>SJXQ01003346.1:0-83360 GCA_006408695.1 Aepyceros melampus | reverse complement strand
TAAATCTATTTCTCACTTCCACTGTATAATCATAAGGGATTTGATTTAGGTCATGCCTGAATGGTCTAGTGGTTTTCCCCACTTTCTTCAATTTAAGTCTGAATTTGGCAAAAAGGAGTTCATGATCTGAGCCACAGTCAGCTCCCGGTCTTGTCTTTGTTGACTGTATAGAGCGTCTCCATTTTTGGCTGCAAAGAATATAATCAAAATTATTTTGGTGTTGACCATCTGGTGACGTCCATGTGTAGAGCTTCTCTTGTGTTGTTGGAAGAGAGTGTTTGTTATGACCAGTGCGTTCTCTTAGCAAAATTCTATTAGCCTTTGCCCTGCTTCATTCAGTATTCCAAGGCCAAATTTGCCTGTTACTCCAGGTGTTTCTTGATTTCCTACTCTTGCATTCCAGTCCCCTATAATGAAAAGGACATCTTTTTTTGTGTGTTAGTTCTAAAAGGTCTTGTAGGTCTTCAGAGAACCCTTCTTAAATCCTTAGCTATACAAGATACTTAACCATGCTCCATACCCTCTGGCTGAACCCTGAAGCCTTTCTCTAATGCAATGTGTGTATGCATGTCCTTTGACTTCAAGATGTAACATTCATTTAGTCATCTGTTCAACAAACATTCAGCAGGTCTACTGTATGTCAGGCTTTGGGCTTATGAAGGAGAAGACAAATGCCTGCGCTTGAAAAAGTTCACCATGGTCTGCTGGGAGAGACAATAGATAGTTAATACAACTTTTTAGAGAAACATGCAAAGAGATTATTACAGGACAGTCTGATCAATGATATATGACACAACAGTAGACTCAAAGCTTGGTCCTTGGGCCTAAAGTATTAGCATTGGCTGAGAACAAGGCCATGCACATTTTTAGCCCCTACCCATTCAGACCTACTAAATCTGAAACTTTGTCTGTTGGTCAGCAATCTGTGTATTAGTAAGCCCCCAGGAATTCTGATGCCTCTTATTAAGTTTGAGAACCACTGTGACATGGAGAAGTAAAGAATTCTATGGCAGAAGAGAGAAGGGTCTGGGTGTATCTGAGTGTGTTTATCTAAGAGTTGGCTGCATGCAGGAGAAATCAAGGAAGGCTGCCTTGATTAGGTGAACCCTGAGCTAAGTCTTAAAGGAGTAGCATGAGAGTATTGGCTGCAATTTGCCTTGGGACAGACTCATCCTGACATGACCTTAGTCAGTTAAAGTCATCATTCATTGATGATGTCATCAGACATTCCTCATGGCAGGTCAAAACCAGGTAAAATGTTTTATTACAGTTTATCTTAATTAGAGATAAATCATTATTTACTAATTCATAATCATAGAATGGAAAATTTAAAGAACTAATTTAGACATAACAGAAGGACCTTTATCTTACCAAAGGATCCATTGAAAGTCCCCTCCAAATGGCTACCCCATTTCCCATGATGGGGGCATTGTGATTTTAATTAAACCTATTGAGAGCAGGGCCTTTTCTGACTTGATTTTCTTTTTTAAAATCAACTAGACCTAAGGTCAGTGTATAGGTGCTCATCACATATTTATTGATTTGATTTCCCAGAAATAAATGGTACAAGGAAGGTCTGTCTGTGTTCTTTCCTTTTGATTCACATACTCACATAAGCAGTTTGTTGAGGTGACTTTAAATGAAAAGAGCTGAACTGAACAGAACAGGTGTTTTGCGGTGCAAAGACGTAACCTGCCTGTGGAGAACAGTTTGGGTGTGTAGGTATTTCATGTTGTTCTTTAGGATCCCCACAGTCTAAATTACACGTATGGACAAAGCAACCCTATTGGGCAGGTGATTTTCATTGTTATGTAATAATATAAATTATAATTAGCTTGTACAAAAATGATAGTAAATCCTAATGCCTGTGTAGTGCTTTCTACTTTGCAAAGCACATTCATATCTGTTAACTCATCTGATCCTCACTGCTCTGTGAAGCAGGCATGGCAGTCATGGTTAGGATCCATATTCCTCAGATGGGAGAAGCTGTGACTGGAACCCGAATACCATCATTTCTGCTGTGCTCAGTTGGCCAGAGCAGTCACAGACTGGTACAACTTTGAGAGGAGGAAAAATAAACCCCACCTCTCAATAGGAGGATATCAAAGAAGTTTTGCCATCTTTAATCTATCCACTCCAGTATTCTTGCCTGGGAAATCCCACGGACAGAGGAGCATGGGGGGCTATATAGTCCATGGGGTTGCAGAGTCAGACATGACTTGGTGACTAAACAACAACGACGACCTTGGTACTTAAACTCTCTGAGCCTCAGTTTCATCTGTAAAATACAGGTATACTGACATCATGTCATGTGGGTAACAGTAGGTGCTTAATGGTGGCGATTACTATCAGTAACCAATGAGGAAATCATTGGATTCATTTTAAGAAGAGTGTGTTAGTCGCTCAGTTGTCTCCAACTCTTTGCAACCCCATGGACTGTAGCCCGCCCAGCTCCTCTGTCCATGGAAGTCTCCAGGCAAGAATACTGGGATGTGTTGCCATTTCCTCCTCCAGGGGATCATCCCGACCCAGGGACTGAACCTGGATCTTCTGCATTGCAGTCAGATTCTTTACTAACTGAGCCACCACAGAAACCCTGATGAGAAGAGAATAACTGATCATAATATGCGATGCCATGGAAAGACAAGAAAAGTGAGAAAGCAAGACTTAAGTGTGGACTTAAGTGACTACTGTGGAGTCTCCAACACTACCACCTAATTTCTAGGCTGATATTTTTCCTTTGAAGCTAATATTTATAAGGCATTTACTGTATGCCAAACACTCTTTTAGATTCTTACACTTATTAACTTGTTTAATCTTCACAACAACCCTCTGAAGTTTATGGGATTATGGTCATTCCTGTTTCACAGTTGAGTAAACTGAGGCATAAAGAGGCAGAAGAGCTTGCTCAAGTGAATAGTAGAAGTTTGGCATGTTGGACCTGGTGTTGTGTTCTTCACTCTCATACTCTGCTACCTATCAGATGCATTACCTGTATATCAAGTCACTCCTTCCCTTGCAGAGCAGAAGTATTCACCTTTGAAAGTGAAAGTGTTAGTTGTTCAGTCATGTCCAACTCTTGTGACCCACGGACCTTTGCCCACCTGGCTCCTCTGTCAGTGGGATTCTCCAGGTAAGAATATTGGCGTGGATAGCTGTTCCTTTCCCCAGGAAATCTTCTTGGCCCAGGGATCAAACCCAGGTCTCCTGCCTTGAAGGCAGATCCTTTACCATATCAGCCACCAGGGAAGAGCCAAATTCACCTTTGAAACAAATAGTTAAATCACATTTTGACCCAGATTTTAAAACAGAGTAATTTCGACTCTGAAGAAATACAGAGAAAAGTTTTAAAATGAGATAGTTGAGAAAGCAGGAGATTAGCTATTTGCTCAGGGTTTTTGTCATCTTCTGCCAGGAGCCCCTCCCTGCTTCCTGAGGTCATTGCCTCTTTCTGGATAACCTCCCCTGGGATGAGAGCAGACAGTGAGCACGGAATATCCAACAGTTCTCTCTGTGAAACCCTGAGAGTTGAGGTTCTTCTTCATCTCCTTTTAAGTGTACATTTGGCAGTTTCCCGGATTGTAGACATCCTTGAAAGGGCCTACCAATATTTTCTTCTCATAGGTTTAGGAGTATTGAGATGGGGAGACAGTTGAATTATTTATCAACTCTGTTTATGGACTTTCGGTGTCTAGTGAACACGGGGAAAATCTTGGAAAGATCATGTCCAGTGGATCAGTATTCTGAAAGGCTACCTGTCCAGTGCATTTCTAATTTGCTGCCTGGATTGTCAGAAGAGAAACTGAGTTAATTAAAAGCATACATCATTCATAGGTACTAATTGGTACCGATGAAGGCCATACATCTAGTAAGAACTGAACCAAGCTAATTGGAAAAGAATTTGACAGTGTTCTAAATTATGGCTCTTTTGATAGTTCTTTGAGTTGTGGTAATTATTAGTTTTAATAGACCTCATGTTTGAGTTGCCCATGTTAGCAGGTGAATGTATCAGTGGAACTTGGTTACTTGGAGAAGGGCTAGATTTGCTGAATGGAAGCAGTTCATTTACTCATTGCCACGGAAGAACCCAACCACTTACAGCAAGAACATGTGAAAGAACAGTCATTGGAACTAACTTCTGTATATGCCAAATGTTTTCACGGCTGCACATAACATTTTCCTTGTGTGATCTGTGTAGTCACTGTGATGGTAAATGTATACGTGGTGACCTCTCTTCTGGTCTCCTTAATTTCAAACCCATGTTTTATGAAAGAAGGCAGATGGCATAAAGCAATAAAGTCCTTGGATAAGAAATCTATGTGTAAAGATTAGTAAATTTCTCCCAAAGACAAACAACTGACTAAAACTAGTGTGTAAAAAGGCTCACTGATAGATTAGATTTGGAAAAGAAAACTTAGAGAAGAGGTGATTGGATGGGCAGAGGAAGGCCATACGAGTTAGAAATGGGTTCTAGTTAATATCTATTGGCAGTTAATATCTGCCAGTATCTATTTGGGTGACCTTGGACGAGTTCATTTAAGGAGCTGGTTGGACTTGCCTGTTTGCATGCTTAATCCTCAGTGGTGTCCAGCTCCTTGTGATCCACTGGACTGTAGCCCACCAGGCTCCCCTTCCATTTTCTAAGCAAGAATGCTGGAGTGGGCTGCCATTTCCTCCTCCAGGGGATCTTCCAAACCCAGCGATCTAACCTGAGTCTTCTGTGTCTCCTGCATTGCCAGTGAGTTCTTTACCCACTGAGCCATCAGGGAAGCCCCAGTCACAGTAGCCAAGGGACTCTAATAACCAACTGGCCAGGCTAAATCACATGTTCAAACTCAGAGCCAGAGGACTGGGTCAGCTCTGCCAGAAACACATGACTGAGAATGTAGAACGGGTTGTTTTTTAAGAAGAAATTCTGTTACTGTTACCAAAAGAAGCATGGACATTGGGCATCCAGAGTGCAATGGATGACCTTGACAGGGAACCCACGGTCCATGGAAGTTAAGGGACTTGCCTGAAGTCACCCGGATAAACTCAGTGAAATAACCTATATGCAATTAAGCTACGTTACTCACCTTTGCATCTCCACTACTTGGTAGAGTGGCCCTGGCAGAGCCACTTTGAGAACGAAGGAAGGAATGAATAGTGTAGCCTGAGAATTGAACCCATGTCTCCTGGCTCTGCACCTTAATTCTCTTTCCAATGGGTTTCTCTGGAACCGACATAGCACCACACCCCTCCTTACAAGGTTGTAAAGAAGAATAAGCAATTGTTGTTTGCTGTAGAAAGTGGCTTTGAGTTTCTCAAGGGAAGTGCTGCTTTGAGCATTGGAACAGCTATCTCTACTTTGTCTTTCTCTCCCTGGAAGCAGTTCTCATTTCCTGATTAACTTATCAGCAAGAATAGAGAATTCAGCAGAATGTTGGCATTGCTGATTAGTCTTGTCTTCCATGATATGAAGCTGACAAATCCTTCTTTGAAGAGTTGCTTCATGCCTGGTAGTATTGGAACTGAAAATATGATGCAGTGTGAACTACTGTACTTGGGAATCTCAATCAAACTTGTGATGACGGGAATAGATTTACATTTACAGCTTTCAAGTACAAAGCAGCATTAATGCACTCATGTTGAACTAACATTATGCCTGGGGTTTAATTTCTAAGTGAGATTTTGCCGCACAATTATTTTCTCAGTAGCTGTTAAGTAGAAATTAAGGAAAAGATAGAGTTCAGATGTAGTTCTGAATTTTGCTAGGCCCTTGATCATGCCTATCTTGTATGTCCCTGAAAGTGTTAATTGCTCAGTCGCTCTTTGCGACCCTATGGGCTATAGCCCAGCAGGCTCCTCTGCCCATGGGATTCTCTAGGTGAGAATACTGGAGTGGGTTGCCATTCCCTTCTCCAGGGGATCTTCCTGATCCAGGGAGTGAACCCAGGTCTCTTGCATTGCAGGCAGGTTCTTTACCATCTGAGCCATCAGAGTCCCTACCTGTCCTCAAAATATAATTCTTCTACAGAGTTCCCCCTGCCCCCTCTGAAGACCATAAAGTGAAAAAGATAGCTCAGATCCAGTCTATGATCAGGTCATGTCTACTTTACTTCTATATATCTGTTTTATCCATCCCCTGTTCTTTTCCAGTTCTCAATGCCTTCAACAGACCTTGTCATGGTTTTTGATAGCTTTATCCAATAAAACCTTACTTCCTACACATGTCATAGGTCAGCATAGTTTGCCAGGGGGCTCTGCTCCATACAGTCACTCCGGGGCCCCGGGTCCTTCCATTGTGTGACTCCATCATCATCTAGGGTCTTGTTCTTTGTACGGAGCTTGAAGATGGGGAAGAGAAAATAGGAAACACTCATGGGACATTTTTAGGAACCAGCCTAGAGGTAATGTGCATCATTTCCATCCTCGTTGTATTAGGAGGAGCTCAGTCACATGGGCTGCATGTAAAGGGAGGCTGACAGGTAGAGTCTAGCCATGCCCAGGAGGAAAGGAAACTCCCTTGTCACATTTGGAATGTTGCAGTGTTTTCCAAACTAAATGATCTCTTAATCTACTGTCTAGTCACGCTGTGACAAGAGGTATCTAAAATTTGTCTTCTTGTTGTTATCCAGTGATTGTAGTAATTGCCCTCTGCTTATTAAAGAAAGCCCAAATTACTTAGGATGGCATATGGAAGCCTCCTGCTCTTGTCCTTCTTCTCCAGGACCTTCCCCTACACCTGGTGCTCCATTGCCTCCTAATTTCTTGTGTATTCCAGAACACACAAGACTGCTTTTGCACTTCTGGCATTTTTACAGGCTGCTTCTTTTCTTTGAATTGGACTAGTTATTGGTTGAGAAAACTCATGTTTTGGTTGGATGTCTCAGCAGATGAATATATTAATGGGGCTTGGTTTATTGGATGAAGAGCTGGAGTTGCTGAATGGAAACAGGTTCATTTACTTATTACCACTGATGAACCCACCACATAAAGCAAGAAGATGTGAAAAAAATGCAGTCTCTCTTTCTCATCTGCTGGTTGAATAGCCATCTATATGTTTTGAGATTCAAATAAGTTCCTCTGTGACACATTTTCCAGTGCTCCCTAAGTAACCATGCATGCCTTTGCTCTTCCCCTTTGTCTGTGAAGAGCATAATACTCCTTAGGAGCATGACTGAGTCATCTTAAGAGTATAGGAGTTGTTTTTGGGATTTGAATTTGAATCTCAACTCTACTACATGCTAGCTCTGTGAGCTTGAATGAGTTACCGAACATGTCTAAGTTTTTCTTTGCTGACATGAATAGAACTGAGTGTAATGCTTACTGTTAGGATCATTGTACTTGGAACATAATAAACTCTCAATAAATTTAGGTCTTATATTATTTTTGTTGTTTCATGTCTTTCTCATGTTATAAATTCTATGGTGAAGTCGCTCAGTCGTGTCCGACTCTTTGCGACCCCGTGGACTGTAACCTACTAGGCTTCTCAGTCCATGGGATTCTCCAGGCAAGAATACTGGAGTGGATTGCCATTTCCTTCTCCAGAGGATCTTCCCGACCCAGGAATCGAACCCGGGTCTCCCACATTAGAGGCAGACGCTTTAACCTCTGAGCCACCAGGGAAGCCTTATATAAATTCTATAATTCTATAATGACTTCTAAAGCAGAGACATTACTTTGCCGACTAAGGTCCGTCTAGTCAAGGATATGGTTTTTCCTGTGGTCATGTATGGATGTGAGAATTGGACTGTGAAGAAGGCTGAGAGCTGAAGAATTGATCCTTTTGAACTGTGGTGTTGGAGAAGACTCTTGAGAGTCCCTTGGACTGTAAGGAGATCCAACCAGTCCATTCTGAAGGAGATCAACCCTGGGATTTCTTTGGAAGGATTGATGCTAAAGCTGAAGCTCCAGTACTTTGGGCACCTCATGCGAAGAGTTGACTCATTGGAAAAGACCCTGATGCTGGGAGGGATTAGGGGCAGGAGGAGAAGGGGACGACCGAGGATGAGATGGCTGGATGGCGTCACTGACTCGATGGACATGAGTCTGAGTGAACTCCGGGAGTTGGTGATGGACAGGGAGGCCTGGCGTGCTGCGATTCAAATTTCTTGTGTATTCCAGAACACACAAGACTGCTTTTGCACTTCTGGCATTTTTACAGGCTGCTTCTTTTCTTTGAATTGGACTAGTTATTGGTTGAGAAAACTCATGTTTTGGTTGGATGTCTCAGCAGATGAATATATTAATGGGGCTTGGTTTATTGGATGAAGAGCTGGATTGCTGAATGGAAACAGGTTCATTTACTTATTACCACTGATGAACCCACCACATAAAGCAAGAAGATGTGAAAAAAATGCAGTCTCTCTTTCTCATCTGCTGGTTGAATAGCCATCTATATGTTTTGAGATTCAAATAAGTTCCTCTGTGACACATTTTCCAGTGCTCCCTAAGTAACCATGCATGCCTTTGCTCTTCCCCTTTGTCTGTGAAGAGCATAATACTCCTTAGGAGCATGACTGAGTCATCTTAAGAGTATAGGAGTTGTTTTTGGGATTTGAATTTGAATCTCAACTCTACTACATGCTAGCTCTGTGAGCTTGAATGAGTTACCGAACATGTCTAAGTTTTTCTTTGCTGACATGAATAGAACTGAGTGTAATGCTTACTGTTAGGATCATTGTACTTGGAACATAATAAACTCTCAATAAATTTAGGTCTTATATTATTTTTGTTGTTTCATGTCTTTCTCATGTTATAAATTCTATGGTGAAGTCGCTCAGTCGTGTCCGACTCTTTGCGACCCCGTGGACTGTAACCTACTAGGCTTCTCAGTCCATGGGATTCTCCAGGCAAGAATACTGGAGTGGATTGCCATTTCCTTCTCCAGAGGATCTTCCCGACCCAGGAATCGAACCCGGGTCTCCCACATTAGAGGCAGACGCTTTAACCTCTGAGCCACCAGGGAAGCCTTATATAAATTCTATAATTCTATAATGACTTCTAAAGCAGAGACATTACTTTGCCGACTAAGGTCCGTCTAGTCAAGGATATGGTTTTTCCTGTGGTCATGTATGGATGTGAGAATTGGACTGTGAAGAAGGCTGAGAGCTGAAGAATTGATCCTTTTGAACTGTGGTGTTGGAGAAGACTCTTGAGAGTCCCTTGGACTGTAAGGAGATCCAACCAGTCCATTCTGAAGGAGATCAACCCTGGGATTTCTTTGGAAGGATTGATGCTAAAGCTGAAGCTCCAGTACTTTGGGCACCTCATGCGAAGAGTTGACTCATTGGAAAAGACCCGATGCTGGGAGGGATTAGGGGCAGGAGGAGAAGGGGACGACCGAGGATGAGATGGCTGGATGGCGTCACTGACTCGATGGACATGAGTCTGAGTGAACTCCGGGAGTTGGTGATGGACAGGGAGGCCTGGCGTGCTGCGATTCATGGGGTTGCAAAGAGTCGGACATGACTGAGCGACTGAACTGAACTGAACTGAAGTGACAGACACTATATCTTCTGATTTATCTTTGATATATTCAAGCAGCAAATCATATGGTTGGAAAATATTGTTGAATGAATGAATGAATGAATGAATGTTGTTGCTCCACAAAAAATATCTCTTTATATTTTAGGGAGAAAAAAATCTTTCCATAGAACTCTTGGTAAAATAGCAGGTCTGTTCTTTATCCTGTGTTTGTCCTAACTTCCTTCTTTTCCTTTATTTTTTCTTCTTTCTGTGACTTTCTGCAGACTTCATTCCTTTAAAACACTTTTTTCTCTATGTCCCTCTGTGTCTTTGTGCTCACTGTGCCTGTCCCTGGAATTGCATTTGTCCATCTCTGATAGAAAATTCTGCTCATCCTCAAATCAGTTATCTTTTTTTCTGAGACTTTTCTTGATTTCTGTTTATCCCCTCCCCCAACTGAAAGTATCTTTTATTGCTTTAATTTTATGAAAAGTGAGAAAGTGTCAGTTGCTCAGTCATGTCTCTTTGTGACCCCATGGACAATAGCCCACCATGCTCCTCTGTCCATGGGATTTCCTAGCAAGAATACTAGAGTGGGTTGCCATTTCCTTCTCCAGGGGACCTTCCTGACCCAGGGATCAAACCCAGGTCTCCCACACTGCAGGCAGATTCTTTACCATTTGAGCAACCATGCTTTTAGCACTTACCATGTGGTAGGCAATATGGTAAGAAGTTCTTGATCTCTCTCTCCTATGACCCTTGTAACTTCCTACAGCTATTTGTGCTCTTGTCTATTTCTCCTACTAGAATACAGTCTCCTTAAGGACAGGATTCAAGTGTATATGTATTTATTTATTTTAGTGTTCAGTTCAGTAAGCTACGGAAACAACAAAATCATTTCTCCTTATTTACAGAGAATGGAGTTTATTCCTATATCAAGAGAACAACGAGGCAGAAAAGAATCTTAAGTAGTATTGGCCACAGGTTGAATAGCATTCTAGGCTGTGTTTGGACAATTATCAAGCAAGTGTTCATGTTCAGTATAATCTTCTGATTCCATTCAGCTCCAGTCAAACCCTTAGGACTCTGTTTATACCAACACCACGACTTAAAGTGATGCTATAGGAAGAAGAGATGGATGAATGGAGTTGGAATTATTCAACTAGAAGAATGAATGACTACAGGAAGAAGATACCCAGAATCTACAAATGGACTTTCAGCACAGGGAGCTGTTAGCCATCAGCAGTAGAGTCGACTTAGGCTAGAAGTAGTTTTCTTTCAGACGACCATATTTTGACTTATTGAGGAATCTTACTATGTAGATCTTAAGAAGTAGTACAAATATTAATCTTTCTGGAACTATTAGAGCATCTTCATACTCAGAAGCTGAAGAGTGTACTATATAAGAATTGAGAACAAGTTATTTTTATTCCTCAATATTTTTTTTATGAGAATGAGAACTAATATGTCTTGAGCCAGGCAGGGGTCTATTGCTTTTACATGTATTGTCTCATTTAGTATTTGCAATATCTGTGTTCATGAAAATATTATAATCTCTATGTATAGGTTCCAAGAGGTCACATGAAATGTCAAATATCACATAGGCAAAGAGTGCCAGGGTCAAGATTTGAACTTGGGTTCTATCTGAATAGAGAGTTGCTGATCTTTGAGTGTATCTGTCTGTGTTCACTTAGAGGGGTCTCTTTCAGCCTAAGAAGTGATTTGAAATTTAAAAAAAAAAAAAACATTTTTCAGGTGCCCTAACCTAACATAACAAGGAGAAGGCAATGGCACCCCACTCCAGTATTCTTGCCTGGAAAATCCCATGGGCGGAGGAGCCTGGTAGGCTGCAGTCCATGGGGTCACTGAATGACTTCATTTCCCTTTTCACTTTCATGCGTTGGAGAAGGAAATGGCAACCCACTCCAGTGTTCTTGCCTGGAGAATCCCAGGGATGGGGGAGCCTGGTGGGCTGCCGTCTATGGGGTCGCACAGAGTCGGACACGACTGAAGTGACTTAGCAGCAGCAGCAACATAACAAAGATGGCCAGGTATGTGATAGCAAGACAGATTTAGACAGAGATACCTACATTTGCCTAATATAAAACTTCTGCTCCTTCAGCAGATCCCTCATCAAACCATTTTCCCTTTGTTTATTTCCTGTCATGACTAGAAGTAGACTGCTTGGGTTTGTCTCTTGGGTTACTATCTGTGTGTCTTTGGCCATGATACTTCACCTCTTTGTAATTCAGTTTTCTCATTTGTAAATAGAGAGAGTATTTATCCTCTAGAGTTGTGAAGATGAAAGAACCTAAAATGTTGAAATGGTGCTGGCACATAGCAAATGTATCATAAACATTAGTTTAGAAAAGTTAGTTGTAGTAAAATACAAATAACATAAAATTTATCTTTATAATCAATTTGAGGTATAATGGTCAATGACATTAAGTTCATTCACATTATTAGGCTACCGTCACCACCATCCATCCACAGAGCTGTTTTCATTTTGCAAAATAAACTCTGTGCCCATTAAACAGCAGCTCCTCATCTCCCCACCCCAGCCCCTACCAACCACTCTTCTATTTTCTGTTTCCTTGAGGTTGACTATTCTAAGTATCTCATTTGCCTTTAGTTGTTGATTTTTTTTTTAAGATTTTGTGACCTGGACCATTTTTAAAGACTTTGTTGAATTTGTTACAATATTGCTTTTGTTTTATGGTTTTCACTCTTTGGCCATGAGGCATGGGGGATCTTCGCTCCCTGACCAAGGATCGAACCTGCACCCCTCTGCTGCTGCTGATGCTGCTAAGTCACTTCAGTTGTGTCCGACTCTGTGTGACCCCATAGATGGCAGCCCACCATCCCTGGGATGCTGGAAGGTGAATCTTAGTCACTGGACCCAGGAAAGTTCCCTTAACTATTGCTTTTTCAAGAATTGGAAGACCTGAGCACCGCACCACCTTGGCTCCTCTACTTCCTGGCTATGTGTTCTTGAAAAATAAACTTTCCTTCAGGTGCTAAAGTCCTTCTCTGTTGATACTGAAAACTGAAGATGAGGTGAAGCCTGTCTCCCCAGAGTTAGTTTTATATATATATATATATATATATATATATATATATACACACATAAAACAGGTTAAAATGTGCTTACATATTCATTCATTTATTTCTCTGTCCTTCAAAACTTTCATTTATTTGATTCGTTTACTGAGTTGCAGCTGTGTGCCAGTCTCTGTGCTAAGTCCACGGGGAGCTGCACAGATGAAACAGGCACAGTCTTTGCTCTCAAAGGCCGCATAAATGTTAGGAGGCAGAAACTGCGGTGGATGCTGAAAGCCATGTTCTTGGTCCGGTGACAGTTCAAAGAGGAGATAAACTTTTCCCAAGGAGGCTCTTCAGCTGTGAAATACAGTGCTGGAGTAGGGTGGTGGGCTCCAAAGACCCGTGGTCCCAGCTTCACTGTTATCTGGCCCCTCTCTGTTCCCCTCTCTGCTCCTTAGCATGTGCTGAGGGAATGGTTTTCTATAATTCAGTTGCTGGGATCTGTGGTACAGGATCCTTTATTCCATCACTGCTTTCATCTGTTTCCATTAATGGGGTTCTGAAGGAAAAAAAGGAAAAATATCCCGTTGCTTCATAAAGTTTGCTGTTAGAAGTGTCATCTTGTATAGAGTTGCTAATCTTTATGCATCTCAGTTTCTTCTTCTGTACAATGGAGATGAGAACAGTACTTACCTTAAGGGCATTCTTGGAAGGACTAAATGTGTTTACAATCATAGCAAGTGCTCAGTGAATATTGCGTGTGTGCTGTCTCTTCAGTCATGTCCGACTCTTTACCACCCATGGATTGTAGCCCGCCAGTCTCCTCTGTCCATGGGATTCTCCAGGCAAGAATGCTGGAGTGGGTTGCCATTTCCTTCTCAGGGGATCTTCCTGACCCAGGGATCAAACTCGCGTTTCTTTTGTCTCCTGCACTGGCAGGCAGCTTCTTTACCACTGGTGCCGCCTGGGAAGCTAATGTTGTTCTGATCATGGTTATTTGGAAAATCCTGGACAGGAACGTTTTTCAGTTTCTTCCATGGATGACCTGGGTCCTGCAGTGTTGTCCCTGTGTCCTATATTTTTGTTTGATTTCCTGCCTCAGGATTCGTGATTTCCTTCTCCTGTGTCACAGCTCTCAGTTCCTATACTCCTGCCCCTTGGTGCTCCTCTTGTGTATCCCCTGGGATGGGGACTCTGAGAGCCGACCTGTGCGTGGATGTCACACATGTGCCCTTTCCTCACCCTGGGCAGGACGTCCTTTTTCCTTTCCTCCCCATTCCACAGTCTCATCAGCTGGAACACAGTCCTCAGCCTCAGAACAGTCAACTTGCTCAGTAAGTGAACTAATTACACTCACTGTGCTTCTCTTTTGTTCTCCGATCTTGCTGATTTGCTATTTATAGCATTTCCAAAGATGTTTGCCAGCAGTGTCCCTTCTAATCCAGCTTCTGAGATATGACATGGAGGGTGAAAATAGCTATAACAAAGCACTAGGGACTGCTGTCCCCTCATCACTGTGGGGCAGTTAGTGCTCTACTTAATTTATTTATTTAGCTTGGTATTTTCCCAACAAATAGGGAGTAGATGGTAATGAGGGTCTTTAGGGTTGGAGTGACTAGTGAAAGAAGGAGAAAGAGAGAAAGAAAGAGGGAAGGAAAGGAGGAAAGGAAGGAGGGAGGAAGGAAAGAAAAAGGGAAAAAAAGGAGAGAAGAAAAAAGCCAAAAGGGAAAGAGGGAGTAAGAGAGAGAGAAAGGACAGTAGAAGAACACCCAGAAGTGTGTCTGGCTGACTGTGAGCCAGGAAATGAGACAGAACGGTGCCTGTCTGACGTCACAGATCAGCACAGGCATGATGAGCTGGACAGGGTGCCCAGATGGGCAGGTGAGTTGGTGTGCTGCATGGAGCAGGTTTAGTCAGGTGTCAGGAACAGCTCAGCACCCTCTTGAGGCATGGAGTGGATGTGGTGTGATCATTCAGGGGTTTTCTCTCTCCTTGGCCTAGCAGAAAAATGATGGGGTTGTCTTTCTTTTATCCAGCGTAAGTTAGGGTGGAAAGATGACCGAAGGTAGAGTCCTCCACACTCAGTTCACACTGTAGACCCTGTGGTCTCTGCAGATGCCTGAACATCTGGTGGGGAGCTTAAGAGTGCCCTAGTCCCAGGCACCCCGACTCAGTGATAGCTGGCCTGGGTCCCAGAGGGCAAAGCCAATGCAAAAGCTTATATCCCACCACTTTACTGGGAACTAGATGCCCAGAGGGGTACCAAGAGGGCAAAGGGAGTGAGGAAAGGGAGTAACCCCAGTGCGAGTATGTGATTGAACTGGCTGCCGTTTCATGGCAAGTGAAGCTAAGTTCTCACAAGTTGGTCTCCCAAGGGCCTATGGAACCACTGTATCAGGATGGTCAGAGCAGGGGGAGGAATGGGGAGACTTCCTCCACTGTCTCCCATTCCCATGGCTAGAGGCTCTCCATGGAGCATGAATTCCTCTGTACTTATGGATTGAAAGTGCCAGGTTGCCAGGTGAAGCTTACGACTTTTTCTTCCTCAGACGTGGCTCTCCATGGAGCATGAATTCCTCTGCACTTTTGGATTGAAAGTGCCAGGTTGCCAGGTGGAGCTTATGACCTTTTCTTCCTCAGACGTGGAAGATGAGAGCTGAAGGCCCAGGCCATCGGCATATCCCAGATGTTGTTGATCACACTCATGGGACGTCAGTAGCGACCCTGGAGAGCTAGTGGTTACAGGAATGGCTGGGGTCGAGCAGGTGGTTGAAGGCCCCAGAGAGAGGCAAAGCCACGTGCATACAAGGTGTCTGATACCCACCCTAAATGACATTGATCAGGTGGTCTAGGGATCATACTTTGAGAAACCTTGTCTTAGACCAAGTGACCATTTAATTCCTCTATATGTTAATTTCTTCACTAAAACAAAGAAGAGCAGGACAACCCACTTTCCTGAAGATAAAACTGAAGGAACTGCAAGAAAAACTATTGAAAATACAGCAGTCTGTATGAATCTGCATCACTATTATGTACTGGAGCAACCTCAGTTTGGGAATATAAATATCATTTTCCTCTCTTTCAGTAACTCATGGCGCAGAATGTGCTTATAGTTGATACACTTGGACATTGTAATTAAGCAAATATGATAAAGCTGAATTTTGTAGAAAGCAAGCAAGCAATTCATTCAATATTTAACAAACTTTAATGATTAATTTTGTGCTAAAATGCTGGGAGGTGCAAAGGCAAATAAAATAG
Source organism: Aepyceros melampus (assembly GCA_006408695.1). NCBI lineage: Eukaryota > Metazoa > Chordata > Mammalia > Artiodactyla > Bovidae > Aepyceros > Aepyceros melampus. The sequence goes on along the minus strand of SJXQ01003346.1, from coordinate 67,610 downwards.
TGCTCCATAGACATGTAAAAAAAGCAACGAGCAATCTGGGAATTGTACTTCTGTTTATCCTTCTAATTATAAGGCTAATTAAACCCTGATTAGTGGTCCTAGTGTATAAATACTTTTGCTGTGCTTGGATCCCTTGTGGAACATTCACGACCCATGAAATTCAGGTATACAAGCAAAGTTCCATTTACTGAAGGCTTTGCTACCTACAGCTTTGGTCATATGCATGTACATAGGGAAAACAAAATAAGTGCGTTAATACCTTTCCTAGTCTTTGACGGTGACAGGTATATATGACCAACACCTTCAATGTTTAACATGTTGATGACATAACTGAATAAATTCCAGGTTGTTAAGATGCCATGGCTGATTATTTATCTTTGGACTGTGACATTTCCACTAGAGAGTCTGTTCTATATTTGGCTAAGTGTGTCTTCCAGTAATCACCTTTTATGCATCAAATCCTACCTTCATGTTGTAGACTCATGGAATTTTAGCATTAGACAAACCTTTGGGGTCATCTGGTTTTGCTCCTATTCAAAGTAGAAACGTGCTATTTCTGATGAATGTTCACTTTCCTTGTAAATGTTTGAAGTGTTGAGAAACTCAGTACATGGAGACTTGCCCCCATGTGTTTGGGGAGAATTGTCATTAATGGAGAGTTTCTTGTAAGTTTTACATATTGATCCAAGTGGAGCCTCTGGATCAACAAGTCACACACTGAGTCCATTCTTTAGCAAATTTTCTTCTGTAAGAAGCCATATAATAAGTATTTAGGGTTTTAAGGCCACCCACATATGGTCTTTGTTACATATTCTTTGTTTTCTTTTTCTTTTTAAAGAATTGTATTGGACTACAGTTGATTTACAATGTTGCATTATTTTCATGTATGCAGCAAAGTTAATTAGTTATATGAACTGTGGTGCTGGAGAAGACTCTTGAGAGTCCCTTCGACTGCAAGGAGATCCAACCAGTCCATCCCAAAGGAAATCAGTCGTGGGTGTTCATTGGAAGGACAGACGCTGAAGCTGAAACTCCAGTACTTTGGCCACCTCATGCAAAGAGTTGACTCATTGGAAAAGGGATGAGTTGACTCATCCCTCCCTGATGCTTGGAGGGATTGGGGGCAGGAGGAGAAGGGGATGACAGAGGATGAGATGGCTGGATGGCATCACCGACTCGATGGACCTGAATTTGAGTGAACTCTGGGAGTTGGTGATAGACAAGGAGGCCTGGCGTACTGCGATTCATGGGGTTGCAAACAGTCGGACACAACTGAGTAACTGAACTGAGCTGAACTGATACACATATAGCATTCTCTTTTAGATTCTTTTCCTATTTAGGTCATTACAGAGTATTGAGTAGAGTTCCCTGTGCTTTAAAGTAGGTCCTTATGAGTTATCTGTTTTATGTATATTAATGTATATATGTCAATCCTTACTACTCCCAATGTGTCCCCCCCACTTTCTCCCTGGTATAGCAGTTTGTTTTCTATACCTGAGACTCTTTCTGTTTTGTAAGTAAGTTCATTTATACCATTTCTTAGATTCCACATATAAGTGATATCATATGATGTTTGTCTTCCTCTGTCTTATTTATTTCATGCAGCCTGACAGTCCCTAAGTCCATCCATGGTGCTACAAATGGCATGATTTTATTCTTTTTGTGACCGAGTAGCAGTCCACGGGGTCACTAAGAGTCGGACACGACTAATGACTTCCCTTTCACTTTTCCCTTTCATGCATTGGAGAAGGAAATGGCAACCCACTCCAGTGTTCTTGCCTGGAGAATGCCAGGGACGGGGGAGCCTGGTGGGCTGCCGTCTCTGGGGTCGCACAGAGTCGGACATGACTGAAGCGACGCAGCAGCAGCAGCAGCATCAATATGCCATTGTATATATGTACCACGTCTTCTCTATCAGTGGACATTCAGGCTGTTTTCATGTCTTGGCTACAGTGAAGAGGGCTGCAAGGAGCACTAGGTGCCCAGCAGTGGATTATATAGCAGCTCTGTGTTTAGTTTTTGAAGGAACCTCCATATGGTGCTCCCTAATGGCTTTACAAATCTACATTCCCACCAGCAGTATAGGAAGTTTCTCTTTTCTCCATACCTTCTTCAGCATTTATTTTAGTGTATATTTTTTGATGATAGTCATTCTAACCCCAATACCTCATTGTTGCTTTGATTTGCATTTGTTTGTTTGACTTTACAAACTTTAAAGGTGTAAAAAACCATTCTTATATCACAGGTCGTTTAAAAACAGCTGAATTTGGCCTGTGAGCCCATGATCTGTTTCCTTAATACACATAAATATACGTATGTGTGTGTGTATGTATATATATACTCACACAATAATTATGTGTTTGTATTACCGTTGTTGTTCAAATGCTAAGACGTGTCCAACTCTTCGAGACCCCATGGACTGTAGCATGCCAGCCTCCTTTGTCCTCCACTATCTCCCAGAGTTTGCTCAAATTCATATTCATTGAGTTGGTAATGCTTTCTAACCATCCCATTCTCTGCCTTCGGTCTTTCCAGGATCAGAGTCTTTTCCATTGAGCCAGCTCTTTGCATCAGGTGGCCAAAGTATTAGAGTTTTAGCTTCAGCAACAGTGTGTGTGTGTGTGTGTGTGTGTGTATTTTTACATATGTAGAGATATGTGTATATGTGCGTGTGTGTGTGCTAAGTTGCTTCAGTAGTGTTTGACTCTGTGCAACACTATGGACCATAGCCCCCAGGCTCCTCTGTCCATGGGATTCTCCAGGCAAGAATGCTGAGGTGGGTTGCCATGTCCTGCTTAGGGAATCTTCTTGACCCAGGGATTGAGCCTACATCTCTTGGATCTTCTGCACTGGCAGACAGGTTCTTTACCACTAGCACAACCTGGAAGCCCTGTGTATATGTGCATATATATGCTAGTATGTATTTCATAATGTATAAAAATATAAAACATAGTTATCTACATGTGTAGCAGAATGTTTCTGGGTGTTTGGGAGGCAGATTAAAGTGGATTACTCTTCCATTATCACCTCCTGCTGCATTTTGGAGGCAAGACAATTTACCTAATCTCTTTGAACATCTTTAAAAATCTCTAAAATTGAGATGTGTATGTTGCAGCAGATTGCAATATTGAATTCAGGTACTCACTCTTTCTGTCTGTGTCCACATCTTTTGCCATGTAACTCTGTAGTGATCTCTCACTCTGACCTGGGATGTTAGCAAATGTGATACAAGCAGAGACTTCAGTAATGCTCGTGTATTTCCACTCACTCCCTTGCTCATCTACCATGGTAAAGAAAACATGCTTGAATTAGCTGGTTTAAAGATGAGAAACATGAAGACAAACTGCCAACTAAATTGCCCCAGCCAGAGCCAGCCTAGATTATAAAAAACCCAGTTAATTCTCAAATATATAAAGACATGCAGGCTAAATCAGAACCACCTACATGACCCTCAAACTAAATAATTTACTGATCTTTAAGGTGGTTTGTTATTTAACATTCTTGTAGAGATAGAAGACTGATACAAATGCTTACTGATAGAACTGCTTTGAGAATTAAATCACAACTCCCTTTACCTTGATTAATGAAATGTGTTCATCTTTTAAAAGGCAGTGAAAAGTTTTAAGTTTTTACCATTTGTCTCACTCTTGGAGTTTACAAGATACTTTAATTTCTATTTACTCCTTTAATGCTTATCGCAGTTGTTATCTCCAGGCTTCTTGGTTGCACATAACATAATCCACTTCAACTGAGTAAGCAGAAACGATTTATTGAAGAATATTATATAGTTCACAATAGCTCATAAAGAGGCAGATAACAAGACTTGGATGTTACACTGGCAAAACACCACGGACAAGAAAAGTCACTCTGTTGTCTCAAGAGAAAATCTATTGCCCTTGGTGCCTGCCTATTAACATATTTGTCACTCAGTCCTGAAATCAGAAATTCAAAATTGGTGGCTCCAGAAGAATAAGACCTCCCTGCCATTTGGATTGTCGGAAGATTTGCTCACCTTGTGTGGCTGCTTCTTCACATCACCCTTTGTATAAACGTCTTGGGTGGCTGTGTATCAAGGAAGGAAATTATGTCACATGACCCTTGCTATAAGAGAGTTCAGGAAATGTGATTTTGCTGGCAGAACAGAATACAAGCTAGAAGGGGGTTAAATGAGTGCTGAGTGAAATACATCACAGTCTCAGACACACAAACTCTGGGATCAACAACTGTTGATACTTCACAGATGAGCAACCTGAGGTTCAGAGAAACTCAATGACTTGCCCAAAGTCTTATAAAATTTGAAGGGCATCAATATCCAAACACAAGTCTTCACATATCAAGGGCCTGTTTATTCTGTAACACCACAGCCTTCCCCATCTATTGCAGGGTGGCCCAACGCAGGTGCAGATAGAGCTGCTCACTGGGAAAGTGAGGGGTGAGCTGCCTTGGTCTGAGCTTCTTGGAGGTTGCTGAAGTTCCAGCATGAAGCCACTTTGCCAGAAGTATTGGTAAAATGAAGTCATACATAAGAGATTCAAAAATTTCCAAAAAAGCTGTGGTAGACCTCAGGAACCAGCATGAAACAAAACCTTATAGCCAGGCCTGTGGTCCAATTAGAAAAGCATTCCAGGCTCTGAATTGACAGGCTCCCTAAGGCTTCAGGCTAGAAAGATTCAGTCTGGGTGACTGCCACATGATGTGGCAGCAGGACGCTTGCCCAGCATGCATTAACATTTGCTGCAGGCCCTAGAGATATGTCAGAAAAATACTACTCAGGGCCCATTTATGTGTATATTTCCTCAGCACATAACTGAAAACCACAGATTCCTGCAGATAATGACTCCACATCCATGGCACTTTATCCATCCTTCCCTTCTTATGGTTGTCTCTCATTTATCATACCTGTGGGATGGGTTAGCTTTGATACTGATGAGTTGGACCAGGAGTGGAATATGCTGATTAAGTAGTAACTCTTATGAAACCAGCAGTGGTTCTTCTACATTATATCTAGGGAATAGAAAAGATAACTGAGTTTTTCTCAGAGTATGGATTAAGAGCATTCATCCAGCTGAGAAGGCAATAAGGAGCCTCTTCCATTCCTCAGTATAACAGACTGATTTGGGTACAATCTCCTCCTCTTGGTGTTAAACATCAGGCTCTTGGACTGTTCCCATAGACACAGACTCAGTCATATTATTCTCTTCTGTGTGTTCCCATGCCTGAGCTTTTAAGAACTCAACCAGTGTAGCCTTCAGAGAGGCAAAATGCATTCTGAATTAGAGTAAAAGGCTTTTCATTTATTCTTTGAGATCTATTATGCATAATAACAAAAGACAACTTTGACTTATTTCTAAATGTCAGCTAGCAAAACATCTGCTAACCAGAGAAAACATGGCCTTCCCCAGAACATGAGCTCACCTCAGTGCCTGCTGTGAACAACTGCTTATTTCTTTGAATTCATGCTCCAGCCAATTGGAATGAACATGAAATTGAATTAAAGGATAGAGTTTTAGCTGATGTTACTGTGTTTCAAGCAGTTTATACCAAGTAGCTTTTACACGTGTTTGGATAGTGGGCTTGGAGACTAGGAATCCCTCATTTTTCCATTTTATTTGTTGTTATTATCATTCAAAATAAGAGACATGAATAGGATGTAGAGTGTGTGGTTAATCCAGAACTCAAGGGCCTAGGGTTCTAGTCCCAGTTGTTAGGAGTGCTTTTCCACACAATATTTAATCTAATCAATTCCAGTTTAGTTTATGCAGAAAAAGAACATGTTAATATTTTAAAAAATTCTTTATTCTAATAAAACTGATGACTGGTGAATGATATAAACAGTGGTTTGTATCTATAAGCAAGTAGATTTCTTAATACCAGATTAAAGAACAAGAAAGACTTTCTCTCTGTAATCTCAGGCAGTAATGGACGAGGGCAGGTCTCCCCTACTCCCATAGGAGCAAAGAGGAGCCCTATAAAGCATGTAGGGTGGTTTTATAATGGTAGAGCAAACTGAAAGCTAGTAGCTTTGCTGCTAGAGGAGACTGGATTGATTTGGAGCAGTGTGTATACCCAGTGGCATTGTTAAAAACAATAGCAATCTCAGTGGCAAACACTTGGAAAGCCAATTGGCAAATACTTGCAAATATTGGGACAAGACATGTCAACAGATTATATCAGAAATTTAACAAAGAGATCCAGAGAATGAGATAGCTATACTGGACTCTGATAGGCTGCCACATTCCCTGTTGGGCTGGAAGGCTACACATATGTGCAAGGCTGTGTACATACTCAGGAGGCCCTTGCTAACTATTCATCTATGGCTGAAGATGAGGCCTAGTGAGCTCATAAAGGATATGCAAGAAGGCCCATCAGAAAGTAAACTGGGCAGTTTTAAAGTGCTTGAACTTTAATATGTTCTTCAACCCACCTATAGGTTCATCAGAAAAGGGCAGATATCTTACTAAACCAAAGTATTTGAGCACTACTTCTGACCAGTCACTGGGTGCCTGCTAAGCTAGGGCAAACCCTAGGAAGCCAGGGTTAAAATGAAAACAGGGATTTAAAAAAAAAAAAAAACTGAGCATAAACATTAACAGTTGCACATTTTGTGGGAGACATATTCTATAGGATTAGTCCAGCAAAGTTATTAAGCAAATAAACAAGAACAAAAACCCTGAAAACAAACAAAAAAACTCTGGGAATCAAAAAATCCAGAATTTCTTCAATGTATTATCTTAAATGTAGATTTTCAGCAACAAATGTAGCATGTACAGATATAGCAAATTATGATGCATGTGTAGGAAAAAAATCGTCAATAGAAACTTCTCTGAGGGGCCCAGGTTTGGACTTAATAGAAAATAACTTCAAAGCAGCTTCACAATATGTTAGATTTTTAAAAAATCACATTGTAAAAAATAAAGAATATATGCTGACAGTGACTCACTAAGTAGAGAATAAAGATATAGAAATTATAAAAAAGAACCCAATGGAAATTGTAGAGTTGAAAAGTTCAATAATTGACATGGAAAATGCTCAAGAGCAAATTCAAGATGTCAGAAGAAAGAATTGGTGAACTTTAATATCTGTAACTAGCATTTATCCAATTTGAGGAATAGAAAGAAAGAAGAATGAAAACGTATGAACAATTTCAGAGATACATGGATTACCATGAAGCATGTCAACATATATTTAATGGGAGCCCCAGAAGGAGATGAGAGAGATAAAGAGGAGGAAGAAAATATTTAAATAATTAATGGCCCCAAACTTCCCAAATTTAATTAAAAATTTAATCTGCATATCTAGGAATGTCAATAAACTACAAGTAAGATAAACACAAAGAAACCTCTGACTGGAAGCATGTCAAATGATTAAAAGTGAAACATAAAGAGATAATCCTAATAGCAGCAAAAGTAAAATAACTCATTGCATACACAGAAACCACAATAAGATTAACAGCAAACTCGTTAGAAACAATAGAAGCCAGAAGGCAGTATGATGACATTCAAAATGCTGAAAGATAAAAACCTGTAAACCAAGAATTCTATATCCAACAAAACTGTTTTTCACAAATGAATGTGAAACACAGATATTCTCAGATAAAAAAGGTTGAGAGAATTTGTTGCCAGCAGACCTGCCTTATAAGCATTAGTAAAGAAAGTCTTGGGCCTGGAAGGAAATGACACCAGATGATAGTTTGAATTCACATGAATAGACAGCATTTCTAATTATGTAGGTAAATACAAATGAGAGTAAATATATATATATATATATTTTTTTCTTTTGATTGAAAAAGCAATCACATCAAACAATAATTATAAAACTTATTTGGGGGCATATAACCTATAAAATGTAACATATGACTATAATAGAACAAAGGTAAAGAAAGCAAATAGATATTGGAACAAAGTTTCTACACTTTATTGGAATTAAGTTAGTATTAATCTGAAGTATATTCTAATTGATTAGGAAGCATATTAGAATCCTGGGGAAAACCACTAAGAGAATAACTCAAAAGACGGTGTGAAAAAATCCAACAATGAAGTAAAATGGTACACTAGAACATATCTGTTTTACTCCAAAGAAGGTAGTATAAGAGGAACACAAAAGTCTTGAGACATATGGAAAACAACTTTCAGAGTACAGATGTAAATCTAACCATATTAATATTACATTAAATGTAAACATCACATTAATTATAGATAGAACTTTTATTAGATGTGAATATCTCTTCTATTAAAAACAGATCACCAGACTAGATAATAAAAAGATCCAATAATATGCTTTCTATAAGATGTACTCTTTAGATTTAAAGAGTCAAATAGTTTGAAAGTAAAAGGGTGGAAAAAGATAACACCATGCATATAACCCAAAGAGAGCTAGAGTATTATATTACTATCAAACAAAATAGATTCTAAGACAAAATGTGTTACTAGGGACAATTCCTCAGGATGCTATAAAACAATTGTAAACCTTAACTACAGAGTCCTAAAATACAGAAAGTAAAAAAGAAAAACAAAAAATGGAAATAATTAAAAAGAGAAATAAGCAATTCAGTAATAACAGTTGATGTCAATTTTCCACTCTCAGTGACTGATATAAAACTAGACACAAAAGCAGCAAGTATATAGATGACTTTAACAATATTATCAACCATTTTGACCTAAGTGACAATTAGAGAACACTCCACTCAACAGTGGCAGAATTCATATTCTTTTCAGGCACACATATAACATTGTCCAGGACAGAGAGAAGCTAGACCATAAAGCGAACCTTAGCAAATTTAAAAGAATTGAAGTCATTCAAAATACATTCTCCAACTAAAACCGTATCAAGTTAAAAATCAACAACTGAAAGAAATTTGGGAAATTACAAATATTTGGAAACTAGGCAATACAATTATAAATAAACTGTGAGTCAAATTGAAAAAAACAGAGTAAATTAGAAAATCTTTTGTACTGAATGAAAATGAAAACAAAACATACCAAATTTTATAGGGTACAGGTAACACAGTACTTGGAGGAAAATTTATAGCCTTCAATGACTGTGTTAGAAGAACAGAAAGATTTCAAATCAGTTACCTAAGTTTCCACTTTAAAAAATAAGAACAAACTAAACCCAAAGCAAGCAGAAGGCTGACAATGAAATAGTATAGAGATAAAAATGAGAAAAGAAATGAGGAAAAAAATGAGACAGAAACAGAAAATCAATGGAAAACAGAAAGCAAGAGATAATAGACAAGACTAAAAATATAATAAAAATATTGACAAAATTTACAAACATTTTGCTAGACTGATAAAAAAGAGAGAAAGCACAAATGACCAATATCAATCAATGTGGCATTTCTGTCATACTCAGTTCAGGTTGCTGTAACAAAATACCATAGATTAGGTGGCTTGTAAATAACAGAAATGTATTGCTCACAGTCCTAGAGGCTAGGAAGCCCAAGATCAAGTGTGAGCATTTTCCTGTGAGGGCCTACTTCCTGTTCCATCTTCTAGCTGGGTCCTCAAATGACAGAAGGGGCTAGAGAGTACTGGGATCCCTGTTGTGTGCGAGTGTGCTCAGTTGCTAAATTGTGTCCAATTCTTAGCGAGCCTGGTGGCTCAGAGGTTAAAGCGTCTGCCTCCAATGCGGGAGACCCGGGTTCGATCCCTGGGTCGGGAAGATCCCCTGGAGAAGGAAATGGCAACCCACTCCAGTATTCTTGCTTGGAGAATCTTATGGACTGAGGAGCCTGCTGGGCTGCAGTCCATGGGGTCACAAAGAGTCGGACACGACTGAGTGACTTTACTTACTTACTTAGCGAGCCAGTGGACTATAGTCCCCCTGTCTCCTCTGTCCATGGGATTTTCCAGGCAAGAATACTGAAGTGAGTTGCCATTTCCTCTTCAGGGGATCTTCCTGACCCAGAGATTGAACTTGAGTCTCCTGCATCTCCTTCATTAGCAGGCAGATTCTTTACCACTGAGCCACCTGGGAAATCTTTTACAAAGACAGAAATTCCATCCATGAAAACTCTAGCTTTATAACCTAATCACTTCCCAAAGGCTCCACTCCCAATCATCATTACACTGGGGGTTAGATTTCAACATATGAATTTTAGGGGGCACAAACATTTAGTCTATAGCAATTATTAATGACCTTACAGAAATTAAAATATTTGTAAGGGAACTCTATGAACAACTTCATGCCAACAAATAAGGCGACTTAGATAAAATGGACTAATACCCAGAAAGACATAAATTAACAAAACCAATTCAGAGAGTTTGAAAATGTGAATAGACGTATAGCAAGTAGAGAAACTGAATGAATAATTTAAACCTTTCCCATAAAGAAAACCCAGGGCCCAGATGACTTTACTGGAGAGTTCTAACAAACTTTTAAAGAACTAACACGAATCATGTGCAAACTCTTCCAAAATATAAAAGAGGAGGGACCACTTTCCAACTTATTCTATGAGGCTAGTATTAATCTAATATCAAAGCCTAACAAGGTATCACAGGAAAGTGAAACTATAGATCAATATTCTTCATGAATATAGATGCAAAAATCCTCAAGAAAATGTTAGGAAGTTGAATTCACAACCGTATAAATGGAAGATTTTATGCTACAACCAAGTAGAATTTATCACAGGAATGCAAGCTAAATTTAACATCCCCAAACTAATATAATACACTGTATTAATAAAATATAAAAACCGTTTTATCTAGTGTGTGCATGCATGTTGTGTGCTAAGTCGCTTCAGTTGTGTCCAACTCTTTGCAACCCTATGGACTGTATAGAGCCTGCCAGGCTCCTCTGTCCATGGAGATTCTCCAGCAAGAATACTGGAGTGGGTTGCCATGCCCTCCTCTCGGGGATCTTCCTGACCTGGGAATTGAACCTGGGTCTCTTAAATCTCTGGCACTGACAGCAGATTCTTTATCACTAGTGCCACCTGGGAAGCTATTTGAAAAAATTCCACATTCATGACAAAATCTCCCAGTAAACTAGAAGCAGGAGGAATTTCTAACTATAAATCGTATCTATGAGAAACCTATAGCTAATGTGACACTTAATGGTGAAAAAACAGAAAGTTTCCTTTGTTGATCAAGAAAAAGACAGGAAATCTGGTCTCACAGCTTTATTGTATTGGAAGTTCTAGACCAGATTGTGCAAGGGTCACATTTGACCTAGGTGCTGTTTATATGTGGTCCACCAGATAAGAATGATTTTTACATTTTTTTTAGATGGCTGTAAAACAAACATAATGTGATGGCTAATTTTGTATGTCAGCCTGGTGGAGTCAAGAGGTATCCAGTGAGTGAAAGTTGCTCAGTCGTGTCCAACTCTGTGACCCCATGGACTTACAGTCCATGTAATTCTCTAGGTAAGAATACTGGAGTGGGTAGCCTTTCCCTTCTCCAGCAGATCTTCCCGACCCAGGAATCTAACCGGGGTCTCCTGCATTGCAGGCAGATTCTTCACCAACTGAGCTATCAGGGAAGCCCAATATATGAGGTATCCAGATATTTGGTTAAATTTTATTCTCTGGGTATATCTTCGAAGATGTTTTTAGATGAGTTTAATATATAAATCAATAGGCTGAATAAAGCAGATTGTCTTTCCCTGTGTGCGTGGGCCTCACCCAATGTGTTGAAGGCTAGATAGACAAAAGTGTTGAGTAAGGAGAATTCTTTCTCTCTACTTGACTGTTTTCAAGCTGGGACATAATTCTCCTGCCTTCAGACTGAGACTCACATCATCAGTTCTCCTGGTTCTCAGACCTTCAGACTTGGACTTAGAAAACATCATTGGCTCTCTCTGTGGCTCCAGCTTGTTAACTGTAGATCTTGGGACTTCTCAGTCTTCAAAATCACATGTGTCGATTCCAAAAAGATATTTGTTCTGTTTCTCTGGAAAACCCTGACAATAACACAGACAAACAAAGAACAAATATGACAGTGACCTTATATGTCCTGAAAGGCTAAAATATTCACTGTCTATCCTTTTGCAGAAAAGTGTGCTGACCTCTGATTATAGTACAATGAATGCTTCTACTACTAATTTAGCTGTTGTTTACTATATTTACTAGAAATTAGACACCATGCTGAGCACTCAGCCCTTGTTATTTCAGTCACTGTTTAAAACAATCTTTAATGAAGGTTATTTTTTAAGTGATGTTGTGTTTAATTTCCATTTTATAGTTCAGAAGACTAAACCAAGTTTAGAACTTCAGTCTGATTATTTTCACAGCCCAGACTTTATGACACTACTATCTATAAAAAATCCACATTAACACAGGGGAGAAATTATTATTTCATGACTACAGATAAAATGTGCTAGAACTGACTCAGGTACCTGTTAGAAGGTGCTTTTATGCTTTCTGATAACACTTATTAGAAGTGAAAATGTCAAACAGGAGAAATAAATTTGATTTCCATATAGATGGGATTATTGAAGCCTTGATACTGGATCAGAACAACTAGCCATAGAGCAGGGAAATTATAGAGAGAAATGAAAGATTCGAGGCATATCTTAGGGCAGAAGTACGTGAAGATATTGGAGAGAGGAATGGAACGAGTGAGGGAACGGTCAGAAGAGAGGTGATGGATGGTTTGTGTGGGTACATGTGTGTGAGCATGTACAGGAAAGAAAGAGAAATACAGAGATGTGGAGACAATGTTTCAGAAGAAAAGAAGAGGGAGTAGATACTGGTATCAAATATTTCCAAAAGGTTGCAGGGGGAACGTGGCTGAAAAAGACTGGAAATGTTACTACCTGATTTGTAGGAGGTCACTGGCAATCTTGCAAAGAATAGTTTTGAAAAAATGATAAGACAGAGGCCCCATCAAGGGATTAGGACAGGGGATCTTATACTTTCTGTCTCAAAAGTTCTTCCACATCTGTTGAAGCAGCTAACTTTTACAACCCTACTGGGAAAGGGGCACATTTATGATCCATTCTATGAATGAGGAACTGAGACTCAGAGTCACTCTCCTTTTAATTCATAACATTTCTACAGTGAATCTTGAACTGGTTTGTAACAGTTTAAGGGTTGTTTTCCTCTGTTCTTATCTAATTCTTGGATCACAAATATAGATTTTCAAACTTTTTGTGGTGCAGTGCAAAGAAGAGGGCTTCACCAAATATGGGTGACTTTGAGCAGGTCATTTTTGGATATGAGATGAAATTGTTTATATATAGGTTTAGGGTTGTTGTGGGGCTTAAAGGAAACAGAAAAAGTAGGGCAGCTGGGTACTTAAGAAATCGGTTTCCTTTCCTAGTAGCTTTCTAAATCCAGTGTGGATCAGGCACTATATGACATTCCCTCAAATCCCATAGCAACAAGTACAATACCCCGTACATAGAAAGCACTAGTAAATATATGATCTTTTTTCTTCCAATAACACTTGAATACTCAGTTACATTAAAACAGTTATACAGAACTTTTTTTTTTCTCCTACCTGAAAATCCATGTTGGTTATCAAATTAAAATGTAACATTTTTATCACATATGTTTATGGAGCACTTTTATTCATTTAAAAGATACTTATAGAGCATCTTCTGTGTGTCAAACATTATGATTGGCACTGGAATCACAGAAGTTAAGGAGGCAAATTTATTCTATGTGAGGGCAATGGCCCTTAGTGGGCACTCTGGCACAGATAGCGGCCTTAGCTCAGTTCCTAAGGATGTGGAGTTGAGTTCCAACCGGACCATTTCCACCAGCTGTGTGACTCTGGGCTAATTGCTGAACTTCTCTGAGTCCCAGTTTCTTCTTCTATAAAATATGATTAATAACACAACTCAAACTCCACCTTCTTTTATTTGCAACATCTCCAATTTTACCATATTATTTTGCATATTGGATATGAAGAGATGAATTTGAAGCCTTTTTTTTTTTTAATACAGCTGCCCCAGGGGGTCTTTGCTTTACAGTGAATGCTGTCCTAAATTGCAGATTCTTTTCACCACAGACTATTCAGTTTTTAAATAGTACATTCTAGTAAGGGCCTACCCTGGTGGTTCAGACAGTAAAGAATCTGTCTGCAAGGCAGGAGACCCGGCTTTGATCCCTGGGTTGGGAAGATCCCTTGGAGAAGAGAATTGCTACCCACTCTAGCATTATTACCTGAAAAATTCCATGGACAGACCTGGGGGTCTACAGTCCATGGAGTTGCAAAGAATGAGACAGGACTGACAGACGAACACTTCACACATATTCTAGTAAAGATGGGTTTTCTTTGTCGATGTGAAGTAGAGTTTCCTGATGGCACAGAACATAGCCCAATGCTGACTGATGGCTGCAAACTTGAACATCTGCCGGCCAGATAGGTGACTAAGTGTTGGTTATGTTTCACCCTGATGTGCATGGAGCTACTTTGGAAAACAATTTGAGTTTCTTAAAATGTTAAACAGGAATTTACCATACGACCCAGAATTCCCCTCATGGATATCTATTCATATGAAAACTTGTGTAACAAAAGACTTATTTGGGAATTCTCACAGCAGCATTATTTATAAAACAATGAAATCAATTCAAATGTTCATGATCTGGTAGAAGGACATATAAAATTGTGTATATCCATACGATGAAATAAAAAGCAATGAGATGCTAAAACATGGATGAACCTCAAAAATATGCTCAGTAAAATAAGCCCGATGTAAAAGTTTACATATTATATCATTCTAATTAGAAGAATTGTGGAGAAAAGCAAATCTCTAGAGGAAGAAAGTAGATTAGTTATTGCTGGGAGCAGAGGGTAGGAACAGGGATTGACTACATATAGACACACGGCATCGTTTCAGGGTGATGGGAATGTTCTAAAATTAGATTGTGGCATTTGGGAAATACACTAAAAATCTTGGAACTGTATACTTAAAAACAGTGAAGTCTATGGTATGTAAGTTATACCTCAACAGAGCAGTTTTATATATTTTTTTGTTTTTTATAAAAAAAAACCCTACCTCCTTGTTCAGTCCCTAAGGCATGTCTGACTCTTGGTGACCCAATGAACGCAGCACACCAAACTTCCCTATACTTCACTATCTCCCTGAGTTTGCTCAAACTCATGTCCATTGAGTCAGTGATACCATTCAACCATCTCATCCTCTGTCGCCCCCTTTTTCTCTTCTCCTCAATCTTTCCCAGCATCAGGGTCTTTTCCAGTGAGTCAACTCTTTGCATCAGGTGGCCAAAATGTTGGAGTTTCAGCTTCAGCATCAGTCCTTCCAATGAATATTCAGGACTGATTTCCTTTAGGATTGACTTGTTTGATCTCCTTTCAGTCCAAGGGACTCTCAAGAGTATTGTCCAGCACCACAGTTCAAAAGCATCAATTCTTTGGCATTCAGCCTTTTCTTATGGTTCAACTGACATCCATCCATGACTACTGGAAACCATAGCTTTGACTAGATGGACCTTTGTTGGCAAAGTGATATCTCTGCTTTTTAATATGCTGTCTAGGTTTGTCACAGATTCTTCCAAGGAGCAAGTATATTTTAAGTTCATGGCTACAGTCACCATCTGCTTTGATTTTGGAGCCCAAGAAAATGAAATCTGACACTGTTTCCACATTTTCCCCATCTATTTGCCATAAAGTGATAGGAGCAGATGCCATGATCTTCATTTTTTTGAATGTTGAGTTTTCTTAAATTAATTAATTTATTTTAATTTGAGGCTAATTACTTTACAGTATTATAGTGGGTTTTGCCATACATTGACATGAATCATTCACAGGTGTACATGTGTCCCCCATCCTGAACCCCCTCCCACCTCCTTCCCCATCCCATCCCTCAGGGTCGTCCCAGTTTAAGCCAGCTTTTTCACTCTTCTCTTTCACCTTCATCAAGAGGCTCTTTAGTTCCTCTTCACTTTCTGGTATATAATATTTGCTTAATAAATGCAACTTCTTCTTTTACCCTTTAACTACAGAGAAGCAAAATTACATTGCCATTCAGAATTCAGGCCCTAAAATTGAACCGTGGCTTTTTCACTTACTTAACTAGCTGTGTGTCTTTGAAATATGACTTAATCTCTTGGGGCTCAGGCTACCATTTTTGTAAACTGAAAATAATAATAGGTATAAAGATTTTTTTAAAAGAATTGAGTGAGATCAGTGAGATCATGGATATAACAGAGAAGGCAATGGCAACCCACTCCAGTACTCTTGCCTGGAAAATCTCACGGACAGAGGAGCCTGGTGGGTTGCAGTCCATGGGGTTGTGAAGAGTCGGACACGACTGAGTGACTTCACTTTCACTTTTCACTTTCCACTTTCATGCATTGGAGAAGGAAATGGCAACCCACTCCAGTGTTCTTGCCTGGAGAAGCCAAGGGACAGCGGAGCCTGGTGGGCTGCCATCTCTGGGGTTGCACAGAGTCGGACACGACTGAAGCGACTTAGCAGCAGCAGCAGCATGGATATAAGGTGTGTAGCATACAGTAAGGCCACAATGAAATATAGCAATATATGAATCTGTTTTCCAAATTTATTGCTTCCTGTCTTCTCATCCCCTGTTTAGCAACAGAGGTTATAAGAGAATTCCTTTTGCTCTACTCCTCTTTCCCACAATGCTGAGATTTCTGTACAGAATTTAGTCAGCTTATAGGTCTGTAGTAGAGTCTGGACTTGAAATACTGCTTAGCATTGTCTGACCATGGGTTATGCACCACTTCTTTCTTTTTTAATTTATTTATGCATTTATTTATCTCTGGCTGTGCTGGATCTTTGCTCCTGTGCGCCGGATTCCTCTAGTTGTGGTGGACGGGGACTACTCTTCGTTGTGACATGTGGGTTTCTCATTACAGTGGCTCCTCTTGTTGCAGAGCAGAGGCTCTAGGTGTGTGGGCTTCAGTGGTTGTGGTGCATGGTCTCAATAGTTGCTGCTCGCAGGCTTAGTTGCTCTGTGCCATGTGGCATCTTCCCCAATGAGGGACTGAATCAGTGTCCTCTGCATTGCAAGGGAGACTCTTTACCACTGGACCACCGGAGAAGCCCTGCGTACTCCTGCTATGAGTGTCACTTAGAGGAGGATAAACAACTAATAACACTCAGCATGTAGCGTGTATCCTTGGGTACTTGCCTGTGGGAAGCTCCTCACTCTTACAGAAGTTATCAAATGGCTTCTGCAGCCTTCTTATTGGGTAGCAGGAGAGAGGATCAAGAAGAAAGCCCCCTTTTTGCAGATTGATAAACTGATGTACAGAGAATTGGAGAGATTACAGGAATTGTATGGCAAATTGATGGAGAGAGGTGACTGATGGGAAGGGGGCCCTTCGGGTTTCTTCAACAGAGTTTGGGGTCTCAATGAAGAAAGTGATTTTAATGTAAGAAATCAGAGCTCTTTCAATCTGTGTTTCTTTCCCCAGAGAGGTCCGGGGACACATGCTTTTCTTTACCATAAGGAAATCAGCAGTGTGAATGAGGTGATTAACATGGTCCAGTTGACGTTAGGGAGTGGTAGGGACTGTGGTAAACTGGACCACATTAATCACCTCTGTCACACTGTTGCTTTCCTTATGGAAGCAATCCCACTCCTGAATATAACCTAAAACAAAACAAAACAAAAACATTAATTCAAAAATATACATGCATCCCAATGTTCATAGCAATTCATGTTATTTGTAGCTGCCAAGATATGGAAGTGGCTTAAGTGTCCATCAACTGATCACACACACACACACACACACACATGCACACATCTATATATGTATATGTACACACAATGGAATGTTACTAAGCTATACTAAAGAATGAAATTTTGCCATTTGCAGCAATATGGAGGTTATTTTGCTAAGTGAAATAAGTCAGATGATAAAAACGCTGTATGATATTTACATGTAGAATCTAAAACGTACAACAAACTGATGAATATAACAAAAGTGGGAGCAGACTCAGAAACAGAAAAGAAGCTAGTGGTTACCAATGGGGAAAGGGAAGGAGGAGGGGAAGAGTAGGAGAAGAGGTACAACATATCCTTGTAGTTTATGTGACAAAATGTCATGTGTCACATAAGCTACAAGGATATGTTGTACAACACAGGGAATATAGCCAGTGTTTTATAATAACTATGAGTATGACCTTAAAATTTGTGAATCACTATCTTCTACACCTGTAATGTTTATAATATTGTACATCAACTATACGTCAGTAAAAAATAAAAGCAAAAACAAAAAAATCCCAAATTACAGAAATGAAACCCTCAGCTCATAGAGGACTATTCCGTTTGCAGATACTATTCCATGTGTAGCAATGAACACACAAATAAGCTGATGTCCACTTATAAGTCCACTCTGGCAAATGCGCGCTATTACGTGCTGATGAGCAATGTGCTGCAGTCCCTTGTGTCAGTTGTGATAATGCATAATCTCCTTTCTTAACTCAGATCTTCCACGCATGCTCTGCTTTCTGCACTACAGGAAGGATGGTCTCTCCTGTGGACCACTGAGGAACCTAGCCCTTCTCTCCTGATGACTCAGCTAAAGTGGTTTGCCGTCTTGGGCCATGCAAGTTGACTTAAAGACCTGCTGCAGTGAAAACCCAGGTCATTGCTAAGCAGAGGCTCAGTGTGTGTTGCTGGAAGGTGATTCCTCTGTTGGAGGGGCATTGACAGTATATCTAGCAGGATACACTGTGTCCAAAGCAAGTTATCAAAACCAGGGTATGAGGTCAAATTGCTAGTAGAGAACCAAGAGAGATAAGACAGGGGCTACCTATCAAAAAAGGAAGGACAGAATGGCCAATGAAACCAACAATGGAGACTTTGATAGTGAAGTTGGGCCCAGGCTAGTTACAGCAGAGATTTTTACTTTTAAAAATTCTAGCATGTGTTTGCCTTAGCAAAGCAAATTTATTCAGTGAACATTTATTAAGTCTCTGTTATGTGCCTGGCATTAAGTATTAATATACGGTGGTGAACAGGAAAGATGATGTCCCTGTCTTAATAGGTGTAGAGAGACATTAAACAGTGAATCACAGAATTGACTTCAATTATAAAATGTGGCAAATGCTATAAAGGAAATAATTGGGGTTCTATGAGAGAGAGAAATAGGAGTGGTTGGGTGGGCTCTGTTTTTGGTTGAGTGGTCATGAAAGGTCTCTCCGGAAAATATTTAAGCTGAGACTTGAATTACTAGACGTAATTAGCTATGGAAGAATGGATGTGGTGGAGAGTTCCAAGAAGAGTGAACAGCATGCATCTGAGACTTAAAAAGTAAAGAGAAGACCAAGTTTCCCTGTACAAGGGCTAACCCTGCGTTAGAGGACGAGCAGAGTTGCTCAATGAGGATATCTTTTGGTTCAACAATTCCACCTCAAGGAAATTATCCTGGGGAGATGACCATACACATGTTCATTTATCACTGCTTATAATGACAAAATATTGGAAATATATGTCTTGTATGCAGAAATTATAGATTTCTGTTGCTACTTGGATTTTTCTTTGTGTCTTTCAGAAGTTTGACTATGATATGTGTAGGTGTAGATCTCTTTGTATTCATCTTACTTTGTGGCTCATTGAGCTTCTTGAAGTTGTAGATTAAGATTCCAACATTTAAAGTTTGCAAATTTCCACCAATGTGAGAAAATTTGTGTCAGTACTTTTTCAAATGGTTTTTCTGTCCTTTTTCTCTCTTTCTTGTGTTGCTGACACACATTCACCACCAATTTCAACCCCTTCCAAGCCAACTTTGCAAAACAGAGAAGAAATTAAGTGGAAATAATTAGTTATTTCTACCCACTGTTGCTTAGAGATGTGTTACAAAATTTTGAAATTCATTAGTTCTTGGACCATTTATAATTTCTGCTTTGAAGTCTTGTTCTGTGTAATCCAACATCTGGGACACTCAGAGACAGTTTCTACTGACTACCTCCCCACCCTACCCCACAGTCTGAGTTCTGCTTTCCTTCTGCTTTGCTTGTCTCATAATATCTTGGTTGGAATCTGGACATTTTGTTAATATATTTTAGTAACTCTGTTGCTATTGTTCTTTTTTTTTTTTTCATTTTTTGGGGTCTGTCTGCATCTTTGTTTAATAACCTGCATGACCTAAATCTGTGAGCTCTGTCTCCCTCCTCTCTCAGTGTACAGTGCTAAGGTCTATGCTCAGATTTTTTGGTTTGGTTTAGCCTAAGAGCTGCCCTGTGTTTGCTTGCACAGCCTAGTAGTCAGCCAACAGTCAGACAGAGGTTGTGTTCAAATACTTCAAGCCAAGAAGGCTGCCTTGGAACTGTTTTGGAGGAAAGAGCACATTCAAAGTTGAGACGCCCTGGCTTTGACTTTCCACTGTGCCTTTTTTTTTTTTTTTTCTGTGACCTGTGTATTGTGCTCAGTCTTGAGATTAACCAGGAGTATGTTGACACATTAGCAGCCTCAGCCAAAAACATGTTTATCTCACTCATGACTGCCATCGCAGACTTGTGGAGCCATTGACTGTCCCCACTGACCAATTCAACATTCGTCCTTTCTACTGAAAACACCCCTGAGAGTGGTTATCTCCCACCCCTCAAGTCCAGGGAGCCCCTTTCTACCTGGTGGAGAAGCCGCTGGTCTTTGAGGTTTGTCCTGCCCTCTTTGAGCTTCACATCAACAGAGCCTGGTGGTGATGGAAATGGAGGCAGTTCCAGGCAAGAATATAGCAGATTATCACTGTTGTGACCCAAGATTTTTCGAATATCCATGTTTCTCAGATTGTTCTATGCTTTTGGTAAATTTCCTGAGTGCTTGAAATGGTTGATTTTGTTAGTTTTATTCAGCTTAATAGGTATTTTGAAGGGAGAGGAATTGCCCATCTCCTTAGTTGGCTGTTGTTGGATTCGTAATAGACTGTGATACATACAGTTAATGAAGTAACACTTCGGCACTGAAAAAGATGACTTCACTCCAGATTCGTTGACTTTCTTTCCATGAGAGAATAAGTGAAAAAAAGCGGGTTTCCAAAGTAAAAAGAAGAGCATGTGAATGTGTGTGTGTGCTGTGCAGCCATGGATGCCTGGAGAGCCCTTCATCAAGGTGTTAATGGTGGTAACATTTCAGGCAACTTTTTTGTTTTGTTTTGTTTTGTTTTTCATATTGCTTGAATTTTCTACATGTTGCACTTGCTATTTTAAAATAAAGAAACCTAATATAGTTGCACTTATTAGCAAGAAGAGAGGAAGAAAGAAAAGGAAAGAAGGAAGGAAAATGGGAAGGAGGGAGGAAAGAAAGAGAGAGTAAAAGACGAAGAAAGAAAGCAGTGTCGTTGTAAGGCTGACAGCCTGCTTAAGGATGTTTGTAATTTGGATCAGCATTCTGAATTCACACACCTGGGCTCAGAGACTTGACAAGAACATCATCCATCTCCTAGAACTCTATTCTTTGTCAGGGTAAGGCTGTCCTCTTTCCTCATTACTTGAAAGGCAGGATCTGCCTGTTAAGCCTGAATCTACACTTTGAGGGATCACCCTTTATACTTCCTTCTCTCCTCTGTTGTACATCCTGTCTCTCACCAAGTGTCATTACATCTTCCCCTTGCATAGCCTGCACCAGCTCCCCTGTACTCACTGATCCTTCCTACCATCAGACCCTCAGCACCAGTTCCCTGCACATTGAAAGGCTTCCTACCTGGCCATCATGTTTTTTGTTCTATACACCTCGAATCCCATTCTGTGTATTTCAATCAGCTGAATCTTTCTAAAAGGTTAAGTCTGACTGTGCCATTCCCCAACTTAAGAGCTTAAGGAGATTCCTGTTTTTCCAAAGAATGAAGTCAAACTTGTCTTAAACTTGGCCTTCAGGTTCTCAGTAACAATGAAGTGGCTAAGACTAATTCTGGAGTTTATATGTGTGCTTTACTACTTACTAGCTGAATGACCTTGAGCAAGGTACTTAACCATCTCAATTTTCTCTTCTGTGAAATGGGGATGATGGTAATTCATACTTGTAAAATTACTGAGATGATGAAGTAAACTTATGCATGTATATAATCACTGAGAATAGTGTGTGGCACTCAGTAAATATTCAGTAAAATTTGGCTTTTATTATTCCCTCTCTTCTGTAACTCTTCATTCCTTTATCTATACTCTAGCTATGCCAGAGTTTTCTAAAGCATCTGGCTATTCTAAACTTCTGTGATCTTGAGTAATGCTATTCCTGTTGCCTAAAATGCAAGATCCACCCTCTTGTTTCTGCCGGATGTCATGGAGGATGCAGGTGGCAATTAAGCTTAATTTTATTCATTCATATTCAGAAGGTCTGTTTCTCTGTAAAAATTTTTAGGAAAAAAACAACCTGTTTTTATTTTTCCCTTCAGGATGAAGGAATTAATCTCTAAATATCTTGAAAGAAAATTTCCAAACAGATAGAAATATCTTGGAATATGAAGATTTGCCTTTTTTCCTTGATCATGCTCCACTGGCTGTATTCATAGACAAATGACTTCAGCACCCAAGTCTTTACCATCCTGAGTTCCTCAGCTGAGCATGAGGGACAAGAATGCCTTTCCTGCCCAGTTCTTAGTATGAGTTCTCCTATTAGAAAGAATCAGAATTTTAATAATCAACCTCTAGATCCAATGTGTTGCAGAAGGCATCAGCCAACATACACCCTAAATTCAACCCAATTTCCTCACTCCCGGCAGTCACATCCCTGCAGTGACAGCAGAGAAGATGTCTGATGGCCCACAAGCTCTGTCATGTTGCTGCTATTGATGACAGTGGCAAGAGCAATACTGTTGCTATCTTTTTACTTTTTTTTTTTCAAGTGTTATTAACACTTACTGAAAACTTCCTCTGGACCAGATATCATGCTAGGCACTCTGTAAGCTTCTTGGCATTTTCTTAAAGAAAGGAACTGAAGGGTGACATAAAAACAGTATAGTGCTTACAGCACATTGTAACTGGTATGGGGAATAAATAGGACATGAAAGAAAAAAAATTAAGTATACAGCACGAAGAGTTTTTATATATGTATATACTTGTATGGGGGCTTCCCAGGCAGCTCAGTGGTAAAGAATCTCCCTGCCAAAGCAGGAGACGCAGGAGACACGGGTTCAGTCCCTGAGTTGGGAAGATCCCCTGGAGGAGGAAATGGCAACCCGCTCCAATATTCTTGCATGAAAACGCCATGGACAGAAGAGCCTGGCTGGCTGTAGTCCACAGGGTGGCAAAGAGTGAGACAAGACTGAGTGACTGAGCACACACACAGACACTGTGTACCATCATAACAACGTACAGAACACTGCAGAACCCCAGCACCTTCCCTCATGCCCCGTCCCAGTCAGCTCCCCCGGAGGTGCTTTTCTGAGCATCAGTGAGTCATGCTTCTTCTTGAACCTCCTATCAGTGGAACTACACAGCATGTTCTCTTTGCTTCTGGCTTCTTTTGGTCAACATGATGTGTATGTGATTCATTCCATGCTGTGCATGTATCGTTGTTGCTCAGTTACTAAGTCGTGCCTGACTCCTCTGCTCATGGGATTTTCTAGGCAAGCATACTGGAGAGGATTGCTATTTCCTTCTCCAGGAGATCTCCCCAGCCTAGGGACTGAACTTGCATCTCTTGCTCCTCCTGTGTTGGCAGGCAGATTCTTTAGCACTGAGCCATCAGAGAAGCCTGTGTGTATCATAGTTCAATCTTCTTTTTAAAAACTTTTTAAAATTATTTTTTGTACAATTTTGAAACGTTACTTCCTGTTTACAGATATTAAAAAACATTGGCTCTATTCCTTGTGTTGTACAATGCATCCTTGAGCCTGTTGACACCCAATACTTTGTACTGTCTGTATCTGTTGACTTGAAGGAGTTCTTAGAGTGAGGCAAACACTGTCTTAAGTATATCACATGTATTATATAAAGCAGTGTCTTAAGGAAGGGACTGTTCTCTTCCTTTCACAGGTAAGGCTCAAAGAAGGAAAGTAACTTGCCTGGAGTCACAGAGCTATGACTTGGTGGAAAATCAGTTCTGGTTCCACAGCTGGAACTTGCTAGCAAGAGCAAGAGCTTGAGCTACTTTCAGAATTAGATTTGGTCAGATTTGTTCCCCATTTGAAGTGGAGGTCATGTGATTATTTCCTGGTTATTCACAAAGGGTCTCTATGGGAACTCACACTTCATCAGAATATTCCATCAGGATATTTTCTCTCCCTTGCTTTCTCATCAGGGCTTCTCATGTGCGTGTGTATGTATACATTTGACTGGCTTCTCTGCCTGTGGCTGTGTCTTTTCAGGAACCAGACCGCTTCTTCCTTGGGCATCTGTGGGAGGCTGCTTTCTTGGGCCTTGCCTGAAGGATTAAGCTGCCTAACAACATCTTCCTCTTCCTTCTGGTACGTGATCTTTGATGAAGCAGTCAGGAGCAGTCCTGTCTGACTGTGTGGGTACTTTCCCATTCTCGGCTGGTGGGGGTTTCTAAGGAAACGCAGCTGCAGTGGATGTTTCTCTCTGCCTGATGTAGCCTGAGTGGCTGTCCTCCCACCCCCAAGCCTCACCTCATCCCCCTGGTGGTGGATAGCCATGGTCTGGGGTAAGCTTAGGGGTGGGACTGCCTTTGGTGGAGCACAGGGGACCATCCGAGATGTGAACTGAGGGTCGTGGCTCTGGACAGCGCACACACCCTACCCCTGGACTCACAGGGGTTGCTTGTAAACTCATTAGACTTTTCTCTTTTATAAATTCATCCTGTGAATTCATATCTCTGCTCTGTACAGCTTTTCTTCTGAACACAGTATTCATGCGTTTTCCCCCTGGGCTCTGAACTAATCCATTACATTTGGCTAAGACAGAGACAATAGGTAAATGCCCCCTTGCAGGCTGGAGAATTAAATAGATAATCTGAGCTCTGTTTGGGTCTGTGGCTCAATGGGTGGGGTAATGGGTAAGAGGCTTTGGCTCTCCTTTCTCCATGCAAATGAAAAGAATAAGTAAAGGCAAAAAAAGGTGGTGGTGGAACCTTTTTGAATGCTAGCATTAGAGTCACTAGAGCAAGTTGAATATGGCTTTTCATTTAACCCCTTGTGGGCAGTTGCCTTTCAGCAACTTCTCATCAAAATATCAGCATCTTGCACTGATCACACAATCAATCGATTCCTTACCCAGTGTAAATTCCATGCACAATAAATTGCACCTTATTCATCACTGAATCCCTAGTGCCTACAAGTGTTAGCTCAGAATAGGCATTTAATAAATATTTCTCAAATGTTTGCTGAGTTGTTAATTAGCAGTATAAAAGTTACTTGAGTGGGGAGCTATTGTATTGCAGTGGTAAAAAGATGATGCAAACCATTAACCCTGCTGATTTTTAAGGCCCTGCCAGATTTGGTTCTGGATTCTGGCAACTCAGAGTTCACGGGTCCAGAAAATTGAGTTCTGGGTCTATTGCCTGCCTCCCTACCCAAGCCATTCTTTGAACCTCCTTCTCACCTCCACCACCCCACCAATTGCAACTAACTGTCTTTTTTATATTTTTAAACAAAGCACTCAAACGAGAGGCCTGATGGTACCTGCTCCTGTGCTTCTTGGGACCAGGTACCCAAATCCAGTGGCTCAAACCCAATGAACCTGGAGAGGAGGAAGCCATAGATTTTCACAAAGAAGACTGGGCCTGCTGTCAATTGCCATTTCCTTGTGCTGGCCTCAGCATGGCCTCTGAGAGTACAATGTACACAAAATTATAATGTTATCACACAGGCTGGCGCCCACAGCGAAGACAGCCACTTAGGAAGGTGTGCACCAGGGACAGGAAGGGACAAAGGCCATTCTGAGGCTAAAGTCACGTGTATTTGTATTTTTAGCAGAGGGGTCCTGAAATACAATTTCAGTGAAGATTGCATTATGGATTACTGCTTAAGAAAGCTTTGCCAAAGGACTGGGGGGAATCTTTCTTTTCCAAAGGGGACTTTTTTTTCCTCCACAGAGGTTGAGGGAAATGGGAGGAAAACGAACACGGCTGCTCGTATTTTCTGAAACTGACTTGAGATGCTGTAGTGATAATGTATGACAGTTTTCCTAAGCCAGTGTGAGCCTGCGCATTTGTCTGTGTGTCCATATGTATTTTATTTGAACAACTCAGATCTCGTTTGGTAGGCAGAGCAGATGCTATTACTCCCATTTTACACAGTGGAGACTGAAACTCAAAGAAGATAAATGGCTGGGCTCACATCATTAGCTAGTACCATTATAAAGTCCAAATTTCTTCACATAGCTTGCAAATCCCTTGTTATTCTGGTTCCTACTTCTTGCTTCAGTCTCTTGCAACATCTTGCAACATTATTTTGTTCTCAGTTAAACTCCTTCCTCAGTCAACTTGCAGACTCTTAAGGTATCACCTTCTTTTTCTCCTCTATACTTTAAACACCTGTTCCTCTCCTGTCCAGCCTACCCTCACTATTTATCTCTTCCCTCTCTTGCAGGTCTCACCTCATACAAAAGAGGTTCCCTGACTTCTTATGACTGGTTCTCTGCTCTCTGAGTACCTTTGTGAACTCTTTTGTTCTTTCTTACTATAACATGTTTCTTTGGTGGAAAACTAATATCCTGAATGGTTCCATTAGTTCTGCAAGCCAGTTGGGGGTAGAATGCATGGATGGAAAAAGTAAAGCGTTTAGCATACCATAAGAATCTAACTGAAGCCTGCCCAGGCTGGAAGGGCTAAGAGACACAACAATATCACCATTTCAAATAAATATTCAAACCACTTTCCTGTCACCTGTGCAGGCTCTACCTAATTCCACTCTTCTACTAAAGATGTTACTTCACTTCATTTCCCTTGAGCCTCAGTCTTCTCATCCAGAGATGGGGAAGAGGGTGCCAGATAAAGCGAGATAACAGTGGTAAAGTATATTGTAAGGGATAACTGAACTTAACTGAACTAGGAAATCAGTCTGAGTCTTCATTGGAAGGACTGATGTTGAAGCTGAAACTCCAGTACTTTGGCCATCTGATGCGAAAAATCGACTCATTGGAAAAGACCCTGATACTGGGAGGGATTGGGGGCAGGAAGAGAAGGGGATGACAGAGGATGAGATGGCTGGATGGTGTCACCAACTCGATGGACATGAGTTTTGGTAAACTCTAGGAGTTGGTGATGGACAGGGAGGCCTGATGTGCTGCAGTCCATAGGGTCACAGAGTCAGACATGACTAACTGAACTGAACTGAAGGGATAACTAGAACTAAATACATCTTTATTAAAATATAAGCAGAAATCTCTAAGACACTATTGATGAATGAAAGTCATGTGATCTCATGTATAAAAAGTAATGATGAAACAAAAAGAAGCCTAGCACTTTTGACAAATTCTATTATCAAATATCAGGACATACGCCAGTCCTCATAAGGAAACAGACAAACAGAAAGCAAAATGTCAAGTTCTGAGACAAAAGAATATCCACTATCATGAGGCACTGTTTTCATGCTTAAGTTGAAGACTTTCAAAACCCACCAGGAGTATTGGTTTGGAAGATGTTCTACTGGGAATGTCTCATCCTGAAGTCTTTCACTGAATAAATGCTTGCTGAATTCCAGGCTGTGCTGAGCACCTACACTTTATTTGGCTTTGCCATAAGCGCTCATGGCTGCTGACTCTAGCCCCCAAATGCCACTCTTGTATCTGCCATCATGGCTTTGTTTGTTCTGAGAGCTTGGCCAGAAATGTTGGTGCCTGCTCTTAACTTACTGGCAGTCAGCTACAAACCTGTCCTTCTGTACTCAGCTTTGTGACCCTGGGGCTGAGTCTGCTTTGCCCACTGGCTCCGTTTTAGACTCTGTCAATAGGGGATGCTAGATGGAGTCACCAGAGCTGAATGGGGGGTAGTAGAACTTGTTCCTTCTTGTTTGTTCCCTGCACTTTGCAGGGTTAACCTAGAATAAGTATCTCACCTTTGCCACTATTGACATTTGGACGTGGTAATTCTTTGTCGAGGGAAGGGGTGTTTCATGCATTGTAGGATGTTTAGCAGCATTCCTGTCCTCTATATACTAAATTCCAGTGGAAACTCCCCAAATTGTGACAATTAAGAGTGTCTTTGGATATTGCCAAATGTCCCCTAGAGCACAAAACTGACTCTGGTTTAGAACCACTGACCTAGAGTCTAGGTACTTCACCTCGGCAGCTGTAGCTCCTTCTTGCAGCAACAGCTGAATCCAGGCTGTACTTCTCCCAACACTTGCAGACCCAGCTTTGTCATAACCCAGAAGATGTCAGCACCAGCTGGCCGGTGCCTGTCCTCAGAGCCCTGAGCCAGCCCATGGAGCCCCTCTTCTGAGCTCAGAGTCACCAGCCCCATCTAAGTAGTGCCTTCCTTGGAAATGAGTATCCTGCCACCAGGTCCAGTGGGCTTTCCCCTCTGAAATTCTAAGTTTTTCCCTTTGTTTCCGTTGTTTCTTGTGACTGCTACTTTCATGATGCCTTCGAGTTCCTTTTAATCTCGCAGTTACTTAGTTAAGAATTTTGCAGCCATGTAATGCCTTTTCTTTTTATTACAGCCTCTGTGCCAAGGTAATAGAGATGATTATTTTCTCAAACTGGACTCACAACATTCTTTCCCCTTTCCACTCCTTTCTTTTCTCTCCCCCTCCCTTCCTTTTCCTTCTCTTCTTCTCCTTCCTTCTCTTCTTTTCTACTTGGTAAATTTCTAATCCTTTTTAGAGCTCTGACAAATATTACCCTTTTCTGGAGCTTTCCAGGCAGAGTCAGTCACTCTCATCCCCCAGCTCTTGGTTCAGTGCATCTTAGCCGATGGTAGATCCCTGTCTATATACCTCTGTCTCTCCTACTAGATTGTAAACTCCCCAGGGCAGGAAGCACAAAATAGTTTCTGTGCTCCTAGCATATGTTCAGGCTTGTTAAAGGAAGGGAGGGAGGAAGGAAAAGATGGAGGGGAAGAGGGAAGAATGAAGGGAGGAAAACAGAAAGGAAAGAAGGGATGGAGGAAAGACGATATGGCACAGGACTTTTGCCTGGTGCTGTGTCTTCCCCCTGCCTAGCAGTCTCAGTGAGGGTCCAGACGGAATCCCCCACATCCTTTTCAGTGGCTGACCTGTTGCTTTGCAATGACACCAATACACCTCCTTCACTGAGTTGGGTTTCTCTGAGCTGGGTCTCTTTTGCTCAGTAGATATCAAATTCCTTGAGGATAGGGTTTGTTGTGCATAAACCTATTCTTCCCAGACAGTTGTTGAATGAATTGCTGAAGGAAATGAGGGAAGGTTTCAAGGGAAAATCCTTGAAGGATGGGGAGAGATTTTAGGTGTGGAAACTTCATCCTTGGTAGTGCTAATGGGATGGGGATGACGTGAAGAAACACAGAGAAGCTGTTTAGGGAATCTTGAACTATCCTAGTCTGGTAGATATAGAGCATATGGAAAGGAAATTTGGGAGGTGGGGCTGCAGAAGTTAGTAGGATATGGATTTTGGATACCTGAGAACTAGGGTAAGCAATGTCTGCAGTGTTTGTTGGGTGGGTTCAGTGGCTTTGGTGTCAGGGACTGGCATCACAAGGTTCTACTTTTGGGGAGAGCTCTCAGAGTTCTAGAAGAGACACTGATGGTGGAAGCCATTCAGGAAGAGCTGAGTGCCCTAAAACCCAACAGGAAGGGTTCAGAGAGCAGAGCTCCCGCAACCACAATCCTGACAGCTCTATTCTGTAGAAGGTGGTTTCTTTTTTGTGGAAGCAAATGAATGAGTAATCCATGCTACTGACAATGGAGACCAAAAGGAGATAAGAAAAGGAAAGAATAGGAATTTAACAGTTATCCTAGGTTGAATGGTTCAGCTTCAGATTTTTGTTTTTTCTTTTGGTTTAATTATCACAGAGATCTTTGATGTATTTTATAGGATGTGAGAGATAATAACAAAGTGGTATCTTGGCTTTTAAGCAGACTTGTGTGGCTGGGCAGCAGCGGTATGTGAGATTCAGCTGGCTTCTGCCCCAGGAGGGAGGGCGAGTCCATTATAATTCTTAAAGAAAGAAAACCATAGCCTGGGTGTGACCTGCATATCATCATGTGCTAAAGGCAGATAATGATGTCAGCTTTTCCTTATGTTTCAGAGCTTTTAGGAAAATCAAGTAAGATGGAAGATGTGGAAAGAGTTTGTAAACCATTAACTGCCTACAAAATCTATCCATTCATCCAGCAAACATGTATTGAGATTGTCTGCTGTGACACAGGGGGGTTGGGAGGGGCAGGCACAAATAAAACCTGATCTCTGCCTTTTGAATCTCTGGATAAACCAACGAGCTTTGGCAAAGATACTTGCCATGCTGTAGGAGAAGTTCCCATAATTCACAAAGGATTGGTACTAATATTACATTTAGAAAGGTAAGTGAAGTGAAGTTGCTTAGTTATGTCTGACTGTTTGTGACCCCACGGATGTAGCCTACCAGGCTTCTCCATCCATGGGATTTTCCAGGCAAGAATACTGGAGTGGGTTGCTATTTCCTTCTCCAGGGGATCTTCCCGACCCAGAAATCAAAACTGCTTTGTTGCTAATGGCTGCCAAGTCAATGTTTTAGGTTTTTCTGGAAGAGTACTTAGAGATGCAAAACCATTCTGTTAAAGAAACGGGGCTTTGGAGATAAAGGATAAACCTGCAAGTTTACCCTCTGCCACATGACAACTGTATGAATTTGGGCAGGTCACTTGTTTCTCACCTATATCATTGACATAACTTCCTATGTAACTCAAAAGGTCGCTAAGATCATCAAATCAGCAGGCAGAGGTTAATGTGCTTTTAAAACTGCAGCATGCTTCACATATATTGTGAATCATTTGTTTAGAATAATAGGAGAAATTGGCAATATTGTCTCTCAGGGCTGTTATCATGAATGGAGGTTTAGTTAAGGAGAAGACGATGAAAACTAACAAGAATAACAAGGAAACATCAGACACTGCAATAGGCATTAACATAACTCTATGCCATAAGCATCATTCTCCCCATTTTACAGATGAGGAGACTAAGAGGCAGAGGTCGTCATACATTTCCCGTGGTATATGAGTAGTGCTTGTAAGAGCCAGGAGCTGCCAAGAGGAAGTCTCATACTTGATGTGGCAATTGACCACGTCATTTTTCAGACTCCCCTTCCCTTTCCCATTACGGATGACTTTGGAAAACAGATTCACTATGACATTTCTCTCTTATGACGCAGTGGTGGGCTGGAGCATCTCATTAGGCAAATACCTGCCCAAGAATCAGTACCTCACCTGCATGGACAGGATCCAGGGATAATGATCATCTGCCTTGAGAATGTGGGGTGAAGTTTGTCCCTCTGTGGGCTTGAGAGAATTTCCCTTCTCATGTGTATCTTCTTAAATGCATCACTGGATATCTTGGTGTTGACTAAGAATGATGCCTGCCATGTCAGTAAAGAAAGAATGTTGCAGCCTGAGGGTGAGCCTCAGGGAACTCAGGATGGAAACAGAATGCCCATCACCAGGCCAGTCTGATGCTCCCCAACACTGGCCCCAACGCAAATAACTGAGGTGTATATCAAAGGATTCTTTACCAGCTGAGCTAGTAGGGAAGCCCAAGATTGAGAAAGCAGCATGTCAGGGCTGCCTGCTGTCACCCTGTTTGTTTAATCTATATACTGAGTACATCATGAAAAATGCCAGGCTGGATGAGTTACAAGCTGGAATCAAGATAGGCGGGAGAAACATCAACAACCTCAGATATGTGGATGATACCACTCTAATGGCAGAAAGTGAGGAGGAACTAAAGAACCTCTTGATGAAGGCGAAGGAGAAGAGTCAAAGATCTGGCTTAAATTAAATATTAATAAATATAAGATCATGGCATCTGGCCCCACTACTTCATAGCAAATAGAGGGGGGAAAGATGGAAGTAGTAACAGATTTTCTCTTCTTGGGCTCTAAACCCCCTGCAGGTGGTGACTGCAGCCATGAAATCAGATGTTTGCTTCTTGGCAGGAAAGCAATGACAAACTTAGACAGTGTGTTGAAAAGCAGAGACATTACCGACAAAGGTCCATGTAGTCAAGGCTATGGTCTTTCCAGTGGTCACGTACAGTTGTGAGAGCTGGACGGTAAAGAAGGCAGAGCACTGAAGAACTGATGCCTTTGAACTATGGTGCTGGAGAAGACTCTTGAGAGTCTCTTGGACAGCAAGGAGATCAAAGCTGTCAATCTTAAGGGAAATCAACCCTGAATACTCGTTGAAAGGACTGATGCTGAAGCTGAAACTCCAGTATTTTGGTCATCTGATGCAAACATTTGGTCATCTGATATGAATAACTGAGTCACTGGAAAAGTCCCTGATGCTAGGAAAGACTGAGGGCTAGAGAAGAGGGTGTCAGAGATGAGATGGCTGGATGGCATCACAGATGCAGTGGGCATGAACTTGGGCAAACTTCGGAGATGGTGAGGGACAGGGAGGCCTGGGGTGCTGCAATCCATGGCTTGCAAAGAGTCGGACATGACTGGTCAACTCAACAACAACAACATATCAAAGCAATAATTTCAGTGATTCCAGACTCTTGCATCTTCCCATATGTAGAAGAGTACTAAATTCTTTATCCTGAGATAGCTGGTTTTGTTTCATTAACAGTAACCTTTTGACTCCCTGGTCTTTGTTACAGACACTCCTGTATATCCTGGCACTCTCCCTGCCTCTTCGGAGCAGTCCTTCAGAGTTATCTTAGATGCTGTCTCAGGTTAAAGTCCTCAGGTTAAAGTTTTGTCTACCAAATAAAACGTAACTCTTACCTTTTAGGTTGTGGGTTGTTTTTTTTTTTTTCCAGTTGACAATGGAAATGGGTAGGAAAGCCCTGATTTTACCCTATGTTCATCTAATGGATCTGACCTCCTTGCCCCTCCTCCAGCCTTTTCACACTTGGAGTCACTTTTACCCTGGAATCAACTCTGTTCCTGACCCTAATTCCCCTGCCTTTGTGTACCCTGTTGTCTCTGCCAGGAATATTGTCCTGCTTCTCACACCTCTGATGAAGACCTGCTTGGTATTCAAACCCAGCTTTTAAGAAGCCATATCCCCAGGACAGAGTTGATTGTTTCCTTTTTTTCCAACTATTCCTCTGACATACCTCCTTTTTACAGTTTATCCAGCTGTATTTAACTATAGGCTTGTTTGTCTTCCTGGCTAGAGTGAACTCTCTGGGAAAGGAATCGCAAATTGTTTTCATCTTCGTCTTCAGACTCCAGGACATGCTTTTTGCTTAGTAGGAGTTCAGGAACCATTGGCTGAAGGAATGTACAGGTGAGGGGATGACTGCCTCTGTCTGACTAGGTGTGGGCAGGGCAACCAATTCTCTGATGACCTTGTGGGAAATTTTATTGTCTTCCATACAAATGATCAAGAAAATTGATACTTTTG
The DNA here is from genome assembly GCA_006408695.1 of Aepyceros melampus. Taxonomy (NCBI): domain Eukaryota; kingdom Metazoa; phylum Chordata; class Mammalia; order Artiodactyla; family Bovidae; genus Aepyceros; species Aepyceros melampus. The sequence continues at coordinate 34,309 of SJXQ01003346.1, read as the reverse complement.
GATTGACTTAGAAATGTTTAGCAAAACCTGTGGTCTTCTTATTCAAGAGTGGGTAGTACCTATCCTGGACCTGTTAGGTGCAGCAAAGCAGCCTCTCACCCTACTTCCCCCTTTTCCTTAACTTTACATATCTTTGAATTTTACCTGAAGGCAAATTCACTGCCTTGGAGAGTGAGAGTCCAGGAGGAAATCCCTTTGGGCAACTTGCCACATTTTATCTCTGTTCCTTTTTCTATTTTAGCCTGTCAGGGAGTTATTTTTGGTAAAGTACTGCTCTGAGGGGAGAAGCTTGGCTGTGAGTAGAGGATACAAAAGAGCTCTGAAGGCGCCTTGCTCAGGCAAAGGGGACACTTCCTTAACTCCCGCATCCTTTGCTTTCACCATGCTTCTGGGTTTCGCAGGACCGTAGCGGCTCTGAATATAAGATCTGGGCCCTTAGACGTTTGGGGGATTGTTGTTCAGTCGCTAAGTCGTGCTCTATTCTTCATGATCCCACGGACTGCAGCACACCAGGCCTCCCTGTCTGGGTGTTATGAACTGAATGTTTGTGTCCCACACTCAAGTTCATATGTTGAAGTCCTAACCTCCTTGCCTCCCACGGTGATGGTATTAGGTGGGGCCTCTGGGAGTTATCTAAGTCAAGATGGTTCCCGCCTCATGAATAGGATAAGTGCCCTTAGAAGAGAGGCTTTGGAGAGCCCTCTAGGCACTTCCACTAGGTGAGGACACACCAGAAGCCTGGGACCCTAAAGAGGGCCCTTACCCAGCCAGACGCACAACCTGATCATGGAGGTCTAGCCTCCAGTACGGTGAGAAAGAAATGTGTGGTTTATAAGCTATCAGGTATTTTGTTATCACAGTCCAAAAGAACTAAGACAGGGATCATAGTAGAAAATCCACGGGCCTTGGAGCCAGGCATATCCAAGTTGAAATCTTGGCTCTGTAACTTACCAGCTATTAAGCATGGGGAAATGTATTAGCCTCTCTGAAGTTCTCTTCCTTTATCTGTAAAACAGGGACACCACCACTTATTTTGCAGAGAGAACTAAGATTTAGAGATGATGCATTTTAAAATGTCTGATCTATAGAAAACCTTCAATTAATAGAAGGTATTGATCATGGGCTCTCTCCCTTAATTTTTGAATAATTGTAAAAATTTTCCCTGAAACGTATTTAATCTTCCTTTCTGGCTGAAAGCACCATCAGTGAGTAGTTGTCTTAGAACCACTATAAAAGGAGTTGTCCCTATTTTAGTTATTCTTTACATTAGCTACTTTAATTTCAAAATCAAAGTGTGGTGTTTTAAGAGTAAACTCATATTTATCAGTAAAAGCTACAAAACTAATAGTGGTGGTGGGGTCGGGAAGGGAGCGGAGAAGTAGGATTTGTGAAAACTCTTTGGTGCAAATAACCTCCTACCTGTAGCAGAATATGTATGCAGACATGCAGCTGTTAGTTTCAACACAATGTTTTCAACCTAAGGTTCCACAAGTGCTGTTTTGCCCTGGGGAACTGTTCGAGCTCTGTCAGGTTGATGGTTCAGGGTCCAAGTATGACTCTTATCAAATTTGGGATCTGAAGCCCGGTATGAACCCAGTTTAGTATTCAGGAAATGTATCCGTAGCAGCTGCTGTCAGGGTAACTATCACCAAGGGTCGACAGTTGATGGCTTTCTTCCTGCTGTGTGTCTCTTCTAAACAGTCTTAAAACTATCACCTGCCCCCGTCACCACCCATTTGTAAGACAGAGGGAAGAAAGTCCATCTTCTCTGCATAAATGACAGTCCTCAGGTCCCCTCACTATAATTTTGTAATAATGAAGACCAAGGTTCCTATTTGTGGAAGAGACATTTGAATCATTTGAATGACAAGAAGTAGCCATGTGCAGAAGTCAGGGGGGGTGGCATTCCTGGCAACATGAGTCAGCCTGTCGTCCCTTTGATGCTCTGAAGGAATGTTTGGGTTTATGTGTCAAGCACAAGGGAGAAAAGTGCACGTGCACTAAGTCATTTCAGTCGTGTCCAACTCTTTGCGACATCATGGACTATAGCCCTCCAGGCTCCTCTGTCCATGGAACTCTCCAGGCAAGGATATTGGAGTGGCTTGCCATGCCCTTCTCCAGGGGATCCTTCCAACCAGGGATCGAACCTGGGTCTCCCGCATTGCAGGCAGATTCTTTACCATCTGAGCCACCAGGCAAGCCCCAACCAGACAGGCAAGCGGAGGTCAAATCATGAAGGACCTTGAAGAACATGATAAAGAGTTTAGAACTGATTCTGAAAAAGCAAGAAGTCCTTGGCAGGTTTAAGCAGGAAAATGGTACCATTTGATGTATAGTTTGAAAAGATCACTCTGGCTGCCATGAATAGAGTACAATCGTTCCTTGCTATCCTCAGCAAGTTGGCTCAAGAACCCCTGCAGGTACCAAAGTCCTCAGATGCTCAAGTTCCTCATATAAAATGGAATAATATTTGAATCTGACCTCTGCACATCCTTTTGTAAACTTGAAATCATCTCTAGATTACTTAGTACACCTAATACAATGCTAGTTTTTCAGTCTCTAAGCCATGTCCAACTCCTTGAGACCCCATGGACTGCAGCGCACCAGGCTTCCCTGTCCTTCCCTATCTCCCGAAGTTTGCTGAAGTTCATGTCCACTGAGTTGCTATCTAACCATCTCATCCTCTGCTACCCTCTTCTCCTCTTGCCCCCAGTCTTTCCCAGCATCAAGTCTTTTCCAATGAGTTGGCTCTGTATCAGGTAGTCAAAGTATTGGAGCTTCAGCTTTAGTTGAATACAATGCTAACACTATGTAAAAATTGTAAATGCAATGTAAATGCTATGTAAATAGTTGCTGGTATGCAGCAAATTCAAGTTTTGCTTTTTGGAACTTTCTGGATTTTTTTCAAATATTTTTGATCCGTAATTGGTTGAATATGCAGATGTGGAATCTGACCATAGTCTCTAGGAGTGAGTGGGAAAAGGAAACCAGATAGGAAATGGGCAGTAGTCCTGGCAATAGGTACTTTTCCACTGGACTAAGGTGTGCGTGGCTAATGATGTACATGAATGGGTGGTTTCAGTTGAGGTGAGACTGCACATTATGAGAGTCACCCATAGTGGCAAGGCCGTCACTGAGTGGATGACTGCACGCTACTCCTTCCCTGGCTTCCTGAATGTTGGACACTCCTTGTCCCTGTAAGCAAAAGTAACAGTGACATTCTTCATCACGTTAGATTTTGCTTCTTGTCTCCAGGTTATAGTGGTTCTTAGTGAAAGATCAATGTGCTTCAGAGTGAGATAGATCTGGATTGGAATCCTTGCTGCAACACTTAATAGGTGGTTGACTTACTAGGTGGGTAGCTTTTAGTCTTATTTCTTTTTCTTTTTTAAATTTATTTTTTTAGTTGAAGGATAATTGCTTTACAGGATTTTGTTATTTTTCTGTCAAACCTCAACATGAATCAGCTGTAGGTATACTGTGTCCCCTCCCTCCTGAACCTCCTCCCCATCTCCCTCCCCATCCCACCCCTCTAGGTTGATACAGAGCCCCTGTTTGCGTTTCCTGAGACATACAGCAAGTTCCCATTGGCTATCTATTTTACAGGCTTCCCTGGTGGCTCAGACGGTAAGGCGTCTGCCTACAATGAGGGAGACCCGGGTTCAATCCCTGGGTCGGGAAGATCTCCTGGAGAAGGAAATGGCAACCCACTCCAGTATGCTTGCCTGGAAAATTCCATGGACAGAGAAGCCTGGTAGTCTACAGTCCATGGGGTCGCAAAGAGTCTGACACGACTGAGCGACTTCACTCACTCACTCATCTATTTTACATACGGTAACGTAAGTTTCCATGTTACTCTCTCCATGCATCTCACCCTGTCCTCAGTAGGTAGCTTTTAAGTTAGTATCTCCAATCCTTAGTTTCCTTGGCTGCAAAAAGAGGCCAATAATAATAATTGCTTCTTGCAGTCTTATGCTGAAGCCTCAAAGGAGATATTAATAGTATCTGTGAAAATGTTTAGCACACAGTGGGTTTTCAGTGCAAGTTATATGGCTTAGACTCTGAATCATCTCCTTCAACTCTTTGCATTCCTGGGCAGGGATAGAAGGCCAGACATGTCTGCCCAGACTCCATCCCTGATGTCAGTGAAGCACATATCATCAGGAAAGAACGCTGCATAAAAGGCAGGAGGTAGTCTTGACTTTCTATTTCCCCTACTTGCTGAATACTGAGTGACTTTGGATAAGCTGTGCTCCCTCCCTGGGTTGTAATCCCTCATTTATAAAATGACGAAACTGGGCTGGATAATCTAATTATATCAGATAGGGACTTGATTTCGTTTGATGCCAATATTAAACTTTAATAGCAGCAGCCATCAGTTATGGAACACACAATGGGGCCAGACAATGTGTTATATGTCATATATATGTTGTATGTTAGCACAGAATGGTCCTGTGAAGGAGGTACTTTTACTGTTCCCATTTTACAGATGGGAAACTGAGGCAGAGAAGTGGGAGCATCTCTAATAATAGCAGCCAGATTCTCTGCAGTTCTATGCACCAAAACCCTTTGGGGGTTTCACAAGTGCCAGGCATTAAGCAAGATGCTGCAGCTGCAAGCCGAGACCTTGCCCTCCAAAAGCCTACAGTCTGGACGTCATGGAAGCCAAGAACAAGTCTTGCATAGTCCCACAGGAGAAGCCACTGTGAGGGGAAGGCAGTGGCACTCCTTGGCCCGTGAAACTAGTTTGGGCTGGTTTTATCCTGCAGTACAATGTGGCCTTTCTGAACTGAGCAAGTACAAAAGGTTTCCATCTCCTGTCTGCATTCTGCTGATCCTCGCTGAGTACCCACCCCCTCACTGACACTTGCTTTGTTTCTGTTTATGTTCTTTTTCCAGTAGCTCTTGTTTCTCATTCTTCACAATGTTTCATTTTTTCTGTGTGTTAATTATAAAAGGAAAGTTCAACTAGACACAAGGTCTGTCTGCAGAGGAGGCAGGCTGGAATAGCCCAGGCGCCTTTGTCTTGCTTGGGCCTATGTGTGAACACTGTGTGAAGGGATCACAGGGGCTGTCTTAAAACTGAGAACTGGGGACACTTAGGTCCTCCTTCAAGCTCTGCTGCTTACTGCTGGGTGACTCTGGGCTTATCACACAGTCTACCTGAGTCTGAATTTCTTTCCTCTAAGATACTGCTAGATGATATGAGATACCAGTGGATAGTATCTAGACATTAGTATAATACGAGTATAAGATGCTAGTAGCAGATTCTAGTAGAATCAGAAGGCTTGGGTTACATCTTAGCTTTATCACTTACCAGCTGTGTGATCTAGTCACAACTTTAGTTTCTGTTTGTGTAAAATGAGGACACATGAGAACACTGTTATGAACATGAAGTTACATAATCCACGTGAGGTTCTTGGCACAGTGCCTGGTGTGTCGTAAGCTCTGTATAAATCTTAGCTATTAGTACAGACCGTGCTGGTTAACTGACTTAATGGATATAAGAGTGTTTCATAAATTATAAAGCTCTGTATAAATGTTAGTTATTATTTTGGTGATGATTGTTAGAAATAAGAGAGAAAGGACTTTTGATAATCTTTACTTGCAAAGTAAGTTTTTTTTTTTAAATTTGGGTTTTATATTTATCTCCTTCAATAACATGCTATTAATATTATATGAACTCTTTCTAGGGCATTATTGTTCCAGAAATCTGGGGCATCAAAGGCCATCCCATGCCTTTATAGACACAGAAATGGGAAATCAGCCAAAAGGCTGTGTAATTTCATTTTACCCTTTGCTTCTCTCATTGAACTTGGTAGTTCACGTCTAAATGAACTGAGCTTTGAATTCTTGCATCAGTAGCTCTAGCCAGCCAGTGTACATTGTGATTAAAATGCACTGACCCTCCTTAAAGAAATAAAATGCAACTAAATGGAAGGAAGGAATTCATGAGAAAAAAACAGTTACAATAACTCTGGCGAGACATCATTCTATTTGTGTCGTTAAAATCTGGTTGTGTGAAAAAAAAATACATATGTAATTTCTTTTGGGGTAGAAAGGATCTGAGTCTTAGGACTATTATCTTTTGTTTTGGAACTGGGAGTCTTTCTTGAGAAAGGTAAGTAAAGTGAAACCCTTTACGATGATGATACTGGAGGAAAATAATAGCTTAGAGGACAGCTGTGTTATTTCAGGCTCTTATTCCAGGTAGTTTTTGTGTCCAGGGAACAGGATTTTGACCTGCTCTATATTGAATCCATACAATAATGAGCACTGTTATCACCTGCCTTCTCTGCCAGGGCTTCCAAACGCTGTAGGCGCCACTTCTCAGACTGTGAAACAGCTTTAGTGCAAACAGAGGTTTCAGAACTCTCCAACCAAATCCCATCGTTAATAGTGAAGAACTGACAATAAACATTCCAGGGATGTCTCAGACACAAAGCAGCTATCAACTGGTTTGGAATGAACGCCCGCTGTTATCTGAAATGATCTTTTCAAACATTTTATGTTGGCCCAAGTGGGGTGGAGAGCTGGGCGGTCGCATGTATATGGCTCACCTCTGTTCTTGAATGGGTGCTCCTTCACATCTTCTTTTCCATAATGGATTATAATTAGCAGTATGTTAGGGGCTGTATCATTAAACAGTTCCATTCAACAAAACATTTATTGAGAGCCTACTCCTACTATGTATGTATATGTGTGTTGGGGGGGAAACAGTCTACCAGGTGCCACTATTAAAGCAGTGGTCCTCAAACTTCAGCATGCTTTAGAATCTCCTGGGAGCTTTGTTAAAAGTCAGATTGCTGGGCTAACCCCCAGAGTTTCTGACTCGATAACTGGTTGCAGGTTATTGGAGAAGGGAGAAAGGCAAGAATTTCCAACAAGTTCCTAAATGATGCTGATGCTGCAGGTCCAAGGACCACTTTGGGAACCACTGTCTTAAGGAACTTATTGCACTTCTTCTGGTGAGACGTGCAGATGATGGATTCATATAAGAATCAGACTGTGAGAGGTTAAGACAGAGGCATAAGGAAAAGGCAGACAGAAAACAGCAATTTCTGTGCTGTGGGACGATCAGGGAAGGTGGCAAGAGGCAGCAGTCTAAGAAGGAATTAGGCAGGTGTGAAAAGGTGCAGAAGAGATTTTTTCTGAAATATAGCAGGTTAGGGGTTCAGAAAAGATGCTATAAAGTTATCTGCTCTTTCTTTCCTTCCCTGACTCAGGGGAACATAAAGGTGCAAAGGTTAGATTCAAAGAAATCTCTCCCCTTGTATTTAAAAGCTCCAGTTTCTGCCCTCATGTGGGCTAGGAATGAGACTGCAGTTTTAATGGCAGTTCCCATCTCCCTTAGATCAACGATGAAGAAACTCCATTTCCTGCAGAAACAAAAACACCATCACTCAGTCCCTCAGGGAATGTCAACAGAATTAAAAATGGAATTAACAGTTCATCTGGAAACCATCTTTTTAAAAATCATATGCTTAGCTCACTGTTCCATGAAAACTGTTTCTGAAACACCAGCTTAATGTTCCTGGCATCGTACTCCTGTTTCATCCTCACATGACTGAGGGACAAAGGGCAGCTGAGTGGCAGGGGGATAAATGAGGTGTGCCGGGAGCGTGGCAGGAGAGATGAGGAAGGTGAGAGCATGATCCTTGCCTGACTATGGATGAGCTCACTGTGCAAAGGGGGTGTCCATGGCCAGCTCAACCAGAGAGGAAGCCTATAGAGGAGGCTTCTGAAGGATGGCAATGGTGTTGGCTTGCACAGGCGGTGTAAGGTTTAGACAGAGGGAAGAGCATGAGCAAAGGGAAGCGGTTTCACCTGGATCCTTGTACCTTCCTATTTTCATGCTTTTAAGGATTTTCCCATCCTTTTCACTGTTGTGATGTTGCTCAAGATGATGGAGAGAAACAAATGCTGCAAATACCAGTTTGTTGTACACACGTTGATATCAGATCACAGCACTTCCTTTAGCAAGCTCTGTTGAATAAGAAACTCCTCTTTGATGTCAATGCTAAAGATACAGCTGTGACACCTGATTGCACTGCAGAACTCTTGGAAACACTGAAGAGTGTGGTCTCCTATTGAGTCCACATGTGGCATCTGGACTAAATAATGGGAATTTGCCTTAATAGAGAAAAGACTTGTGAAGTTAGAGGGATGAGGCTGCCCGTTGTTAAAGGCTGAAAAAATGACATTCAATTTGTGGATTTATGATAAAGAGTGATGGTGGTGGTGTGAGAGGGCCTATGTTCCAAATGCAAAAATATACCATTACAGAGGGGTCCCTGTTTAGGGAAACCCAGACAGCCAATGATCCTTAAGAAACAGGAAGGTATTAAAAAGAACTCCATTGTAGGAATTCAGTTCAGTTCAGTTCAGTCGCTCAGTCGTGTCCGACTCTTTGCGACCCCATGAATCGCAGCACGCCAGGCCTCCCTGTTCATCACCAACTCCCGGAGTTGACTCAGACTCACGTCCATCGAGTCAGTGATGCCATCCAGCCATCTCATCCTCTGTCGTCCCCTTCTCCTCCGGCCCCCAATCCCTCCCAGCATCAGGGTCTTTTTTAATAAGTCAACTCTTTGCATGAGGTGGCCAAAGTGAATTAGAAGACCTTATTTAAAGATATAGTTTCCATTTATTGAGCTTATATTTTACACTGATCACTTTATATATTAGCTCATTTAATTCCTGTAACAACCCTATAAATTGGTGATATCACCATTTTATAGGTGTGCTTAAATACAATTGAATCATTTGTCCAAGGTCACATATCTAATAAGTAGTTTCAGTTCAGTTCAGTCCCTTAGTCATGTCTGACTCTTTGCGTCCTCATGGACTGCAGCATACCAGGCTTCCCTGTCCATCACCAACTCCTGGAGCTTGCCCAAACTCATGTCCATCAAGTTGGTGATGCCAACCATCTCATCCTCTGTCGTCCCCCTCTCCTTTTGCCTTCAATCTTTCCCAGCATCAGTTTCTTTTCCAATGGTCTGGTCAGGATAAAATCAAATTAAGCCTAATAGCAAAACTTAATGGCACCCCACTCCAGTACTCTTGCCTGGAAAAGTCCCATGGACAGAGGAGCCTGGTAGGCTACAGTCCATGGGGTTGCCAAGAGTCGAATATGACTGAACGACTTTACTTTCACTTTTCACTTTCATGCATTGGAGGAGGAGATGGCAACCCACTCCAGTGTTCTTGTCTGGAGAATCCCAGGTACGAGGGAGCCTGGTGGGCTGCCATCTATGGGGTCACACAGAGTCGGACATGACTGAAGGACTTAGCAGCAGCAGCAGCAAAACTTAGGCTTTTCACAGGCTTATATCGTACACTTAATACAGTGTTTAGTACATGCCATGAATGACAGCACAAATAACGTTTGTTATATTTTTTAATTTCATTGACAACCTGTGGAGACATGATGAAATCATGGTTTGGCAGAAGAATCTCAAGATGATTGCAGAGTGGATGAATGGAGAGGCTTCCATGTTTTTGCCTTTCTCCTCAGAAAACAGAATGAAGTGGAGGCTGCCAGATACGCAGTTATGGCTGTTATTGAGGACTCACTAGGGGGAAAGCCAAAAATTATGCACACTGTTGGTAGAGCTCAAAGGAAAGGAAATAGATTCCTAATAGATAAGTTCTTACACAAGCACAAATAACAATCCCTGTATCTAACCATCCACCCATCCATCCATCCATCCACCCAATCACTTATCCATCCATCTACCTAGCCAGCCAGTCATCAAGCTATCCATCCATCTAACCAGCCATTCATTCATTCACTCATCTATCTGTTCAACCTGTTTAGCATCTTCGTATTCGTCTCTTCCTTTTTCTTTCTTGTCATCGCCACCGTGCTTACATTTTTATTCCTTCTTTTCTAGAGAAGTCTCTTAAATATTGTCCTCTTAAAGGATCTTCTTCCTTCATGCTTTCACAACCACTAGATTGATATCTTAAAAGCATGGATTTTATTGTATCACCTTCCTGCTCAAAAGCCTTCCGTTCAGTTCAGTTCAGTCGCTCAGTCGTGTCTGACTCTTTTCAACCCCAGGAATTGCAGCACGCCAGACCTCCCTGTCCATCACCATCTCCTGGAGTTCACTCAGACTCACGCCCATTGAGTCAGTGATGCCATCCAGCCATCTCATCCTTGGTTGTCCCCTTCTCCTCCTGCCCCCAATCCCTCCCAGCATCAGAGTCTTTTCCAATGAGTCAACTCTTCACATGAGGTGGCCAGCGTACTGGAATTTCAACTTTAGCATCATTCCTTCCAAAGAACACCCAGGGCTGATCTTTAGGTTGGACTGGTTGGATCTCCTTGCAGTCCAAGTGACTCTCAAGAGTCTTTTCCAACACCACAGTTCAAAAGCATCAGTTCTTCTGCACTCAGCTTTCTTCACAGTCCAACTTTCGCATCCATACATGACCACTGGAAAAACCATAGCCTTGACTAGACGGACCTTTGTTGGCAAAGTAATGTTTCTGCTTTTGAATATGCTATCTAGGTTCGTCATCACTTTTCTTCCAAGGAGTAAGCGTCTTTTAATTTCATGGCTACAGTCACCATCTGCAGTGATTTGGGAGTCCAAAAAGATAAAGTCTGGCACTGTTTCCACTGTTTCTCCATCTACTTCCCATGAAGTGATGGGGCCAGATGCCATGATCTTCGTTTTCTGAATGTTGAGCTTTAAGCAACTTTTTCACTCTTCTCTTTCACTTTCATCAAGAGGCTTTTTAGTTCCTATTCACTTTCTGCCATAAAGATGGTGTCATCTGCATATCTGAGGTGATTGATATTTCTCCCAGCAATCTTGATTCCAGCTTGTGTTTCTTCCAGTCCAGCGTTTCTCATGATGTACTCTGGATAGAAGTTAAATAAGCAGGGTGACAATATACAGCCTTGACGTACTCCTTTTCCTATTTGGAACCAGTCTGTTGTTCCATGTCCAGTTCTAACTGTTGCTTCCTGACCTGCATATAGGTTTCTCAAGAGGCAGGGCAGGTGGTCTGGTATTCCCATCTTTAGAAGAATTTTCCACAGTTTATNACGTACTCCTTTTCCTATTTGGAACCAGTCTGTTGTTCCATGTCCAGTTCTAACTGTTGCTTCCTGACCTGCATACAGATTTCTCAAGAGGCAGGTCAGGTGGTCTGGTATTCCCATCTCTTTCAGAATTTTCCACAGTTTACTGTGATCCACACAGTCAAAGGCTTTGGCATAGTCAATAAAGCAGAAATAGATGTTTTTCTGGAACTCTCTTGCTTTTTCCATGATCCAGCAGATGTTGGCAATTTGATCTCTGGTTCCTCTGCCTTTTCTAAAACCAGCTTGAACCTCTGGAAGTTCATGGTTCACATATTGCTGAAGCCTGGCTTGGAGATTTTTGACCATTACTTTACTAGCCTTCAGTGGCCCTTATTTTTTGTAGGATTATGATCAAGTACAACAGGACCCCACGTACATCTTCCCAACTCATGGCTCTGTCACCACAGCCCACCTGGTTTTCCCTGAACTCAGCTCCCTTGTTCCTATCTCTTTGTTTAAGCTGTGTCTCTTCCTGGAGGCACCTTTTTTGGCCCTGTCCAGAATACTACCTTTTTTTTCTGATTAGAATTCTATTCTATGAGTCTTTCTCTGAACCCCATAGCAAGGAGTTATTCCTTCTCCCTTTGAAGTACAATCTTTTTGGAGACAGCTTAGTTTAGGATAAACTTTGAAGTCCAAGAATCCTGGGTTAAAATATTGGCTCTTTTACTTACTATCTATTTGATTATGGGAAAGGTACAGACTTCTCTGAGTTCAGTTTCTGCACCCATAATATGAAGGTGGAGGAAGTATTAATACCAACCTTATAAACTTATTATGATCATTAAATGAAAAGCTTATGAAATGCATCATTGGTACTCAACAAATATTTGTGAATGGATAAATATAATCAGTCAAGAATTATGCCAATATTCACTATTTTTAATGAAATTATAATATTGTTTTTATGAGGAAATATTTTTTCAGGCCCAGTCTAGGCTAGAGCTACAGGTCTTGATCAATTTCCAAATGTCAGACCATCACCTTCCCATAATCCCTGGCTCAGATGCATGCATGTGCCCTCTGCTGAAGCTCCAGAGGCATCCAGGCTGAAATATGATAGCAGGTTCAAGCCCTGGAAAACTTTCCTCTCACCTCATATATTCTTTATTTGTGACACTTTGATATGTAGCCTTCTATCATGGAGTAGAACTTTGGTCCAGATTCACTCTTATAATAAAAACATGCTACTGGAATAGGCAGGAAGCCTGGAGTTCTTTGGGGTCTGGTTTGGGACCTGGTTTAGAATAGGTGCTTGCCCAATATTGGCTAGAAGGAAGGATGGCTTGATGGGTAGATGGGTGGGAGACAGATGGCTGCAGGGTGGATAGATAGAAGACAGGTGGACGATATACATATATATATGTACATAATGGAAGGATGGATGGTTGGATGGGTAGAGGTTGGATGGAGGGTAGATGGATAGAAGTTGTAGAGATGCATGGGTAGAGAGAGTACGGAGGGCTGGATGACCTTACTATATGACCCTAGGCAGGTTATTCAAGGTGTCTGAGAATTCTTTTTCTTATCTGCAAACCAATGGATTTAAGATGATCTCTATGGCAACTGTAAAATCATATTCTGAAATTATGGCTCTGTGAAGTAGAACATAAATCAATATTTGTAGTTTTTAGCTGATCTTAAAAAACAGATATAGATATACAAGCATGTAGTTTTATTGTTTTCTCAAAAATCAAAGCAGACAAAAACACGTAGTTCCTGATTCTTCATTCTGTGTATTGCCCACCATTCTGTCCATTTTGTTCCTGTGTTATTTCTCCAAACCTTCATTGCCTCCTGAGGGTCACAATTCTTTATCCCATCCATAACTAGTAAGGAAGTGTACTTTTAGTGGAAATAGCTCAGACTTTAGAATCAGACAGATATTAGAATCAAAATCTGGATTCCCTATATATTTGTGATATTTGGCAAGTTAGTTACTTCTTAGACCTTTTAACCTGTCAATTGGTGTCACCAAATGCCTCACAGTGAGGATTAAAGAGAACAGCTGTGTCAGGAAGGCAATAAGTCTCGATAAGTGGAAGTCTCCTCCTTACCCTCCTCTCTGTGCAGAGAAGCTACCAGGTGCCTAGTAGATGTTCAGAAAGTACTTGTTGAATCAAATGGATTTGAATTCCTTCCAGCTTCTGGGTTTTACTTGCTTTGCAGCTAATGTTTTCAATCTATCACCAGTGGAGTAGAAAATGCAAATGTGAAACTTTGCAAATGCCTTCCACACATCATAAATCTGGGGTTTCAAGAGCATGGCTATGAATATTGAGGTCAGCTTCTTTTCTTTTGTCATGGATCCAAGATTAATGCAGTCCTGAGTGTTAGGAGGCCATCAGACACTGACCTTTGTGAACATTTGATGGTAGGCGTGGCATATAGGGGAACGTATGAAAACACTGAAGTAGCACAGAAAGAGACCTCAGCCCCAGAATAAGTGGTGATATCTAAGTCACTTCTGAAGTGTTAGGAGGTAAAGTGGGTAGCCAGTGGTGAGGGCATCTCCTCACCAGAGTCTTCTCGAATAGGCTGCTCATATGCTAACCTCAGTTTCCACCATCTAGGGCCTTGTCGCTAGGGAACCTTGGATTCCAGGTGACCTGCTCCTGAATTGATCTGAGAGCTGAATGTGGCTGTGTTTTCCTATGACATCAAATATGCATGCTGCCTTGTTTTTCCTCCTCTTTCCCCACAGCAAGCACTTTGTGGAAATGATCTGGACATCTCAGACTGGTCTCTGGTGGTCCTGATGCTCCCACCATCTGGCCCTATGTTTTATACATGAGCAAACTGAGCCTCAGAGAATGGTCCAGGGTCACACAGGGGGTTGGTGGTAGAGCTGGGATTGCAACCCAGGGGTCCTTACTCCAAGTTACAACCTCCACACTCTCCAGCATTCAGCAGTTTATGATTATCTTCCCCCAGGGTTAGGAAGTTAAACATACAGAAAGCTCCTCTTACCTGCCCAATACCTCTCCTAAATCCGTTAAAAGCATCCAGGACTTCTATGGCAACATTATTCCGTTGGTTCAGGACAGCATTTTCCAAAATACGCTCATCTGATGCTCTATCCTGAAAAAGAGGTCTGTGGCCAAAAGGGATTGAGAAACCTTGCAAAAACACGTTCCCCTTTTTAGATTCACAGTGCTTGGCAGCTGGTACAGGGCCCTCCTCAGTAAAAGAACCTTCTTTTAACTTTGTCATCGCATTGTTCCTTGAAATGATTTGACCACAGAACCTCACTTTTCCTACTCCTTCACCCTGTAACTCCTGTAAATACTTCAAAGAACCAGGTTCATGAAATGCATTTTGGTAAGCAGTGATTTAAGTCAAGAAACACCCCCATTGACATCTATAGTTTACTTTAGAGGAATCATAATGACTCAGAACTTTACAGTTGCCAGATATCCTTCACATTCATTAACTGTTTTAATTCACAACAGTCCTATTAGAAAGATAATGTCTTTTCCTTGACCAAGAAACCCACAGACTTGGATGATTGACAGAACTAAAGATAGGAAGGGAGGTTGGAATATGGCTTGCAGACAGTACAGTCTGTACCCTCCCCGCCCCCAACTCTTCCAGGACTCTACTCTGCATTAAGCCATTTTCTACCTGGCGCTGTCTCCTGTGCAAAGAAGCTACCAGTTGCCAAGTAGATGTTCAGAAAGCACTTGTTGAATCAAATGGGCTGGTAGACAGTCATTTCCCATCCTACCTCATTTGACAGTGAAGGCAAATGAGGCACAGAGAGGGGAAGTAATGTGCCCAAGTTCACACAGCTAGAAGCAGAACACCAGGGTAAAGAGAAAGCAGTTGAAGATGAGAGCCTTATATGAATTGGGGATGGAGAATTAAACCTTGAAAGAAATGCAGAGCTTGAAAAAGGGAGAAATTGGAAAGATCTAAGGTTGACACTACTCCAGTACTCTTGCCTGGAAAATCCCATGGATGGAGGAGCCTGGTGGGCTGCAGTCCATAGGGTCACTAAGAGTCGGACATGGCTGAGCCACTCACTTTCACTTTTCACTTTCACGCATTGGAGAAGGAAATGGCAACCCACTCCATTGTTCTTGCCCGCAGAATCCCAGGGACAGGTGAGCCTGTTAGGCTGCCATCTATGGGGTCGCACAGAGTCGGACACGACTGAAGCAGCAAGGTTGACGTTGGTAATGTTGCTTATTACCATCCCTGTGAAGAATCATTGCATTTGCTGAAAACATCCAAGCCATCTATTCTTCCGCAATACCTGGCTGCCAAGTGTGGATGGATCAAAGCATGATACTTGGAAACTTGATGAAGTGACTTCCACTTACTTGAAGGTACCTTAATTTTCCAGTAACTTTATCTATTCAGAAAATACTTGAGAGCCTTGAATGAGGATAAAAGATCTCTGAATGACCAAAAAGATCTATCAACTAATTTCTCAGTTACTAAATAAATGAAACAGCAAAAGAAAAAATGTATGAACACCTACTCTACACAAGCCCTAATAATCCACTAGAGGCCAAAGTCAGACAGTGTGCCCATCCTCCAGGAGCTTAGAGCCAAGGATGGGAGACAGACATGTAGGCAAATAGGAAAAGATCCTATGACAGAGGTTATGAAAGAAAATTAAGAGTGCATCCAAATCAGACAGGTCAGACTGACATTGGGAAGAGAGTCTCTGAGCCTCCGTTTTTTTCTTATTGAAGTATAGTTGTTGTACAACAATATGTTAATTTCATGTGTACTAATGTTAATGTCAGATATACTACATAGCTATTCAACATTTAAATACGTTGTAAAGTGATCACCATGATAAGTCTAATAACCACCTGTCCCCATTTCGGTTATTACACTATTATCAACTGTATTCCTTATGCTGTATATTATATCCCCATGACTTATTTACTTTATAACTGAGAGGTTGTACCTCTTAATCCCCTTTACCTATTTGGCCCAACACCCCACCTCTCTCCTCTGGCAACCAACAGTTCGTTCTCTATATCTATGAGTCTGTTTCTGTTTTGTTTTCTTTATCGTTTTGTTTTAAAGATTCCACACATAAGTAGAATCATGTTATTTGTCTTTCTCTGTGTGACTTGTCTCACTTAACACAATGCCCTCTAGGCCCTTTTGTGTTGTAAATGGTAAGGTTCTGTTCTTTTTTAATGGCTGAGTGATATTCCATGGTTTATATACACCACATCTTCTTTATCCTTTCATCTATTGATGGGCACTTAGTTTGATTCCATGTCTTATATTGCAAGTAAAGCTGCAGTGAATATATCGTTTCAAATTTATGTTTTTATTTTCATCATGTAAATGTTCAGAAGTGAAATTGGTGGATTATATGGCAGCTCTATTTTACTTATTTTGTTAATTTTTTTACAAAGCTCAGCGCTGTTTTTCATAGTGGCTGCACCAATTTATATCCCTGCCAACAGGCACGAAGGTTTCCTTTTGCTCTGTCTCCTTGCCAACACTTGTTATTTGTTGTCTTTTGACAATAGTCACTCTGACAGACGCGAGTTGGTATCTCATTGTAGCTTTGATTTGCATTTGCATTTCCCTGATGATTAGTGATATTGAGCATTTTTTCATGTATCTACTGGCCGTGTTATGTCTTCTGTGGAAAATGACTATTCAGGTTTTCTGTTAGTTTTTTAATTGGATTGTTTCTTTTTGAAATTGTATCCCATGAATTCTTTATATATTTTGAATGTAACCCCTTATGATATATTTTTTCTGTTGCCTGCTTTTTTTCCTGTTGATTGTTTCTTTTTTTCTGTGCAGAAGCTTTTCATTTTAGTTTGATGTAATAATTTGCATTCATTTTTGCATTTGTTGCCCTTACTTAAGAAGGCAGATCCAAAGAATACCAAGATATATACAAAAGATTTTACTGCCCACATTTTTATTTAGGAGTTTGATGGGTTTAGGTCTTACACAAAACTCTTTAATCTTCTTTGAGTTTATTTTTGAGCATGGTATAAGAAAATGGTTCAGTTTCATCCTTTTGCATGCAGCTGCCCAGTTTTTCCAACACCATTTATTGAAGAAGCTGTCTTTCCCCCACTGTATATTGTTTATCATAGATTAGTTGACCATAGAAGGGTGGGTTTATTTCTTTACTCTTTATTCTGTTCTGTTGATCTTTGTGTTTGTGTGTGTGTGTGCGTGCACGCACATGCCAGTATCATACTGTTTTGATTGCTAGAACTTTGTAGTATAGTTTGAAATTGGACAGCCTGATACTTCCAGCTTCGTTCTTCTTTCTCAAGATTGCTTTATAGGTCCATACCGAATTTAGGATTATTTTTTCTGATTCTGTGACAAATGGCACTGGTATTATGATAGCTGTTTTGTGACTAGTTTTTCTCTTGCTGCTTTTAAGATTCTCTTTTATCTCTTTGACATTTTAGCTATAATTTGTCTTGGTGTGGGTCTCTTTGGGTTCATCTTGGTTGGACTCTGCTTCCTGAACTTGGATATTTGTTTCCTTCAGCAGTATAGGGAAATTTTCAGCTATTATTCTGTTTGTTTGTTTGTTTTAATAGATTTTCTGCCCCTTTGTCTCTCTTCTTATGTGGAACAAGTAATGTGAATGTTAGTATGTTTGATGTTATTCCAGAAGTCTTCTAAATTCTCTTCTTTTAAAAAATTATTATTGTTGTTGTTATTATTAGGTGATTTCCACTGCTCTCTCTTCTAGATCACTGATCCATTCTTCTATATCCTTTAATTTGCTCTCAACTCCCTCTAGTGTATTTTTTCATTAGTTATGGTATTCTTCAGCTCTCATTGGTTCTTTTTCATCTTTTGTCTTTTTGAAGTTCTCACTGTATTCCTCCATTATTCTTTCAAGTTCAGTTAGTATCTTTATGACCATTATTTTGAACTTTTTCTGATAGATTGCTTATTTCTGTTTCATTTAGTTCTTTTTCTGAGCTTTTGTGTATTTTTTCATCTGGAATAGATTCCTTTGTCTTCTTATTTTGTCTAGCTCTCTGTTTTTACATGTTAAGTAGATTAGCTATGCCTCTCAGTTTGGAAGGAGTGGTTTTACATAGAAGGTATCCTGGGGGCCCAATAGCATGGTCTCTGCTGGTCACCAGAGCCAGGTGTTCCAGGAGGACCCCCTTGTGTGGGGTGGGTGTGCCCTCTTGTTACGGCTGGTCCACAACTGCTGCAGGCATGCTAGTGCAGCCGTGACAGTTGCAGGCTTTCTGGTAGATGGGACCAGCCACCCAGGACAGGAGACACTTTGGGGGAAAGCCAGTCCTGGCAGGGCTGCTTGCCAGGTAAGGTGGACAGGGGACATCTATTTTTTTTTTTCAAGCCAAACTGTATCCAGCTTTATTAAAGATACTTTTCACAAACAATCATGGTATTTCAGGCAGGATATGGGCAGATGGTCATTAACCGTATACAACTTTCAAACTCCCTTTTTCGAATGGACTTCCAAAATCAGAAAGCCACTATGAAAACAATGAAATCTTCATGTGATGCTCTGAACAGGGAAAGTTTAGACTGAGGGTTGACATTTTACATTTAGCATGTTGTTTAACAACTTTTCACAAGCTGACCCTGACTTTCAGGAAATGGAAATGAAAATGGCAGAAATATCACTTTGAGGAACCAGAGTCTAAAAAAATGAACTGCTCTTCTTTTGAAGGATACCATCTCAGTGGTGACACTGGAAAGTCCACATTGCCTGACATACTAGTCATCAATTTTGGGGGGTCAGGTTCCACAGGTCTCTGGGTTTAGGGGAGTAATTTCTATGCTGAGGTGGAGAAGGAGAAGAGCACATAAAAACTAAATTTTAGTTTTTCCACATCACAAGCCGTTTGTGCCAAGGTGGCTAATATGTGTCAACTCCAAGGAATCCCTCCTTCCTGGGAACCAATAGGAACTCTCTCAAAACTAGACGGGAAAGGTGTTTTTTCCTCATATCAATTCAGCTTCTGAGACATTCTGTTAATGACATTTGCCTTTCCCCCAAAAACAACAATGAAGTATTCTGTGTGCTAACAACATAGCTTAAAAAAAAGTAAAACAAAATTCTGCATTTTTATGAAGCTTGAAAGAAAAAAGTATTTCAAACTGTACAGTTGCCAGAAGTACACAATTATCAGAAATTCACACCTTTCACTTAGTATCTCCAGCACCTTCAGCTTTCTGTGCCTGGTCTGCTTTGCATCTCCATTTTCTGCAGGGTTGTTCCCGCCCTTGTCAGCACCAGCTTCCCCTTTCCGTTTGGGTACCTTCTTTGCAGAGGCCTCTTTCGTCTTGGGCTCTGGATTTGGAGGAGCAGATCTTTGGCCTTCACCTCGGCCTCATCTCCTTTAGCATCCCCATCAGCCTTTCTCTTGGGTATGGAGGCTCTGGCAGTGGGACTTGGGTGCTGGACACAGGGATGCCATGGCATGCGGGCTTTAGTCAGTCCAGGGGTCTCTCTCACCTCTTCACACTGCTCTGGCAGGGGACATCTTTAAAGGGGCTCTGGCTTAGCTGAGGCTGCCTGCTAGATGTGTAATGGAAGAGGGCTATTTTGGAGATTGATGCCTGCAAATCTTTTGGAGTAATTTTGAGAGGTGAATAGGAGCTTGCCAGGAGACAAAGAGAGTAAGTGAAGGAAATGTAACCTTTGCAGAAAACCACAGAGACCAAATAGCAAAGTGTTAAGCAGGGGTGCAAGGAGAAGGAAATGGCAACCCACTCCAGTGTTCTTGCCTGGAGAATCCCAGGGATGGCGGAGCCTGGTGGGCTGCTGTCTATGGGGTTGCACAGACTTGGACACAACTGAAGCAACTTAGCAGCAGCAGCAGCAGCAGCAGCAGCAAGAGAAGGAAATGGCAACCCACTCTAGTGTTCTTGCCTGGAGAATCCCAGGGACAGAGGAGCCTGGTGGGCTGCCGTCTGTGGGTTGCACAGAGTCGGACATGACTGAAGTGATTTAGCAGCAGCAGCAGCAAGCAGGGGTGCAAGGTGCAGAGCAGGGAAAAAGGAAGTATTGAGACTAAAACGTAGTCATGCACGTAGACCAGAGAGAGGCTTGTAGCAGCTTAGATGCCCAAAAGTCGGAGATAGAAGAAAGGGACAAAGACACATTTGATTTTTAAGAAATAATATCAGATACTGGTCTGTCAGTTTGTGTATAAGCAGAAAACAGGGATATACCCAAGAGAGTATAAGCTCATAGGCATGCACAGAAGAAAGCCTAGTGTATATCTCACATCTTTATTTGTTCATCTGTTCATGGACATGTAGGTCTTTTCCACATCTTAGCTATAGTGAATAACACTGAGTGAACATTGAAGTACAGATATCTCTTCCATATCCTGTTTGCAGACAGCCACACACAAAAGAAGGAAACCAGATCCCTATCTTACTCCATACAAAAAATTGACTCAAAATGGATAGACTTGAATGTAAAACCTGAAATCAGAAAACTCCTGGGAGAAAACACAAGGGTTAAGCTCCTTGACATCAGACTTGGCAACGACTTTTTGGATTTGACACCAAAAGCAAAGCGACAAAAGCAAAAATAGATGATCCACTTTTAAGACCCACGTTTTGAAAAAGATGGGCTCTTTCCAAATGAGTAGCCATGGAACTGCTGTGTTTAGCTTTCTCAGTGTTCTGAAAGGCTTGTGGATTCAAGCTGAGCCTCAAAGGGTTTCTCTTTCCTCTCGCCTGCAGGGAGTCCTGGGGGATTGGCTTTTCCAGAGGCTCAGAAATATCAAGGGCCTGGTGTGTTCCCTTCTTCATCTCTAGTTACCTCGATAGGAATCTTGGCCCTGGTCTAGTGAAGGGGAGCAGCAGGGCATTCATGCCAGGAGGGTCCTTTGAGGCTTTTTCCTTCTGTAGAGCATATTCTGATGGAAAAGGCCAGATTGACCACATTCCAGGACCAAATTGGTGTGATGCTTGAAAGCGCTTTTTCACAGAGAGATAGAATAGATAGAAGGGGGTCTTAATAATCAAGTCCAGTGTTTCATCAGTACCCCCCATTCCCTTCTTCTGGCTTCTTCATGGTGATGGCCTGTCCTCTTCTTCTCTTGGAGCCTGCAGTAGAGATTTTCAGATCGTTTACTGGCCTCCCCTACAGCTTAGATCAATAGTATCATAATCCAGCCTCACTTCTCTGCATTTCTTTACCTCTGTAGTGTTCCCTTCTATTTAATGAGTTGAGTATCCCGGATCCATGAACCTAATGAATTTCAGCAGAAAAGAATATACTTAAAGTCCTATTGAAAAGTTTAAAATGATAGGAATTCCCTAGAGGTCCAGTGGTTAGGACTCTGTGCTTGCACTGCAGGGTCTGATCCCTGGTCCAGGGAACTAAGATCCCATAAGCCATGTGGCACAGCCAGAAAAAAAGTAAAACATGATATATAAATAGTATTTTATTCCTAGCATTATCATTTACACTCTACTCATAGATATTTCTTAAAAGAATGAAAGGAGCTTTCATAAACTAGAAACTGAATTGAGCCCAGGACAAAATATGCTGAATTTCAAATGGACCTAATCAAAATTCATGGTTTTAGATTGTACTAATTAAAAACCAGACAAACAAATAAGCAAAATCCATTCAACATGGTGAACCCATGCCTCATAGTACTGAACCTTTGTGCTATTTGTTTCAAGACCACTGGATTTTCTCCTCAATGTACCTTAACTGCTTTAGCATTTGATTCAACACAAGTCCCAAATAAAACACTTCAGTGTATGCTATTTATAATTTCTATCTTTTGTTACCACATAGGTGCATAAGAAACATGAGAAAACCAGATCTTAAATTCCCCTCAATTCAAATAAAGTAATGTCATGTCATGGGGAGTTAGTTGCTCAGTAATGTCCAACTCTTTGTGAACCCATGGACTGTAGCCCACCAGGGTCCTCTGTCCTTGGAATTCTCCAGGCAAGGATACTGGAGCGGGTGGTCATTCCCTTCTCCAGAGAATATAATAATTATATAAATATAGTAACAATATAAATAGAATAGTAATAGTAATAATAGGAGTAATAATAACCATGACAGATTATATCTATAACCATATCTGTTATTATTATATAATCTGCCTTATACAATTGTGATGACCATGTTCTTTCTAAACGCTTAGTATGTGCTGGGTTTATGCTCATTACTTTATGTGAATGAGTTCACTTAGCCTTCAGAATGCTCTCTATGATGAAGGTGCCATTGTGCTCCTATTTTATAGAAAGGAAAAATAAGGCTCAGAGAGGCAAAGACACTTGCCTAAGCACACACTGTGGCAGGTGGCATCTGACTCCATGGTACACAGTCTTAAACTACTATGCTAGATTACTTCCTTGTTTAAAATATGGGGAGACACCAAAGAGAACTTTGCGTCAAATGTTTAATCATTTATCTGGTGGTTCTTAATGTCTAGCTTATTACCTGTAACTGATCAAAAGCATGCAAGTTCTGAAGAACAGATATCCTGATGTTATGCAGATAGACGTGTGTCCTGGCAAAGCATAGTCAAGAAAATACAGGTAGCACATCTTCTCCTGAACACAGCTCGCCCTGATTCATTATGGAACAAAGCCCTGTAGTTGCTGTTGATAATGCTGACTTGACTTCTTAACCCCTATTTAAGGAAGCAGGATGAGAATGAGATGTGATAGAAAGAACATTATTTTTTTAAAGGTAACTTTTTAAAGCACTGGTCTTAAATCTACAATCACTCATATTTGTATGAATTCATGAGTTTGGATAAATAAGGTCTTGTGTGGTTTATATATAGAAATCTAAGATGATATATATAATCCATAGCATAGCAACCATTCCCTATTGCTGTTTATATGCCTCCCAAAGCTTATTGCTACAGGGCTACAGGATGATGCGACATAAACATACACAGAGAGATATATATGTATTTGTGTGTGTATACATATACATACACACACTTACCCACACATCTATATATATATGTAACTTCACAGTAACTGAGATACTGAGATGACAAGTTACTCTGAAAACCTAGATGTTTATACTGCATATTTTAAAATAGTCCATGGCATTTCTACTATTCACATGATACCCATGACACTGTCACTCACCAAAGTTGTATGTGTGTGTTTGCATAAGGCATAGTAGAATGGAAAGAGAAAGAATTTGGCACACTTGAGTGCTGACTCTGGCCTTGCCCCTTCCTAGCTGGGTCACCTTGAGCAGCTAGTGTAAGCCCACTAAGCTCCTGTAAACCTGGTTAATCATAGTTTTGAAGGGGCTACTTATCCTGCATGATGACCTCTATTTTCATAGATGAAAAGCTTCCATGCCACCTTCAGGAAAGGAAAGGAGGGGCAGAAAACTCCCGCTCTTTCTGTGCTCACTCCTTTGTGTTACCCAGAGGACTGGGAGTGACTTACCTGCTTGCTGAGTGTGAGTGAAGGGCTATCCCAGAGGTCCAGCCTTGTCCAGAAGTTCACTTTGGCATCTGATTGTGTTAAGGACACATGGGTTCCTTACCTGCCTTCTTGTAGAAGGTACCTTGCAAGGGAGATAGGGAAGGGGGATAGTTACAGGAAGCTTGATTCTGGTCACACACTAGTGTTTTCTCAGTCCAGTTGCATCAGCAGTAAATCTGAGTATTTGATCTCTCTCTGTCTGACTTTTGTATAGATCTTTCAGCTGGTTCTGGCCTTGGAAGTGTGCCAGGGAGTGGTCATTACCTGCTAGCACTTCACAGGATGGAGGCCATGGTTAAAGCAAGAGTAAGGGTATTAAGAATCTAGCATGGTGTTTTACACGTGGTAGTTGTTTGGTGGCCATCAGATTCCCCTCCAATGTCTGACTGTAAACTGAACACGACCCAGACTGTATTTTCCAAGTGGTCCTCTCCTTCCCCTCCCCTAATGCTTAATTAGCACACGGTTTCAGATGTGAGCTGAGTAAGACTTTTAGGAGCCAGAAGAGTCTTGACCAATCTGTGAGTTAAATACTTTCATCTTCCAGATGGGAAATTTGGGAACCAGGGATGCTATGTGTCTTACCTGAGACTACCCGGCTAGTAAGGGCCCATCTGTTCTCTAAGCCGGTCTTGTCATTGGGCTCTCCGTGATTTCATAGAACAAAAGGAAACTGTGTCTTCTATAAAGGATAAATTACAAGGCGGCCTAAAACCTGAGAGCTTTGTCAAGGTAAAGCATTTCCATTTTGCTGAAGAACAAGAGAGCTCCTAAAATACTTTTCTTTTCACCTACTTTGCTATTATTCATCTCCTTCCTACCCCTGCCCCCATCACCAATTGCTTCTGCTTGGAAAAGTCTATTATAATTTATCATTCTATCTGTGGCTCTTATTTTAAAGACTATCTCAGGTGGAGCAGGAACTTAAGAAAATATTCCCCAGGAAGATTCTGAGAGACATTTTATACATACTGTACCTGTACTTTACTTCTCCAAATGTCTTGAACTTTGGAAAATGCAACAGAACAATAGGAGAATGACAGACACTTTCCCCTCCTTATAGAGTCATTCTCCATCCGTGGGCCTACTGATGTCATAGGCTCTTGTTTTGTTTTGTTTTTTTTTGCTGCTTCAAGTGGCCTGCAGGATCTTAGTTTCCTGATTAGGGATTGACCCATCCCCCATGCAGTGGAAGCATAGTCCTCTAGAGAGAGATAATGACCATATTGACTGTGTATATGTTTTTCTCCTGGGACTGAAGTGTGTTAGAAATTCCTGGTCTGAGTCTCCTTCAG
The DNA here is from genome assembly GCA_006408695.1 of Aepyceros melampus. Lineage (NCBI taxonomy): Eukaryota > Metazoa > Chordata > Mammalia > Artiodactyla > Bovidae > Aepyceros > Aepyceros melampus. The sequence goes on along the minus strand of SJXQ01003346.1, from coordinate 9,469 downwards.
AATATCTCAGAAAAATAGGAGAAAGGCAGAGCTTCCTAATCTCATTTTGTATACAGGAAAGCACAAGGAAGAGAAATCAAGAGATTTCTGGATATTCTCACTTCTGCCCTTCACTGCACTGTCTTTTTTCCTGGAATGTTACTTTCCCCAGAAAACTCCTACTCACTCCACAAAGCCAGTTCCTTGATGAAACTCAGTTCCTCTTTGGTGCCCTCATTGAAGTTTCTGTGGATGATGCTTGAGCAGTTTTGCTGCCTTTATCATTCAGAAATACATTCCTTTTAATACTGTCACAAAAATCTTGTCATCCCCATTTTATAGATAAGGACACCAAGCTCAGAGAGGTTATATGACTTATTCTAAATCACACAGCCAGTATGTGATGGGATCAGTTCTTGAGCACAGGATGTCAGAATCCAAAGCCCATTCTCTCTACTGTGGTCTGAGGCTGCCTTTTGAATAACAAAGGATCCAGATGTGAGAATGCATTTTACCCTTGTGCTCAGTTGCCAAATCGTGTCTGACTCTTTGTGACCCCGTGGACCATAGCCCATTGGGTTTCTGTGTTCATGGGACTTTCCAGGCAAGAATACTGGTGTGGGTTGCCATTGCCACCCTTAGCTAATTCCTAATATCAATAACTAACTCCCATTGATAGAATACTTTATGATTTACACTGCATTTTTCCATATGCATCATCTCATTAGATCCATCTAACAAAGCTGCAAGGTGGTGATTTCACAACAATTTTAGTTTATGGCTTTACAATTGAGGAATGGAGGCCCAGAGAAGGGATTTGCCAAAAGCCATCCTGCTATTTTCTAACAGTTAGCAGTTTGCAGGAAATTAAACCCACATCTCCTAACTTCAAATCCCTTTGCCATGTTGCAGCAATTAATTAGGCTCTTAGTTGGCTCAACATGCAGTAAAGGCAGAATCTCCAAATAAATAAATGGTGGATTGTCCTTAGGAGACTAAGATGTTCTCTTTGGTTCCACATATCATCAAGACTTTTCCTCTTTGGGCAGTGGTGTGGTTCAGTGGATGGTACCATCCACCGGTGGTATGTCCCTGTCAAGGGAATGAATCCCAGCTCTCAAAATGTGATCAAGGACAGTGATTAGTCTTCCATATATTTATCATATCATTACACAATTTGATGTTATAGAGTAGCACGTCTCAATGCTTTTATTTTTCTTCAAACACACACAAGACACACAGCTGTGAGAGACCTCAAGGATATGGATCATTCCTCATGTTCTAACTGTAACTTGACCCTTTTCTACTCAAGAGAGCAAGGAAAGGAGTGACAAGGACATGTTAGGAGAAAAAACTATTTATCTTTTGTTTATTCTGAATACTATTTTTTTTTCTAAGTTTCTTATTTTAGAGGAAGCTTCCGACACATCTCACAACTCACTGGGACGTACCTGTGTGATGTGCTCCAGTAGTAAGCGAAGACAGTTAGCTGTAGCAGGAGTCTGTCCCAAGAACCTCACGCTGCGTGGGCAGGCAGACCTGGGCCACTGACTAGCATTCAAGATAGGTATTAATAATCTTTGTACTGGCGGCACAAAGGAGTAGGAAGTATTGGATTGTGGAAAACAAACATAGTTTGATAGAAAAATGAATTTTTTCCCTTTATTTTTTAATTGAAGTATAATTGATGTACAATTTTGTATGAGTTTCAAGTATACAGCAAAATGAATCAGTTATGCTGCTGCTAAGTCACTTCAGTCATGTCCGACTCTGTGCGGCCCCAGAGATGGCAGCCCACCAGGCTCCCCCGTCCCTGGGATTCTCTAGGCAAGAACACTGGAGTGGGTTGCCATTTCCTTCTCCAGAGCATGAAAGTGATAAGTGAAAGTGAAGTCACTCAGTCGTGTCCGACTCTTAGCGACCCCATGGACTGCAGCCCACCAGCTCCTCCGTCCATATATATAAATAAATATACATATATGTATATGGGATGACCGAGGATGAGATGGCTGGATGGCATCACTGACTCAATGGATGTGAGTCTGAGTGAACTCCGGGAGATGGTCATGGACAGGGAGGCCTGGTGTGCTGCGATTCATGGGGTCGCAAAGAGTTGGACATGACTGAGCGATTATACATGCATGTGTACTAAATCGCTTCAGCCGTGTCCAACTCTGTGCAACCCTATGGACTATAGCCTACCAGGATCCTCTGTTCATGGAATTCTCCAGGCAAGAATACTGGAGTAGTTTGCCATTTCCTCCTCCAGGAGTTTCCTGACCCAGGGATTGAACCGGTGTCTCTTGTGTCGCCTGTATTGACAGGCAGATTCTTTACCACTGAGTCATCAGGGAAGTCCCCCAAACCTGAATGTTTGAATTGAATCTTTGGGAATGAGTTGTGTTTTCACAGGTAGTAGGGGAAACTGAGAAAGAAGATGGAAACATCGCGAATATCATGATACCTTCTGCTGGGTGGGCCTGAGGAAATGCTAAGTAGCCCTGTTATAATCTGAATGGGCATTTAGAAAAAAGGAAGTAGGAAATGAGATCTGAAAAGTAGCTAGTACTTGAACAGTATGCTCTAGTGTTTGGACGTGGTCCTGTACACAGTGGGGAGCCATTAAAGATTTGGAGCAAGGGCCTGGCGTGATCCGGCTCAAGTTTTTGGAAGATGAGTCTGGCAGCGCTGATTCTATGGCATTGATGATCATAACCTGACGAAGAACTTGCCGTTCCAAGTCGGGGATGAGAAGTGCTGGTTGATGAGCTGAAAAAAAATAAAAAAATCAAAGATCCCATTTTCCTACTTGTGTCAAGTCAAATAAATGGAGCCAGATAAACGTAGAAAAAAGTCGAGATAGTAGCAAAATTGCCTGGAAGCAGAATGTTTTTCAAAGTCCCTAATGAGGTGTCAGTGAACCTAACGAGATGAAACTCCCTACCCTACACCTAGTTTTTCACGCGTCCTTTTCATCCACTCATAATTAAGTTGTGAAATTGGAATTATATCCTATCATTAAAGACGGAGGCTGACTCTGCCTGTCTCTTGTTTCTTCGAAGACAGGAACTCTGAAAAGCATTCTCTTCCTTGGCTGCTGCCCCCAATGATGCTTACCCTGATGTGGCTGCAGGTGACATCACTGCCGTTTTAGATTTTGATTAAAAAGGGCCACATGACTCCTCTTCATTGATTTCAGTATCGAATTCCATCATTCTTAGTTAGGAATTATTAAGCAGCTGAAGTTGAAAGGAAAATGTCAGTCTTTTTAGTGTTGTTGGCTTATTAGTGGAAGGGAAGAGAGGCATGCCCCATGGGCCAGACATTGGGTGGGGCTTTTCGGATATATAGGGCCCCTCTGATTCTTTCAGGGTGCAACCATGAGAGGGAAGCTTTATTTCCCATTTATACAGATGTGGCAACTGAGGCTCACAGGAATTGCAGGCCCTTTATAATAAGATCCACCAGGCTTATTCTGAACCTGGGCCTTTCCTTCTCCACTGAGATAAAGATGATGACTACACTTGAGGCCAAGAGGGTTCCTGTAGTGGAGGCTTGCCTTCAGCCACCGTTCTATGCCTTCCAGCACCCCATTCATTTTGCTACTATACTCTGTGGTGCTTCCCTTATTCCTACAAGAACCCTTTGAAAGATATTATTTGCTCCTTTTTCTGAATGAGCTAATCATGACTCTGTGGGTCTAAGTGATTTATCCCAAATCACTCAGTTAGGAAGTACAGACTCCACTCACTACAGTGCCTTCAAATTGAGATCTCTATAGGATAAAATGCCTCCTCTCAAAGGATGAAGCCAGGAAGGGACGTTTCTGATACCAGGGCCAGCTCACAGTATGAGAGAGGTATATGTAAAGCAGGTCCATTTTTATGAAACCCTGGCGTTCTGGAATATAGGGGTAGATCCAAGAGAAAGATGAGGGGAAGAGATCAGAGGCTGGCTCTGTACAAGGGGACAGGAGCTCTGGGCAGCTCAGCCTGAAGCAGAAGAGCTCCTAGAATGACACACTCACTAAAGAAATAAGAGTATCTTGTCCTTTTCCTTGCAGGACTATTTCAATAATCTTACTGAGCAGACTCATAAAGCAATGACTGGAAACATGGCTTTCCCCAGATGAACACAGCTGCGGATTCTCCCTTGTCCCATGGCTGGGTCTGTCTGCTCAGACACAGTGGGGCTTCAGTCCCACCTCTGCTCCAGCTTTTCTGGAGAACCAATACTTCCTCTCTGACAGCAACACTAGTATAGACTGAGGTTTCCAGGTCAGGCCTGGTTCTCTCTGCTCTGTCCATCACAACTAACTTAGTATAAAAATGCAAATACAGGTCTATGATCTCCAATTTGGGACCTTAGGGGCCAGTTGTACATCAGAAATTTAGAATATTTCAGATCTGAAAAAGGCCATGTGATATGTATATTACATATTATACAACACCCCTGCCAAGCTTGGGGCAGCACCCGTCATCAAGCAGATTAATATTTCTGCAGTAAAATGTGTAATAAATAAATGTAGCATGAATAGATGCTGTAAGTAGTGCCCAGTCAGGACAGGTCAGTTTGTAGTCTCAAATGAATTTCAGATCAGCTTAGATATGCTGCCAAAATGAGTTGCCTATAGATGCAAAAATTCTCAACAAAATATTAGCAAACTGAATACAACAACATGTGAAAACAATCACTGAGCCACGATCAAGTTGTATCTATTTCAGGGTCATGCTGCTGCTACTGCTAAGTCATGTCAGTCATGTCTGACTCTGTGTGACCCCATAGATGGCACCCAACAGGCTCCTCTGTCCCTAGGATTCTCCAGGCAAGAACACGGGAGTGGGTTGCCATTTCCTTCTCCGATGCATGAAAGTGAAAAGTGAAAGAGAAGTCACTCAGTCATGTCCGATTCTTAGCGACCCCATGGACTGCAGCCTACCAGGCTCCTCCATCCATGGGATTCTTCAGGCAAGAGTACCGGAGTGGGGTGCCATTGCCTTCTCCTTTCAAGTCATAGGATGGTTCAACATACACAAAGCAATCAATATGATATACTATATCAACAAAAAGAAAGACAAATACCACATGATCATCTCAATAGGTGCAGAAAAAGCATTTGATAAAATTCAAAATGAGTTGTACACATGTAGACACACACATGCACACACAGATTTGGGTTTTCGGAGCTTTGGGGGTTTTATAATTCAGATAAGAGATTGCAGGTAAATATTTATTCAATGCCTATTACTGCAAAAATAGTAGCTCACACGGGTCGAGCACCTATTCCATGCTCAGCACTGGACTGAACCGTTTACAGACACTTACTGAGCAAGAGCTCCAGAGCTGATGATGAATATAGTGTTACTATCTGTGTACAGCAGTGTAGAGCTGTGCTGTTGCAATCAATAGCCACTAGTCACGTATAGCTATTTCCATTTAAATTAATTAAATTAATTTAAACTAATTTAAATCAAATGAAATTAAAAATTCAATTCCTTGGTTGTACTATCAAGAGCTCGATAGCCCCATGTGGCTAATGGCTACATATTGGAGTAGCTGCATATGCCTAGTGCCTGAACCATCCTGTGCTGCACAGAATATTTCCTTCACGGTGGAAAGTTCCATTGGATAACCTTGGCCTACATGTCATACAGGATGGTGGTCATGAGCATGGATTCTGGAGCTGTACTTCTCCGCACCATCATTCCCTAGTTACATGGCTTTGTCCAAACTGCTTTACCTCTTGGCATCTCAGTATTCACATCTGTAAAATGGGGGTAAAGATCTTATCCGCTTCATTTGCTGTGAGGTATAAATGCATTCATACATGTAAAAAACTGGAGCAGTGCCTGGCTTGAAGTTATCTCCTAATAGTTCTGCCTATTATGATTATTATTAAACCGGAGGAAGTCAAGGCATAGAAAGATGTTGTAAATTCTGTCCTCAAGTCCTGGCTCTTAAGCTGCATATTCTATAGCCTCTCCAGACAACATGTCCCACTCATCTCTTCTCCTCTATTGCCGAATGAATGTTACGTAAATAATGAGAGAGTCCGGGAGTGGTGACATGAATGCTCAGAACAAGAAATAGCTGGGTGATAGCCTGGTCTTTAGGGTCAGATTCAGACGAAGAGACCGACAGTGAGCCATGGATATCCTTTATTGATTCATCAGACCAAGACTCAGTTCATATCTTTTATTTCCACTTTGTACCATTTTCCTGTGTCTAATCTTAATTTTTAAAAATCAGCTATAACTAGGCTATTGTAAGGCATCGAACCTGCTGTCAGGACTATATATTTGAGATAATATGTTGAAGCTTCATTGATTCTGTTTGACAGCGGTCGAAATAGAAATAGAGTGGGGCTGCTGCCTGGAAGTTACCCAGAGAGGCCCTGGATCACGTTCTTGAGAGGTACCTGCCAGATGGTGCCTGCATATAGCTGTGAGCAATGCCTGATATGAAAAGAGGTGTTTTGTTTGCTGCAGGATGCCCAAGTATGGAGTTAAATGGGTTGCAGTTTGGTTTCAGTCCTGAACTAAACCTGAGGACCTTCTCATATTGCTTTAGCTTTTCGAGCCTCAGTTTCATCATTTGCAACAAGGGGTAATTATTGTGATTCTGTCTCCTTCACATATCGTCATGAGTATCAAATGCAAAATAGATTAAAACACTTTGTTCGTTATAAAGTACTGAGCACACTTAAGTTATATACTAGTACAGGCAACACTTTTCTTCTGGTAGGAAGGGAAGCCTCTGAGCTTAGGGAGAGACAAGCATAGATATTTAGTGTGCCTTAGTAACTGGCATTGTTTATTAAGTCTTAGTCATCATTTTTCAGTCACTTCAGTTCAGTTACTCAGTCCTGTCTGACTCTTTGCGACCTCATGAACCACAGCACGAAGAAGGCAATGGCAACCTGCTCCAGTACTTTTGCCTGGAGAATCCCATGGATGGAGGAGCCTTGTAGGCTGCAGACCATGGGGTCACTAAGACTTGGGTATGGCTGAGTGACTTCACTTTCACTTTTCACTTTCATGCATTGGAGAAAGAGTGGCAACCCACTCCAGTATTCTTGCTTAGAGAATCCCGGGGACAGGGGAGCCTGGTGGGGTGCCATCTATGGGGTCGCACAGAGTTGGACACAACTGAAGAGACTTAGCAGCAGCAGCAGCAGCAGAACTGCAGCATACCAGGCCTCCCTGTCCGTCACCAACTCCCGGAGTTCACCCAAATCCATGTCCATTGAGTCAGTGATGCCATCCAACCATCTCATCCTCTGTCGTCCCCTTCTCCTCCTGCCCTCAATCTTTCCCAGCTTCAGGGTCTTTTCAAATAAGTCAACTGTTCACAGCACGAGACCAAAGTATTGGAGTTTCAGCTTCAACATCAGTCCTTCCAATGAACACCCAGGACTGATCGCCTTTAGGATGGATTAGTTGGATCTCCTTGCAGTCCAAGGGACTCTCAAGAGTCTTTTCCAACACCACAGTTCAAAAGCATAAATTCTTTGGTGCTCAGCTTTCTTTATAGTCCAACTTTCACACCCATACATGACCACTGGAAAAACCATAGCCTTGACCAGACGGACCTTTGTGGACAAAGCAATGTCTCTGCTTTTTAATATGCTGTCTAGGTTGGTCATAATGTTCCTTCCAAGGAATAAATGTCTTTTAATTTCATGGCTGCAGTCACCATGTGCAGTGATTTTGGAGCCCCCCAAAATAAAGTCAGCCACTGTTTCCCCTTCTATTTGCCATGAAGTGATGGGACCAGATGCCATGGTCCCATCTGGTTTTCTGAATGTTGAGCTTTAAGCCGACTTTTTCACTCTCCTCTTTCACTTTCATCAAGAAGCTCTTTAGTTCTTCACTTTCTGCCATGAAGGTGGTATCATCTGCATATCTGAGGTTATTGATATTTCTCCTGGCAATCTTGATTCCAGCTTGTGCTTCTTCCAGCCCAGCGTTTCTCATGATGTACTCTGCATAGAAGTTAAATAAGCAGGGTGACAATATACAGCCTTGGCGTACTCTATTTCCTATTTGGAACCAGTCTGTTCTACGTCCAGCTCTAACCATTGCTTCCTGACCTGCATACATGTTTCTCAAGAGGCAGGTCAGGTGGTCTGGTATTCCCATCTTTCTCAGAATTTTCCACAGTTGATTGTGATCCACACAGTCAAAGGCTTTGGCATAGTCAATAAAGCAGAAATAGATGTTTTTCTGGAACTCTCTTGCTTTTTCCATGATCCAGCAGATGTTGGCCATTTGATCTCTTGTTCCTCTGCCTTTTCTAAAACCAGCTTGAACATCTGGAAGTTCTCAGTTCACATATTGCTGAAGCCTGGCTTGGAGAATTTTAAGCATTACTTTAGTAGGGTGTGAGATGAGCAATTGTGGGGTAGTTTGAGCATTCTTGGCATTGCCTTTCTTTGGGATTGGAATGAAAACTGACTTTTTCCAGTCCTTTGGCCACTGCTGAGTTTTCCAAATTTGCTGGCATATTGAGTGCAGCACTTTCATAGCATCATCTTTCAGGATTTGAAATAGCTCCACTGGAATTCCATCACCTCCACTAGCTTTGTTCATAGTCATCATTTTTGTCTTAGTGGAAAAAGAATGTTGTAATAAACATGTTATTAATATCAATTGAAAGGTGAGTGAAGCATATTTGAGAAGTAAAGGAGTATGCTAGTGTTGGCACTGTTCTTTTAGGGCCTGCTGTTTAAAGCACTATCCTTTAAGTGGTCTTTTGTCTTCTTTATAAGTTCTGAACTTTATATTTTGGATTTTACATTAGTAAGAACTGTCATCTTATAAGCTTCTGCTTTTCTTTTAACCATGAGTTATACCATCATCAGCCCCACTGCCACTCATCTGCCCGCCACCAGGAAGTTTGTAGTTATTTTAATGCTTATTTGTAGTCATGTTGGACTTCCCTTGTGGCTTAGAATCAGCATGCAATGCAGGAGACCAGAGTTTGATCCCTGGGTTGGGAAGATGCCATGGAAAAGGTTAGTCACTTATTCTGCAGTTTTAGAATTAAAGAATTTAATTACAGAATGAGAGAATAAGAGGAAAGAGTAGAGATTGAAGTCTAACTTTTTAAATTTTATAGATACAGTAATTGAAACTCTAGAGAGAGCAAGGAGGATGCATGCAGACTGAGGGTCAATCATTGGCAGAGTAAGACTAGAATTGTTGTCTCTGACTCACAACCCATTCATCAGGCAAGTTCTAATCAAGAGTTGTGTGGTAAGCTTGAAGCAGATCAAAGGATTTAGATCAGTCTAATGTATATTGTATTCTTGCCACCTCTTCTTCATATCTTCTGCTTCTGTTAGGTCCATACCATTTCTGTCCTTTATCGAGCCCATCTTTGCATGTAATGTTCCCTTTGTATCTCTAATTTTCTTGAAGAGATCTCTAGTCTTTCCCCTTCTGTTCTTTTCCTCTATTTCTTTGCATTGATCGCTGAAGAAGGCTTT
>SJXQ01003345.1:31560-41904 GCA_006408695.1 Aepyceros melampus | reverse complement strand
GACTCAGTGGATGTGAGTCTGGGTGAACTCCGGGAGTTGGTGATGGACAGGGAGGCCTGGCGTGCTGAGATTCATGGGGTCGCAAACAGTCGGACACGACTGAGCGACTGAACTGAACTGAACAGTGCTTCCCCACTGCCAACTTAAAATTCATATGTTGAGTTCTCATACCCAGTACCTCAGAATGTGACTTATTTAGAGTTAGGGTCATTACAGAGAAAATCAAGTTAAAATGACATTGTTAGTTTGGGTCATAATGGAATATGACAAGTGTCCTTATAAAAATCTAGGCACAGGCACACACAGAGAAAATGATGTGAAAAGACCTAACACAAGGAGGCCATCTGTAAAGGTCTCAGATAAAACCAACTCTGCCAACTCCTTGATTTTGGATTTCTAATCTTTTTGTGAGATAGTAAATTTCTATTTTCTAAGTCATCTAGTTTGTGATAGTTTATTGTGGCAGTCATAGTCCACTAGCATATAAAGTCTTCCTGTGTTTCAGATGTTGGTAACCTACTGAATTCAAGTTGAAGCTAAAACATTATCTTCATCCTTTCCCCTTTCCGCTCAGAATTATAGCTGATTTCAACAATTTTATCATCAGAGGCAAAGGCAAGTGTGCCTGCCTATCCAAGGATGTTGAGTGATGATTGAACATTTAGTAGTACATTTGGGATTTGTTTCAATCATTGTTGGATAATAATTTGGTTATTAGGTTATGTTATTAGGAAATAGGGCTTCCCAGGTGGCAGCAGTGGTAAAGAACTCACCCTCCAGTGCAGGAGATGTAAGAGACGTGAGTTTGATCCCTGGGTAGGGAAGATCCCCTGGAGAAGGACATAGCAATCCACTCCAGTATTCTTGCCTGGAAAAATCCCATGGACAGAGGAGCCTGGTGGGTTATAGTCCATAGAGTCACAAAGAATCAGACATGACTGAAGCGACTTAACACACACAACAATAATTGCTTGCTAATTACTACTTATTTTTGCTTTATAAAGGCCTCAAATTCAATTTATCAAGAGAGAGGATTCAGTTGGTTGAAATCACATTGGATCAAATACTTTTATTTATCAATGTTCAATTACTTTTTTTTTCCTTTAAAGCAGATCATCTAAATAGTTGAATACCATTTAGGCTAGCATTTATAGATGAGGGAGCAGGTCATGAGCAATCACTGTATGAGCACTCACCTATGGTTGTAGGTATAGAAGGTAATCAGTCTTTCATAGCCTGCTTTCCACAATAGTTCAGTTCATTGACAAATGCATGTACGGTTTTGGTCACATAAAATTTGTCCAGAAATTTGTAATAGTCACTTACTGAGTTATTGAAGAGAGAAAAGTTAAACTCAAATATCTTTATGGTTGGTTAAGTCTTATGGCATCTGTGTTCATCAAACATTTATCCAAATCTGGAACAATATAATAATCATAGTTGCAGGCAGAGAATAGGATGCTTTAAAAAATAATTTAGCTTTCAAACACAGTATCATTCTCAGCTATATTTAAATCCCATATTGTTTAACAGTATAGTCTTGTTGGTTCTGTTAGTTAAATGACAGTTGGAATCAACTGATACACATTGCTAGCAATTTTAAATAGTTCATAATCACAGACAAGTCTATTGTTAGTTAGTTAGTTCAGTCGCTCAGTCGTGTCTGACTCTTTGCAACCCCATGAATCGCAGCACGCCAGGCCTCCCTGTCCATCACCAGTTCCCGGAGTTCACTCAGACTCACGTCCATTGAGTCCGTGATGCCATCCAGCCATCTCATCCTCTGTCATCCCCTTTTCCTCCTGCCCCCAATCTCTCCCAGCATCAGAGTCTTTTCCAGTGAGTCAACTCTTCAATCAGTGTATGCTATGATAATAAAATTCAAGAAAGAGATAAATATGTATTTCAATAAGCTAAGACTTTTTTGGATAGTAAACATTAAAGAGATATGACTGTCAGTTAGATACAACATTGCTTTATGTGTCTCATTTTCTCACTCTTTGAAATTAAGTTAAAAGAAATGAATTATATGGGCCATTTTAGGCCAAGAGATAAAAGCAGAAGGGTGGATAGTTTTGTCTCCATTAGTTGTGGGAAATGTGTTTTTTTGATGGTTAGAAGAATATTATGGAAAAGTAATATTCATGTAAATATTAAGTTCTTTAGTATATTTTTTTTCTTTACATCAATTTGTAATGGCACAAATGGGCTAGAGCATACATTTGAAGAAATTACAGCCTGTTTTTTCCCTATTTGAAATTAATAAGCACTTATTGAAGAAATTTTATTTTAAAGAGAGAACTGCCCACAGACTTTAGCATATACCTTAGAAGGCACTGGTGTCAGAATAATACCATGTCACTTGCAAAAGAAAGTCTGCTAACGGTAAGTGCTATTTTTACCTGCTTAATGAGCAGCAGACTTCCTGAGTGCATATAAGTAAGCTCATTGTTTAGGCATTAAGAGAACCTAGGAGAGGGACTGTGAGGACCAGTGAATAATACAGAATCTGTTCTCCTTTGAAGATTCTATAACTCAGAAAATGCACGAGGAAAATATGATTTTGGGAAGACAAACATAGATTTTTAGGAGCATTTAGCTACACTGGAAAAACTGATATTTGAAGAGTAGTGCCCTATACTTTCTCTGGAGAGCTTGTGCAACTGTCTGCCACATCATGGCATCCTATGGAGCGTTTATGCTCTGCTTGGTAAAACCCCTGGTGACGGACTCGTTGTTTCTCTCCCAGTGCTGTGTGCTGATGACCCTAAATAATATATAACCCCAAATGCTAAACTGTGTATTTGCCATTAACTTTATAGGAGGGACATATATCAGAGTAAGGAAAAAGAGCAGGGTTTAGACAGCATGATTTGTTTTTGAGTTATAGGACTCAATTGTGATTGATATATGTGTAGCAGCTGGCTTTTGATATGAAATACAATTTAAACCTTAGGGATCTGTTAACCAAAGAGTCATCGTTGACATTAAACAAAGTTACTCCATACAGGGAAGTAAACTCACAGAATATGGCATCATTTTTGAAAGTATATTGTAAACATCTGGCAACATATTAAAATGTTATGCCCCATTTTAATAGGCTGATGTGATACACAGTGCATGGTACTTTTTTCTTTAGGTGATATGAAGATAAATAGAAACTCTTGCATAATTACTTTCTTTCATTTACCAAGTACCCTTAACTCAATTTTTAAAAACCCAAGCTATTCTCACTGTAGGGCAGGTTAAAAGCCTGGTAGCATCCTGAATCATGGCAGCATTCAGTTCAGTTCAGTCGCTCAATCATGTATGACTCTTTGCGACCCCATGGACTGCAGAACGCCAGGCCTCCCTGTCCATCACCAGCTCCTGGAGTTTACTAAAACTCATGTCCATTGAGTCAGTGATGATGGCATCATCTCATCCTCTGTCATCCCCTTCTCCTCCCACCTTCAATCTTTCCCAGCATCAGGGTCTTTTCAAATGAGTCATGTCTTCAAATCAGGTGGCCAAAATATTGGAGTTACAGCTTCAACATCAACCCTTCCAATGAATATTTGGGACTGATTTCCTTTAGGATAGACTAGTTGGATCTCCTTGCAGTCCAAGAGACTCTCAAGAGTCTTCTCTAGCACCACATTCAAAAACATCAATTCTCTGGTGCTCAGCTTGCTTTAAAGTCCAACTCTCACATCCATACATGACTATTGGAAAAACCATAGCCTTGACTAGATGGACCTTTGTTAGCATAATATGTGGTCTAGATGACAATAGATAAGTGAAAAGTGTGCAACTGTTAGTCACTGTCGTGTCCAACTCTTAGCAACCCAATGGATTGTAGCCTGCGAGGCTCCTCTGTCCATGGAATTTTCCAGGCAAGAATGGGTTACCATTCCCTTCTCCAGGGGATCTTTCTGACCCAGGGATCAAACCCAAGTCTCCTGCGTCGCGGGCAGATGTTTCAACCGTCTGATCCACCTTTGCTTTCAGGTAAGTGATGAGTGAGTTTGATTGCAATTTATAATACACATTGATATTGTAAAGTCAGTTTTATCATATTAACATTTGTTAACCTATTTCATTTTCTTTATGTGTTACTAAAGATGATATCAACTATACTATTTTTTTTCTTTGAAATACACAGATAAACACAATAAAAGTTAGCAGGAGACTGCAGGAAAAGTAATTTATTACTGTGCTTTTTAAAAACCTGGACTGCCAAATGTCCATCTCATTTATGAGACCTTTTGCTTCTATGTCTCAGACAGTAAAACATGGTGAGAAAGGAAATTTTCTGGAATTAGTATATTTTTTATCTTCCCAGGTGCCTGGGCTTCCCAGGAGGCACCAGTAGTAAAGAACCCACCTGCCAATGCAGGAGACATAAGAGACCCAGGTTTGATCCCTGAGTTGGGAAGATCCCCTGGAGAAGGAAATAGCAACCTACTCCAGTTGCCTGGAGAATTCCATGGACAGGGGAGCCTGACGGACTACAGTCTACAGGGTCACAGATAGTTGAACACAACTGAAGGGACTTAGAATGCACTCAATAAATCTTAAGTACAGAAATCTCATATGTTTTCAAGTTAGAATATCCTCAGAAGCTTTTAAAATGACCGACTTGGAAACCCCATCTGCAGCTCTTCTGCTAGATCTTGCTGAAGTCGAATCCAAGTTGCTGACTAGGTAACAGCCCCTGTCTCATAGTGGTTCTGATGAAATGCTCCTGAGAGAGGGACATGTGGAAGATACTAAAGCAGCAATAGTTGATCTAATCACAGGAATCAATTATTATTTTGTCTTACATCATTAATTAATAGATATTTATTCAATATGTATGATCAGTGGTTTGGTATAAGTTTATATAATATTTCTATTGGAAGAGAGCAAACGGTTCAGTCTGCTTATTTTTTGATTTTGTTGTCATAGAGATCATTTGTTTAGTACACTACCATTTTTCAAAAAACATTAAAGTGAAAGCCACTTAGTCGTGTCCGACTCTTTGCAACCCCAGGGACTGTACAGTCCATGGAATTCTCCAGGTAAGAATACTGGTGTGGGTAGCCATTCCCTTCTCCAGGGACTTTTCCCAACCCAGGAATTGAATCCAGTCTCCCAAATTGCAGGCAGATTCTTTACCAGCGGAGCCATAGGGAAGCCCAATTAGGTTTTCCACTAATACATTTGAATTTTTTTCAAAAAGGAAACATCAGGACTATAGGAGTGCTGTAGTTGATTTCACTTTTTTGGTGTCAGATTGTTTGAAATCTGATCTTTATCCCTAAAACCTCTGTCACAGAGCTTATCAGCTGTTTTCTTCTAGAAGGGTTGTGGCTTCAGAGCTTAATCCATTTCGATTTGATTTTAGTGTGCGTTGTAACATAGTGGCTGAGTCTTCTTTTTTTCATGTGTTTGTCCAGTTTTCTCAGCACCATTTGTTGAAGAGATTGTCCTTACTCTGTTGCGTATTCTTGGCTTCTTTGTCATAAGTTAATTGATATATATGTGTGGATTTGTTTCTGGACTTATTTTTTCTGTTCCATTTATCTGTGTATCTGTTTTTATGCTAATAATATTTGGTTTTAATACTATAGCTTTGTAATATAAAGGGAGCACAGTGCCTCCAGCTTTGTTTTTTCTTTGGATTTCTTTGGCTATTCAGGGACTTTTGTGTTTCCACACAAACTGTAGGATTGTTTTTTCTAGTTTTGTGAAAAATGCATTGAAATCTTGATAGAGATTGCATTAAATCTGGAATTTCCTTGGGTAGTATGAACATTTTAACAAATTTGTCTTCCTGTGTGTTTGGGTCTTGTTCAGTTTCTTTCTGCAATGTTTTATCGTTTTAAATGTACACATCTTTCACCTCCCTGGTTAAGTTTATTCTCAGTTCAGTTCAGTTCAGTCACTCAGTCGTGTCCGACTCTTTGCGACCCCATGAATTGCAGCACACCAGGCCTCCCTGTCCATCATCAACTCCCAGAGTTCACCCAGACCCACGCCCATGGAGTCAGTGACGCCATCCAGCCATCTCATCCTCGTCGTCCCCTTCTCTTCCTGCCCCCAATCCCTCCCAGAATCAGAGTCTTTTCCAATGAGTCAACTCTTCGCATGAGGTGGCCGAAGTACTGGAGTTTCAGCTTCAGCATCATTCCTTCCAAAGAAATCCCAGGGTTGATCTCCTTCAGAATGGACTGGTTGGATCTCCTTGCAGTTCAAGGGACTCTCAAGAGTCTTCTCCAACACCACAGTTCAAAAGTGTCAATTCTTCGGTGCTCAGCCTTCTTTACAGTCCAACTCTCACATCCATATATAACAGCTGGAAAGACCATAGCCTTGACTAGACGGACCTTAGTCGGCAAAGTAATAGCTCTGCTTTTGAATATGCTATCTAGGTTGGTCATAACTTTTCTTCCAAGGAGTAAGCTTCTTTTAATTTCATGGCTGCAATCACCATCTGCAGTGATTTTGGAGCCCAGAAAAACAAATTCTGACACTGTTTCCACTGTTTCCCCATCTATTTCCCATGAAGTGATGGGACCGGATGCCATGATCTTCGTTTTCTGAATGTTGAGCTTTAAGCCAACTTTTTCACTCTCCTCTTTCACTTTCATCAAGAGGCTCTTTAGTTCCTCTTCACTTTCTGCCATAAGGGTGGTGTCATTTTCATGTCTGAGGTTATTGATATTTCTCCCAGCAATTTTGATTCCAGCTTGTGTTTCTTCCAGTCCAGCGTTTCTCATGATGTATTCTGCATATAAGTTAAATAAACAGGGTGACAATATACAGCCTTGACGTACTCCTTTTCCTATTTGGAACCAGTCTGTTGTTCCATGTCCAGTTCTAACTGTTGCTTCCTGAACTGCATACAGATTTCTCAAGGGTTTATTCTCAGGTATTTTATTGTTTTCTTGAATTTTCTTTCTGATACTTCATTATTAATGTATAGAAATACAGCAGAGTTTGACATAATGATTTTGTATCCTGCAACTTTTTTTTTTTTTTTGGTAGAAACTTTATGGTTTTCTTTATATGATGTCCTCTGAAAATAGTGATAGTCTTACTTCTCCCTTTATAATTTGGCTACATTTTATTTCATTTTCTTGCCTAATTGCTCTTATCTAGAATGTCCAGCACTATGTGGAATAAAGATGCTGATCATGGACATACTTACTGTGTTCCTGATGTTAGAGGAATAGCTTCTAGCTTTTCACCATGGAGTATAGGATTAAATGTTGGCTTGTCATATGTAGCCTTTTTTATATTGAGGACCATTCCCTCTATACCCACTTTGTTGAGAATTTTTATCACAAATGAATGTTGACTTTTGCCTCTCTTTCTGTCTGTTAAAATCATCATATAATATTTATTTTTCATTTTGTTAATATTGTGTGTCACATTGAATGATTTGTGGATGTTAAATAATCTTTTCATCCTTGGAATAAATTCCAATTGATTGTGGTTGGAATTCTTACATTTTTTCTTATATATTATTGAATTCTCTTTGCTAGTATTTTATTGAGAATTTTGAGTTATTGACTTGTAATTTTCTTACAGTGTCTATGTTTGAAATCAAACATCAGGGTAATACTATCTTCTTAAAATGAGTTTGGAAGAATTTTTTTCTGGGTTTTTTTTTTTTTTGCATTTGAGATTTGTTTGGTCCTAGGTTTTTGTTTGTTGGGAGGTTTTTGACTAGTGAATCTGTCTCCTTACTGTTAATTGATATGCTAATACTTTCTATTTCTTCCTAGTTAAATCTTAGAAGGTTGGGTTTCCAGGAATTCATTCATTCTTTTTCCTAGGTTATCCAATTTGTTGGCTTGTAATTGTTCATAGTAATCACTTATAATCCATTATATTTCTGTGGTGTCACCTGTAACATCTCCTTCTTTATTTCTGATTTTGTTTATTTGCAGTCCCTCTTACCTTTCAGTTTAGTTAGAGGCTTGTCAATTTTATTTATCTTTTCAAAGAACTGTTAGTTTTATTGATAATCCCTATTGTCTTTTTATCTTTATTTCTGCTCTAATCTTTATTTCTTTCCTTCTACTAATGTTAGGATTTGTTTGTTCTGCATTTTCTAGTTTCTTGAAGTGTAAAGTTAGGTTGTTTGTATGAGACTAGTTCTGTGAGATAGGTATTTATTGTTATGAACTTCCCTCTTAAAACTGCTTTTTTTTTTGCATCACCCAAATTTTGGTATGTTATATTTTCATTTTTGTTTGTCACAAGGTATTTTCTAATTTCTCTTTATTTCTTCTTTGATCCAATTGGTCGTTCATTGTCATGTTTTCAATCTCCACATTTTGTGAATTTTCCAGTTATTTTAATTATTTTATAGTTTCATACCATTGTGGTTGGAAAAGATGCTTGGTATGATTTCAGTGCTTTAAAAATTTATTAAGGATTTGATTTATTCTTTGACTAAAACTTAGAGGTGAGGTGAACTTACCAAAAATAATACTGCTGCTGCTGCTGCTGCTGCTAAGTCGCTTCAGTCGTGTCCGACTCTATGCAACCCCATAGCCTGTGCAGCCCACAGGCTCCTCTGCCCCTGGGATTCTCCAGGCAAGAATACTGGAGTGGATTGCCATTTCCTTCTCCAGTGCATGCATGCATGCTAAGTTGCTTCAGTCATGTTTGACTCTGTGTGACCCTATGGACAGCAGCCTACCAGGCTCTTCCATCTACCAGACTCTCCAGCCAAGAATACTGGAGTGGGTTGCCATTTCCTCCTCCAAAATAATTCTAGTTGTCTCTAAACCCCTAAATTACAATATATTGCTTTCACCCCAGACTTATTAATTAAAATAGTTTTCTCTGCTGCTGCTGCTGCTGCTAAGTCGCTTCAGTCGTGTCCGACTCTATGCAACCCCATAGCCTGTGCAGCCCACAGGCTCCTCTGCCCCTGGGATTCTCCAGGCAAGAATACTGGAGTGGATTGCCATTTCCTTCTCCAGTGCATGCATGTAGGCTAAGTTGCTTCAGTCATGTTCAACTCTGTGTGACCCTATGGACAGCAGCCTACCAGGCTCTTCCATCTACCAGACTCTCCAGGCAAGAATACTGGAGTGGGTTGCCATTTCCTCCTCCAAAATAATTCTAGTTGTCTCTAAACCCCTAAATTACAATATATTGCTTTCACCCCAGACTTATTAATTAAAATAGTTTTCTTTCTTCTGTATCCACAGATATAAATTAAGATAGAATATTAAATGAAGTACAGGCTCAATAAATCTTGAAGATCCTTACTTGGCATCGGCATGAGACATAGTTCTATTTATTTAAAAATACCCTCCATCAATCATGAAAACAGACAGGAACCATCAGAGATTTGCTATTATAATTGACTCTTCAGTGGTTTTTGTGTGTGTGTGTTTTTAAACAAACTAAATTTTCATAGATTAGAACATTTAATATAATTTTCTAGGGATAAGCAGACTAATACCCCATAGAACCGAGGAGAAGCATTTTAGTACTACTTTTGCAGGTAAACAAGCAAACAATTTAAAAAATTACATAAAGTCAAAAGAACAGAAACTTACTAAATTTTTATACCTTTTCCCAGCTATTTTTAAAGAAAAAGACCAAGAAAATGTATTAATATTCTAATAAAATTCTTCTTAACAATTCTAGTCACAAAAGCATATGCAAATACTCATTTAAATGTCATTTTAAGTGAGCATAGTTTTCTCTTACCTGGCAACATTCAGGAAACTATTTTGACATATATACCAAGGAGCTATCTCTGGTAAGAAGTATTTTTTGTTCCTGTTCAGTTCAGTCACTCAGTCGTGTCCAACTCTTTGCGACCCCATGGATCACAGCACACTAGGCCTCCCTGTCCATCACCAACTCCCGGAGTTCACCCAGACTCACGTCCATTGAGTTCGTGATGCCATCCAGCCATCTCATCCTCGGTCATCCCCTTCTCCTCCTGCCCCCAATCCCTCCCAGCATCAGGGTCTTTTCCAATGAGTCAACTCTTCGCATAAGGTGGCCAAAGGACTGGAGCTTCAGTTTCAGCATCATTCCTTCCAAAGAAATCCCAGGGTTGATCTCCTTCAGAATGGACTGGTTGGATCTCCTTGCAGTTCAAGGGACTCTCAAGAGTCTTCTCCAACACCACAGTTCAAAAGCATCAATTCTTCTGCGCTCAGCCTTCTTCACAGTCCAACTCTCACATCCATACATGACCACAGGAAAAACCATAGCCTTGACTAGATGGACCTTAGTCGGCAAAGTAATATCTCTGCTTTTGAATATGCTATCTAGGTTGGTCATGACTTTTCTTCCAAGGAGTAAGCATCTTTTAATTTCATGGCTGCAGTCACCATCTGC
>SJXQ01003345.1:0-31332 GCA_006408695.1 Aepyceros melampus | reverse complement strand
ATATCATAAGTGAAACGAATCGCCAGTCTAGGTTTGATGCAGGATACAGGATGCTTGGGACTGATGCACGGGGATAATCCAGAGAGAAGGTGTGGGGCGGGAGGGGGGAGGTGGGGGTCGGGATTGGGAGTTCATGTACACTCGTGGCTGATTCATGTCAATGTATAGCAAAACGAATACAGTATTGTAAAGCAAAACAAAGTAAAAAATAAAAATCAGTTAAAAAAAATAACTGAAGGACTTCACATAGGTTACTAGCTTTTGAGTAGAAACTCATTATCTGTACATGATTTCAAATGCTCATTCTTGTAGGAGGAAGTAACAAGTCCTTCCTCTGAGCTCTGATTAGACAACTCTCCTATTTGGAATCATTTGTTTAGCCTGCCCCTGTTTTGTGAGCTTTGAGAGTGTAGCCCATACCCGTTAATTCTCAGAAGTCCAGGCCTAGCTCAAAGCCCCTGAGGGCCCTCTGAATGTTTTGTGAATGAGTGACCCCACATTTAAACATTCATCTAGGAATAAGAAGGTCAAGGAATACTTAAGATAGTATTTGTGAGCTAGACTTCAAATATAGAAGCAGTCAAGGGGATACATTGATGGCAGGGATGTACGCTCACATTCATACTGTATTAAATAGCTCACACAATGATGTGTTGAATGTTATTAAACTTCATGTCCACTATAACATTAAAAATTAACATGTATATCAATTTATAGATCAGGAGACTGAGGAGAACCCACTAGTCATACAGCCTTCTTCAAGGAGAATTGATGAAGCCAGCTACTTTAATTCCAAGCATTGTCTCTAGGACGTGGCAACCTGTAACTTTCAGCTTATTTTCTTTATTGTCTGAATGTGTTTCTGTGAATCATCTTTTCTCTTCTCAATCTGACTGCTTTGTCACCTTATTTTCCAGATGTGTTTTGTCCCCTCTGTAATTTTCCATACTTCCTCATCCATCAAAGGTCCACTAATTAATAAAAAACCTCACGGATTTCTCTATGAGCCCTTACCCTCTTCTTTCCCTGACCTCAATCTATTATCCTGCGTTGCTCTCAGTTTTATGCAGGAAATTGAAGGGAAAGAATCTTAAGATATGAAGTCTAGTTTTGATTCACTATCCACTAAGGTCCTTTTTTTACACTCCAGTGTTCAGAACCCCCTCCACCAGGTATTTCCAAGAATTGTCAAAGTATTAGCTAAAGTCATGCATGTGAAAACACGTCATACAGTCCTAAAGAACTAAATAAATGTATGTTGTCTTTTACTCACATGGAAGAGATTGTCCAGGGGACCATTAAATAAGGTATCTAGTTTGAAGAAATTGCCAGGAGCAGCAAAATTGCTGAAGAAAACTGGCTCCAAACAGGCTCAGAAACCAGTGCCCCCTCCCAGAGAAGCAAGGACCCCTGGATAGCACCCCAGACACAAAGTCAGTAAGAAAAAGTTTGGGGAGTTCCTCTAATTAGTTCCTCTAATCCCTGTAGAAAAGCTAATAAGTATGGCCTAGGTGTGGGGTGTGGACTTTGGGTAGGCTTGGATTTAAGCTGGACTGATCTGAGACATAAAGTTAGCACTGGGGCCTTAGGAAAATCTTATACATTTTCTGAGGTCCTGTTTGCTCATCTATAAAGTGAAGATACAGATACATAACTCATATTGTGTTTGGAAGCATTACATTAAATGCAAAAGTGCTGACACCTACAAGTAGTTCGATAAATCCAGTTGTGATGATAGGGACCACGCTTTGTTAGTATTTATACACAGACCTCTGCACAATGCTTTACATGTCATGCCCTTAACATATATTTTCTAAGTAGACGTGTCAGTGAACTATTGCCTAAGTAAAAAGGTTGGGAAGTTAAACCTACTAACGGGAAATGCAGGAAGCTAACACTGAACTGGGCATCTGTGGTCAGTGTGGAGCCTCAGTCTCCTGAACCAGTAGTTAAAGGGAGAAGAAACAAAGTATAGAGAAGGGACTTCCTGGTGGTTAAGTGGTTATGACTCCACACTTCCACTGCAGGAGGTGTGGGTTCCATTCCTGGTCAGGGAACTAAGATCCCACAAGCGATGCAGCATGGCCAATAAATAAATAATGTATCATTAAAACATAAAAATACAAAAGTAAAAGTTTGAAAAATAAATGTGAAAAGGTTTTAACAAATTGTATAGATGGACAGTAGGAGATCTCACCCTTTCTGATAAAACAGGGATTAATTCTCCAGATCCCACCAGCCTTGCTTAGCTTCTGTTCTCCATGTTAGAACCCAGAAGAAAGGAGATTGAAATGAAGAGGTACAGTCTACGAGAAAGAAAGGGCCATGTGTATCAAGAGGTCAGCGAGCTCCAGGATGACAACTACCTGTGTGAGTGACCCTGCTGGCCCACTCATGGAGAAGGGGTTATGAGACCTTGGCACCATATCCTCACCTCATCATTTGGTCCCCCAATCATCCCCTTCCTCTATGACCTGGGGTACAGGATCAAGGCCAAAGGCCATGAGTGCCCCAGTTCTTTCTGAAGGTCTTTACGACCAGCAACATCACTATACCTCCCTTCATCCCTGTTGCTCTCTCACTTCCAGATTGTGAGGAATGTCAGAACTTCTTCATCGACAGCTGTGCTGCCCATGGGCCCCCAACCTTTGTAAAGGACTCTGCAGTGGAAAGGGGGCATGCCAACCGCTCAGCCCTCACTCTGCTCCCTGGGTTAAGTATCAGACCATCAGGCATCCCTGAGGCTGGGCTTGGAGTGTGGAATGAGGCATCTGATCTGCCGCTGGGCCTGCATTTTGGTCCCTATGAGGGTCAGATCATATACAATGAAGAGGCCTCCCACAGTGGATACTCCTGGCTGGTGAGAAATAGCCCTCTTTCCCTGTCCTCTGGCTCTAATCATTTGTGTGTGGTGGGGGTGTACTTCATGTCTACATGCAAGGACATGGATGGTGATGACATGGTCAGCAGTGACACAGTCATCCCTGTGTACTGTGCGCACTGGGCATGAACACAGGACTTCTATCAAAAGATCAGAAGAAGGTGGGAGACATACAAGGGTACAGGCATACAAGACTTCTATCTAAAGATCAGAGGAGAGGTGGGAGACAGTGGTACAGGCATACAGAAGTGACTCCTCACTTGTGGAGCCCTTGCTTTCAATGTGCCAAAGACTCAGACTTGAAATGATGATTAAGAAGCTTACGTGTAGTCCGACTGGCAGTTGAATCCATGCAAGCTGAAGAACACCAATGCCAGCAGAGGGAAAGTTCTTCTATTACTTACTACCAAAAAAATAAAATAAAAGAGAGAAGAAAGCTTGTATCTCTTTTCTGACACTCAGGTCACCAAAGTGAGAAACAGCTACGAGTACGTGGATGGAAAGGACACATCTTTGGCCAACTGGATGAGGTGAGTGCAGTGACCCTGCAGTTTGTAGACGTCCCTCCTCCCTCAAGCCCACCCCCCTTTCCTTCTCAGCCTGTCTCCCTCAATAGCTTTCACATCTTCTTTCCTCTTTTCCCTCCATATCATTCTTTTTCATTTCAAGACATTAGAAAGAAAAATATAGCATGTGCCCTCAAAATATGTCTATATGCTCAACAAAGCTGAGGTACTTGAAAACAACTTGAGGAGTCTAGATTCACCAGGGACACTTTAACTCACTTAACTGACACTTACCAAGTACTCTATGTCCCAGTTTAGACAGTGAACTTCATTACTGAAGGAGATCACACAACCCATGTCCTTTTGGAGAACATACTAAAGACAGACATTAACCAATTGATTTTAGGAATAGTAACATTATTTTTTTTCTCTTTTTTCTTTTTTTTAAACACCAATACAGTATAGTAATCTTAATTTTTATATTTTTGAATAATCGCACAGCACCAGGATAACCTAACATGGGAGACCTTGAGTCCGTGTGGGTAAACAACCTCCCCAGGCTCAGTTCCAGTGAGAAGTGGGCCCTGAGGCCTGAAGAACGGGGGGCAGGATGGCTGTAAGCATGGCCATTCTCTGAGGGCCTCTACTTTCATCAGGGCGGGCAGAAAGTGAATAAACTGTTACTGTTCTCTGTCTCAAGCTATGTCAGAGCATTCTCCATGTTTCCATGGGAGGGGGTGGGCAAGTGAATAGGACTTTGGATACATGTCGGGAGATTGGAGAAAAGCCTCTGGAGAGAAGTCAGGCTGGGGTGAGTGCTGAGGGGTGCATGCTAGTCTAGAGTACCAAGTCCTGCGGAATGAAAGAGAACTTAATTTAGAGTTTAGAGGAGCTGGAGGTCACCAGTCTTACGGACAGTCCAGATGGAGACAAGTCTGGAACTGGGCTCTGGACAATGGCTAATTAGGTAAGGAGAGAAAAGCATTCCAGCCAGGAAGAGGACCGGAAACACGATCTGGAAATAAGAATTCACACAGCCAGGTCGAAGGTGTGAACAGAAGGTCCCCATGAGGGGCGGTGGGAACCATGGCAGCCTCAGAGCCTGAAGGCAAGGAGCTAGGCGTGGTCTGATAGGTCTCATCACAGGTCTCATCACTGTGGTTTCTTTCCCTTTAGCCCGGCCTTGACCCCAGGTATGTGAACTGTGCCCAGGATGATGAGGAGCAGAATCTGATGGCCTTGCAGTATCATGGGCAGATCTTCTACCGAACCTGCCAGGTGGTCAGGCCAGGCTGTGAGCTGCTGGTCTGGTATGGGGACGAGTATGGTGAGGAACTTGGCATCAAGCAGGACAGCAGGAGGAAGAGCAAGCTCTCGGCCCAGAGAGGTGAGCGCCACCCCTCTTCCAGCACCCCATCCCATCCTGGGGAGCTTCCCTGGTCCGATTCTGAAGCAGAGTCCAATCCAGTCTAAAGTCAGTCAAGTTGCAATTAAAATGCCTCAGAATTTGATTCATTTCATAAGACTGTTAGGAAAAATATTTATATTAAAAATATGAGTTTTAATTTTCAATACTTCATGCAAAAACTATGTAACATCACCTTCTGCTGAAAGGCTTAGAAGCAAAAAGCAGTTTTTTAAGCACCTACCAGCTCTCTCACCTTTGCCAGTTTCTTCCTCATTTCCTCCATATTTCTAAGTGACATGCATACAGTGATTTGCATTCAGTTACTGTTTCAGTTTGTTGTCATGTGAGTTCATACTTTGTGCCAGACAGGGCTACATGCATTGAGACAGACAGAACCACTGCCTTGGGGGCAGCATGGGCTTCATACCAGACAGGAGCTGGTGCTCTGAGGAAACCAGTGCAGGAAAAGTGCCTCGGATCAGCATGAACAGAGTGAGGTGTGGTGGAGGATGGTGGGGCAGGGTCTCTGTAGAGATAACACCTGTGGATTCCAGGATTCCAGGCAGGGGAGCAGCCAGTGCTGCAGCCTCAGGGCCGGGAAAAGAGGCCAAGCCAGTGGTAGCAGGAGGAAGCACAGAGGGAGAGGAAGGAGGCTGGATGGAACACAGAAGCCTCAGTGCCTGTGTCCATGTGCAGGCCCCAGGGGTCTTCTTGGGTGACACACAACAACCATGTGGCTATCAGCTGCAAGCAGCATGTACTCTGTGCTAAGATGACGCTTCGGTTCATTTTTGGGAAAAGACAGCAGCAGGGAGTCTCCTCAGAGGTCAGTTCATTGCCAGACATGAGGGGAGAGTGGCCTGGGTAAAGATGCTTGGGAGTGAGGGTGTGAAGAGTCTGACTGGAGATGTATTTTTAAGGAGGACTTCCTAGTGCATGTTAAATGGACTGACTGTGTGAAATAAAAGAGGTATGAATATTGATGAGGCTTGAGAAAGGACATGTCTTTATTTTATGATGTATAGAAAACTGAGAGAGGAGCAATTTGTGAACCAACTGGGGCAGCAGGAGCCAGAGACCTGTAGTCAGTGGGACCAGGGCCTCTTGGTCTCATCCAGTCTCTAACCCACTTTTGCACAGTGTTTTTTTTCAAAGGCTGCTCTTTGAACAAGGAGCCTCAAATTCAGCTTTACTCACACTTGCTCTAACCACCCCCTGTGCTGCCGCCCATATGTAGAGAGCTCCAGGCCAGAGCTCCAGCTCCAGCTCCAACTTAATAGACCCTTTCCCCTCACGGGGAGCCATTCAGGAAGATTCCACCTAAGTCATCAAGAGTCTTATCTCTCAATAGGGTAAAATACCTGTGGCCACTGTCCCTACAGATCCACCTCTATCAGGAGAGATGCTGCCTCTGATGCTACTGAAAGGTCCCTAGACTGGGTGGTATGTAGAAAAGGCCCTTGATGCAAGCTTCGTGATTTCTGTAGATGTAGAGAATAAGAATGGAATGGAAAAGTGGACTGTAAAGACACACTTGATGGGAGACAAATCATGCACTGTCAACACTAAGATGATTACTGGGGCAGGCTTTACCATGGCAAATCAGCTACCTGACTAAAAGCTTCCTCTTTCAGCAGAACCAAAGCCCAAGATCCACCCATGTGCCTCCTGCTCTCTGTCCTTCTCCAGTCAGAAATTCCTCAGCCAACATGTCCAACGCAGTCACCCCTCTCAGATACTCCTGAGACCATCTGCAAGAGACCACCTCCAACCAGAGGATCCCTGCCCAGGCAATCAAAATCAGCAGCAGCGATATTCTGATCCACACAGCCCAAGTGACAAACCAGAGGGTCGAGAGGCCAAGGAAAGCCCCCATCCTTTGCTGAAAGGCCCAAAACTTTGCATAAGGCTGAAGAGGATTTCAATGGTCTCTTCCTACACACCCAAAGGACAAATGAGGGGTTCTGAGGTGCATGAGAGAATGACAGAAGAGCCCAGCACAAGCCAGAAACTGAATCCAGAGAAAACAGGCAAATTATTCATGGAGGCAGGGGTCTCAGGAATTGTAAGAGTCAAGTATGGAGAGCATGAGCAAGGCTCCAAGGATAAGTCAAGTCTAATCACACATGAGAGGATACACACAGGGGAGAAGCCCTATGTTTGCAAGGAGTGTGGGAAAAGCTTCAGTGGAAGGTCAAATCTCACCAGACATAAGAGGACACACACAGGGGAGAAGCCCTATGTTTGCGGGGAGTGTGGGCGAAGCTTCAGTTTGAAGACAAGTCTCGTCACACACCAGAGGACACACACATGGGAGAAGCCCTGTGTTTGCAGGAAGTGTGGGCAAAGCTTCAGTGTGAAGTCAAATCTCACCAGACATAAGATGACACACACAGGGGAGAAGCCCTTTGTGTGCAGAGAGTGTGGGCAAAGCTTCAGTCAGAAGCCAAATCTCATCAGACACCATAGGACACACACAGGGGAGAAGTCCTATGTTTTGGGGAGTTTGGGCAAAGCTTCAGTTTGAAGGCAAGTTTCATCACACACCAGAGGACACACACAGGGGAGAAGCCCTGTTTGCAGGGAATGTGGGCGAAGCTTCAGTGTGATGTCCAATCTCATCAGACACCAAAGGACACAAACAGGGGAGAAGCCCTATGTTTGCACAAAGTGTGAGTGAGTCATAACCAATAAACCACATCCTAGCCACAAGAGGATTACTGCAGTCACCCCATGCCTCAGCTCTAAGGGGGCCTCAGAGCAGGTTTATGACCTGTTACTGTCGCCAAGAGTATGAGGAGAGACTTCCCAGGTGGTCAAGTGGCTACTACTCCAACGCATAGACCCATGTTCAATACTTGATTGGGTAACTAACTCCCACATGAGGCAACTAAGACACGGTGCAGCCATGTAAATAAATACATAAACAAATATTTTAAAGAAACAATGTGATGAACACAGAATTAATTGATTAAGCATACCTTCCACTTTCATGACAGGAGAGGAGGTAGATAAACAGCAGATGGTTTTTTAAGTGTTCTGTAGATATTCATGCCAATTGCCTTCACAGTTTTTTGTACTTCTTCTAATAAATTTTGTTTCCAAACAAATCTGAAGCCCAGACTACATACTCATTCCCTCCTTATTCCCGACAGCAGTGGGGTCCAGTGGTAGCTGAACCCCTGGGAAGGCATTATTCTAGAGCCAACTCAGTTAGGTCACTGGACAGTCACTTCCAGGGTCCAGGGAAAGGAATCTAGGGTTTGAGACAGACTCATCAGGGAAGAGAAAACTCTGGCTTCCTGGGAGGTGTGGCCTCTCCTTATAGACCTAGACTCTACTTTGGCCTCTCCTGGTTACCCTATGTCTTCCTCTGACTTCTGTAACCTCAAAAATGAAGGCCACATGCATGTGTATGTGTGCATGTGCACGTGCCTCGCTCAGCCTGGGCCATCTGGTCTCCCTCACTCTGTCTTTACCACTTCATCAGGGTCATCACAGCATCTGGACTCCAGACTCGCCACACGGGTCCAGTTTTCAGCCCTGCCCTCAGCATCTGTGTGACATGGGGCAAGATGCTCAACCTCTCTGTGTCTCTATTCTCATCTGTGATACAGAGTGGGAGCACCAGCGCTTTGGTCTGTTGCATAAGCACAGGTAGAATCTGGCAGAGGCTGGCTGAGAATGCAAGCCCCGCCATTGCTGTTATTTGTGTTTTTTTTTCTTTAATCTTTTTAAATTTTTTAATTGAAGGATGATTGCTTTACAGTATTGTGTTTTCTGCATGTCCTTCAGCCCCCACATCTTCCAGGTCTTCAGAGCTAGACTAGGAAGGGGCTGTTTAGGCACTTAGCTGCCCTGATGAGGACATGTGAAGTCAGGGATGCTAAGGGAGCACGACCTCCCTTCCCACCACTGCCGTTCTTACTGAACTGGGCAGCCCCAGAGCCCCTCCACACAGACAGGCAGTGTAGACAGTAGTCCGCCCTATGGACAACAGAGCTTGGAGCCGCATGTGCAGGAAACTCCTGTCCAGACCCCATCCCACCCCCACATGGAGGGTCCTCGAGGCCCACACAGTGGCTTCTCTAATGCACGGGTCTTGTACTTGTGCCCAGGTGCTTTGGTCAATGCTGTTGCAACCTTGAAATTCTTAACTATGGAATAGTTCATCCTTACACTTCCCTTTTATGAGTGAAGTCTGATGGACCATGGGGTGCACTGTGAGCAGAGCAGATGCACACAGCACAGCCCCCAGGGGTGACCAGGCTGCACGTGGGGACAAGGTGGACACAAAGTCCACCTCCCCCCTGGCCCCGGTGAGTGAAGGTGGTGACTGCACCAGAAAGCCACGCTTGATTAGACCTGGAACTTAGCTCTGACAAAGAGTGGAGGCAATGGTGTTCTTAAGAGTTGATCACACCCTCCCCTCTATGGATGACCTCTGCCCTGTCCTGATCCTTCCAGAATGGGTTCAGGAGGCTGAAGTCCACCCGGTCACCAGAAGACACCAAGGGGAGAGTGGGCTATGGGGTGGGGGAGGGGGGTAACTCCAGGACTGGGGCCAATGGCNGCGTTCTTAGGAGTTGACCACACCCTCCCCTCTATGAATGACCTCTGCTCTGTCCTGATCCTTCCAGAATGGGTTCAGGAGGCTGAAGTCCACTCGGTCACCAGAAGACACCAAGGGGTGAGTGGGCTATGGGGTGGGGGAGGGGGGTAACTCCAGGACTGGGGCCAATGGCCCTCAGTTCCCTCCCTGTGCCAGGCTAGTGAAGTGTCTCTACATAAACCGTGTCAGTAATAACCACCCAGTTATTTTCTTGTTTCTTTCATGCTTTATGAAAGGAACATGTTTGTCTGTGGCTTTCTTTCCCTACAGGAAGGGAAGCCACATAAACTCTCCATCTGCCATGGCTGTGGCTGGGGCCACAGGAGTGAGAGAGAGAGTTAGGGGTGATACAGGCAGAGGGGCTTCAAATGAAATATGGTGGGGACCCAGAAACTTACAGGGGCTTCTCACCTGCACCTCCCACCAGAGCAGGGCCTGGAATCCCCTGGAAGCCTGAGCAGGTCAAAGCTTTTCCCTCCCCTTCCCTCTCTTCCCCTCAAAAAGCTGGATCCTGGGCCAGCCCACAATACTACCAAACCAGCCATCACCCACAGCCCTGCACAGGCCCTCCCTCACAGAAGTGGGATGACCTGCATGGTGGCAGCGATGGTGTGTGATCCCAGAGCTGGGGGTCTCAGCTGACCTTGAGCAAGGGGGCTGGTGCTTTACACACCCTCCCAGCCCAGGGAGATGCCAGCAGCTACAAGTCACGATCTGAAGCAGAGTTGAGGAGGGAGGCTGTTGATGTGAGCTTTCTGAGGCCCATCCTGTCCTCATGACAGTGGCCAGGCCTCCCCTGACACCATGACTGCCCTGCACAGGCACACAAGACAGCAGTATTCACAGTGACTGGACAGTCATCTGCCTCCACTGCACCCTCCACTCTGATCGCAGAAGCCCCATAGCTGTACCTGGCCCACATGGGCGCTGCTCTTCTTGGCTGCCAGGGCTCGGGGACCCTGGGTGAGTACGTGAGGGAAGAGCACCAGAGGCCAAGCCTGTTTTCAGCCGTCGGACCCGCCCTGGTCGCTAGACCCATGAGCCCAACTAGTATCTGAAGCCAAGATGCTTTGGGGATAATGATACCACAGATGCTGATCTCAGAGCTCAGACTCCTGAAAATTTACTAAACAGGTTTTTTTTTTAGTCTTTTTTTTTTTTAAGTAGGAAGTTGGCAGGAAGAGGGAGGGGAATGACTTCCTTGGTGGTGCAGTGGTTAAAAATCTGCCTGCCAATGCAGGAGACATGGGTTCAATCCTTGATCTGGGAAGATCTCACATGCTGTGAGGCAATTAAGCCAGGCACAACTACTACAGCCCAAGTGCCTAGAGCCAATACTTCCCAACAAGAGAAAGCACCACAGTGAGAAGTTCAAGCATAGAAACTAGAGAGTAGTCCCCACTCCCTACAATCAGAGAAAAGTCTGCATAGAAACAAAGACCCAGCACAGCCAAAAATAAATAACTTTTTTTAAGAAGTAGGATGCTGCAGCATTCCCTGCTGGTCCAGAGGCTAAGACTCTGAGCTCCCAACACAGGGGGGCTAGGTTCAATCCCTGGTCAGGGCACTAGATCCCACATGCCTTAACTGAGTACCCTATGTACCACAACTAAGACCCAGCACAGCCAATTAAATAAATATTTAAAAGTAGGAGGTGGGGTGATCCTAAGATGGTGGAGGAATAGGAAGAGGAGACCACTTTCTTCCCCACAAATTCATCAAAAGATCATTTGAATGCTGAGCAACTTCCACAAAACAACTTCTGAACGCTGGTGGAGGACACTGGGCACCCAGAAAGTCAGCCCATTCTCTTCAAAAGGAGGTAGGACAAAATGTAACAGACAAAAAGAGAGACAGAAGAGTTAGGGAAGGAGACTGGTCCTGAGGAGGGAGTCGTGAAGAAGTTTCCAATCTCCAGGAAACCCTCTTACCAGGTCTGTGGGGAGTTTTGGAATTGCAGAGGGAAACATAAGTGGGAGGGGGAAAAAAAATCCAAAGAATACGTGCCTTAACCACAACTCCGAGTGGAGAAATGGCCCTCAAAATGACACTCACATCTGCCACAGCGAGCAGGAGAGGTGTGGGTTGCACGCTTAGGGTAAGGATTGGGCCTGAATGCCCTGAGGACAATCTGAGGGAGCTAAGGTGAGATAGCAACCCTAACTGTGGGATAGCCAGAGAGAGAATTTTCCTGTGAAAGCTCTAACCTAAGGCACAGTCTGGCCACCTCACAGAACAAAGGACTGAGTGAACACCAAAGGAGAGCTGGCCTCTCACCCCGCTGGAGGCAGAGAGGCAGGTGGACGACAGCCAGAGTTGGAAGCGAGGGGCAATCTCGACCCCAGAGATGGCATCCTCCACCAAACTGTGAGCAGGCTCCTAGTTGCTAACCACATCTTCCTGAGATCCTGGAAGATTGACATCTGCCAGGAGGGTCGCAGCCTGAGATCAGCCCCCCAGAGGAGACATACAGCACACCTGAGACGGCGCTCTTCTGGCACACATGGGACACTGAGCAGCCAGGACCAGGGAGGTGATTAAGACACACGGCCCACCTGGGACAGTGTGCTTGCCAAGCACCTGGTCGCCTGAGCTGCTAGGACCTGGAAAGGGCACAAAACACGGGTCCAACTGAGTCTCTGCCTTTGTGGAGTACCTGAGAACATGAACCTGAGCAGCTCAGACCAGGGAAGTGCATGAAATGCAGGGCCAGCTTTGGACAGTTCCCCTGCAGAGCAACCTGGAGCCTGAGGAGTGTAGACTGGGAAAGCACAGGCCATCATGAGCTGGGGCAAACCACATGTGGTCCATACACCATGCGCACCCTCCACACGTGCCAGTGATATTTGTTTGCAGTGTTCCTCCCTCTCCACAACACAACTGAACAAGTGAGCACCTTCACTCCCTTGTGTCAGGGTGGAAATTAGACACCGAAGAGACTTGCAAACAGAGGAAGGTAAAATAAACAAAGAGGGAGCTGCTCTGGAAGTGACAGGTGCAGCAGATTAAAACCCTGTAGTTAGCATTGACTATGCATTCAAGGGGCCTGCAGACCTTAAGAAGAAGTACAAACTAGAACAGGGAACTATCTGAAACTTAACTGACCCCACCCTGCCAGCAGCAGCTCCAGAGAAATTCCTAGATATATTTTTACAATTACATTTTTTAATTATTTTATTTTCAAGTTCTTTATTACTCTTTTAATTTTCATTTTTAAAACCTACTATTACTTTGCAAAAAAAAAACTATTTTAAAGCAAACTTCATATATATATATATATATATATACTATAAATTTTGTGATTTTTTCTTTAATATTGTATTTTTGAGAATCCAACCTCTACTCAGATTTTTAATCTTTGCTTTTTGGTATTTGTTACCAATTTTGTACCTTTAAGAATCTAATCTTCAGTACCCATTTTTACTTAGGGGTATGAATACTGGCTTGATTCCTCGCTTCTCTTTTGACTCTCCCTTTTCTCCCCCAGGTCACCTCTATCTCCTCCTTCCCCCTTCTCTTCTCTACTTAACACTGTGAAGTATGTTCTGGGCTGTGGAGAACACTTAGGGAACTGACTACTGGCTAGATTGCTCTCTCCCCTTTTGACTGACCCTCTTCTCCTCCTGGTCACATCTGTCTCCCTCCTCCCTCTTCTCTTCTCCATATAACCATGTGAACCTCTCTGGGTATCCCTCACTGTGGAGAATCTTTTCACCATTAAGCTAGATGTTTTATCATCAGTGCTGTATGGATGGAGAAGTCTTGAGACTGTAAGAATAAGACTTAAAGCCAAGGGTAGGAGGCTTAAATCCAAAACCTGAGAAAACCAGAGAACCCCTGACTCCATACCTACACTGAAACAAAGCTCCACCCAAGAGCCAACAAGTTCCAGAGCAAGACACACCATGCTAATTCTCCAGCAATGCAGGAATATAGCCCTGAGCTTTAAAATACAGGCTGCCCAAAGTCACACAGAACCCACAGACACCTCAAAACTCACTACTGGACACTACTTTGCACTCGAGAGAGAAGGGATACAGCTCCACCCACCAGAACACTAACGTAAGCTTCCCTAACCAAGAAATCTTGACAAGCCACTAGTCCAACCCCACCCACAGGGAGAAACGTCCACAATAAAGAGGAAACAAAAACTTCCAGCATTCAGAAAGGCCACCCCAAACACAGCAATCTAAACAAAGTGAAAAGGCAGAGAAATATTGAGCAGGTAAAGGAACATGGCAAATGCCCACCAAACCAAAGAGGAGGAGATAGGGAGTTTACCTGAAAAATAATTCAGAATAATGATAAGAAAGATGATCCAAAATCTTGAAAACAAAACGGAGTTAAAGATAAAGAGATTGGAGGCAGGATTGAGAAGATACAAGAAATGTTTAACAAAGACCTAGAAGAAATAAAAAAGTGTCAATCAATAATGAATAATGCAATAACTGAGATCAAAAGCACTCTGGAGGGAACCAACAGTAGAGTAACTGAGGCAGAAAATAGGATAAGTGAGGTGCAAGATAGAATGGTGGAAATATATGAAGCAGACAGGAAAAAATAAATGAATGAAAAGAAATGAGGACAACCTCAGAGACCTTTGGGACAATGTTAAATGCCCCAACATTCGAATCATAGGAGTCCCAGAAGAAGAAGACAAAAAGAAAGGTCATGAGAAAATACTTGAGGAGATAATAGTTGAAAACTTCCTTAAAATGAGGAAGGAAATAACCACCCAATTCCAAGAAACCCAGAGGGTCCCAAACAGGATAAACCCAAGGTGAAACACCCCAAGACACATATTAATCAAGTTAATGAAGATCAAACACAAAGAACAAATACTAAAAGCAGCAAGGGAAAGCAACAAGTAACACACAAGGGGATTCCCATAAGGATAACAGCTGATCTTTCAATGGAAAATCTTCAGGCCAGAAGGGAATGGCAGGACATACTTAAAGTGATGAAAGAGAAAAACCTACAACCCAGATTACTATAACCAGCAAGGGACTCATTCAAATATGAAGGAGAAATCAAAAGCTTTACAGACAAGCAAAAGCTGAGAGAATTCAGCACTACCAAACCAGCTCCTGAACAAATGCTAAAGGATCTTCTCTACACAGCAAACAGAGAAAAGGTTTATAAACTTGAACTCAAAACAACAAAGTAAATGGTAATGAGATCATACTTATCAATAATTACCTTAAATGGGTTGAATGTCCCAACCAGAAGACAAGGACTGGCTGAATTGATACAAAAACAAGACCCCTATATATGCTGTCTACAGAGACACACCTTAAACCAAGAGACACATACAGACTGAAAGTGAATGGCTGGAAAAAGATACTTCATGCAAATGGAGACCAAAAAAAAGCAGGAGTAGCAATACTCAATCAGATAATATAGTCTTTGAAATAAAGGCCATGTGAAGAGACAAAGAAAGACTACATAATGATCAAAGGATCAATCCAAGAAGAAGATACAACAATTATTAATATATATGCACCCAACATAGGAGCATTGCAATATATAAGGCAAATGCTAATAAATATGAAAGGGGAAATTAACAGTAACACAAT
The DNA here is from genome assembly GCA_006408695.1 of Aepyceros melampus. Taxonomy (NCBI): domain Eukaryota; kingdom Metazoa; phylum Chordata; class Mammalia; order Artiodactyla; family Bovidae; genus Aepyceros; species Aepyceros melampus. The sequence continues at coordinate 16,349 of SJXQ01003345.1, read as the reverse complement.
AATAGGGGGAGATTTTAATACCAAACTCACACCTATGGATAGATCAACTAAACAGAAAATTAGCAAGGAAACACAAACTTTAAATGATCCAATGGACCAGTTAGACTTAATTGCTATCTATAGGACAGTTCAGTTCAGTTCAGTCGCTCAGTCGTGTCCGACTCTTTGCGACCCCATAAATCACAGCACGCCAGGCCTCCCTGTCCATCACTAACTCCCGGAGTTCACTCAGACTCACGTCCATTGAGTCAGTGATGCCATCCAGCCATCTCATCCTCTGTTGTCCCCTTCTCCTCCTGCCTCCAATCCCTCCCAGCATCAGTCTTTTCCAATGAGTCAACTCTTCGTATGAGGTGGCCAAAGTACTGGAGTTTCAGCTTTAGCATCATTCCCTCCAAAGAAATCCCAGGGTTGATCTCCTTCAGAATGGACTGGTTGGATCTCCTTGCAGTCCAAGGGACTCTCAAGAGTCTTCTCCAACACCACAGTTCAAAAGTATCAATTCTTCAGTGCTCAGCTTTCTTCACAGACCAACCCTCACATCCATACATGACCCCTGGAAAAACCATAGCCTTGACTAGACAGACTTGTTGGCAAAGTAATGTCTCTGCTTTTCAATATACTATCTAGGTTGGTCATAACTTTTCTTCAAAGAAGTAAGCGTCTTTTAATTTCATGGCTGCAATCACCATCTGCAGTCATTTTGGAGCCCAAAAAAATAAAGTCTGACACTGTTTCCACTGTTTCCCCATCTATTTCACATGAAGTGATGGGGAATAGCTGTGAAAAGAAGAGAAGCAAAAAAACCAAAGGAAAAAAGAAAAGAAAAATAGAACATCTGAATGCAGAGTTCCAAAGAATAGCAAGAAGAGATAAGAAAGCCTTCCTCAGTGATCAATGCAAAAAAAAAATAGAGGAAAACAACAGAATGGGAAAGACTAGAGATCTCTTCAAGAAAATTAGAGATACCAAGGGAATATTTCATGCATCATTTTGTCACTTTGTATTAAAGATTTATTGAGCATGGCCCTGCACATCAGAACAAGACCCAGTTTCCCCCACAGTCAGTCTCTCCATTCAAGAAGCTTCTGTAAGCCTTTTATCCTTGTCAGTCAGAGGGCAGACAGAATGAAAATCACAATCACAGAAAGCTAATCGAACTGATCAATCTTTAATGCTGAAGAAGCTGCAGTTGAAGGGTTCTATGAAGACCTACAAGACCTTCTAGACCTGACACCTAAAGAAATGTCCTTTTCTTTATTGAGGACTGGAATGCAAAAGCAGGAAGTCAAGAAATACCTGGATTAACAGGCGAATTTGTCCTTGGAGTACACAATGAAGCAGGGCAAAGGCTAACAGAGTTTTTCCAAGAGAACACACTGGTCATAGCAAACACCCTCTTCCAACAACACAAGAGAAGACTCTATACATGGACATAACCAGGTGGTTAATAGCAAAACAGATTGATTATATTCTTTGCAGCCAAAGATGGAGAAGCCCTATACAGTCAACAAAACAAGACCGGGAGCTGACTGTGGCTGAGATCATGAAATCTGTATTGCAAAATTCAGACTTCAATTGAGTAAAGTATGGGAAACCACTAAACCATGCAGGTATGACCTACATCAAATCCCTTATGATTATACAGTGGAAGTGAGAAATAGATTGAAGGGATTAGATCATATAGACAGAGTGACTGAAGAACTATGGACAGAGGTTTGTGACATTGTCCAGGAGGCAGGGATCAAGAACATCCCCAAGGAAAAAAATGCAAAAAAGCAAAATGGCGGTCTGAGGAGGCCTTACAAATAGCTGAGAAAAGAAGAAAACCTAAAGGCAAAGGAGAAAAGGAAAGATTAACCATTTGAATGTAGAGTTCCAAAGAATAACACGGAGAGATAAGAAAGCATTTTGCAGTAATCAATACAAAACAATAGAGGAAAACAATAGAATGGGAAAGACTAGATATCTCTTCAAGAAAATTAGAGATACCAAGGGAGCATTTCATGCAAAGATTGGCAGAATAAAGGACAGAAATGCTATGGACCTAACAGAAGCAGAAAATATTTAAAAGGAGGTGGCAAGAATACAAAAAAGATCTTCATGACCCAGATAACCACAATGGTGTGATCGTGGGGGATGAGAAAAGATGCAAAGATGTGAGAGGCGGTTGTACTCAGTGTTGGAAACGCTGGAGAACTGTCTGAGAGCAAGGGCAGAGGATAGAGGGGAAATGGATGGGGCAATGCATATAGGTTGTGAGGGAATGTGGACAAAAGGAATGTCACTAATGCAAAACAAATTCAGAACATGGGCTCTGTAGGGGGTGAGCAGGGCAGGCATCATGAACAGTGTGTGTGCTGACCTGGCATGGATGGAACTTGGGTGGTCTGTGTGCTGACCTGGCATGGATGGAGCTGGGGTGGTCTGTGTGCTGACCTGGCATGGATGGAGCTGGGGTGGGACCAATCTATGTGTTCGTAAGTGACAGAGTTAAGTTGCGTTGGCTTGTGGGTGGGAAATCTGGTTGATGGTCAGGCAGGGAGGAGGCATACGCCTGGAGGTGTGTTTGAATTCTCTGCTTCACCCCTTACCCTCTGTTAATGAGAGACCAGCTTTCTGTTTGTGTGAAGTGACTATTAATTAGCAGCGGGTCTCTCTGACTCTCATTTTCTTAAAGTGAGAGCATCAAAACTATTTTTACAGTGATTTGCATTAGCCCCAAGAAGCTCCATAACTCATGTCCCCATCCCTTGCTCCTCATTCAGGGAGGCTTAATGGGTTGACTGGCGTGCCCTTTGGGAAAGCGTGTGGACTTCAGTGCTGACACTGCATTTAGTGCCACTGTTTAAGCCATTTTACTGTGTGTATTGGTTCATCATTTACTCTAATGTGTATTTGCAAAGCCATTATGAGATGTTCTCTTGAGATTTCTTATCCTCATAGTGGTTGATGCAGTGTAGTTTGGAACAGATCCAGAAATCAGTAAGTGGAAGGTAATCTATACCTGTCCTTTTTTCTTTCTTTACAGGGTTTTATTTCATTTTTACTTGCCAGATAATTACTTTATGATATTTTGATGGTTTATGCTGTACATCACCACGAATCACCCATAGGTATACACATGTCCCCTCCCTCTTAAAAACTTCTTCCCCATCCCACCTCTCTAGGTGTCACAGATTGGGGTCCCTATGTCATACAGTAAATTCCCACTGGCTATGTGCTTTACATATGTTATGTATATGTTTCCATGCTAATCTCTCAATTCGTCCCACCCTCTCCTTCTGGCACTGTGTCCACAATTCTGTTCTCTATGTCTGCATCTCCATTGCTGCCCTGCAAGTAGGTTCATCAATGCCATCTTCCTAGATTCCCTATCTCTACGTTAATATACAGTACTTGTCTTTCTCTTTATGATTTACTTCATTTTGTGTAATAGGCTCTAGGTTCTGACATAAATCAGAGCATGATCCTCTATGACTTACCTCCAAGAGTAAGGGAAATACAAGCAAAAATAAACAAACAGGACCTAAATAAATTTAAAAGCTTTTGCTCAACCAAGGAAACTATAAACAAGGTGAAAAGACAGCCTTCAGAATGGGAAAAAAAAAACAATAGCAAATGAAGCAACTGACAAAGAATTAATCTCAAAAAGTAGCTCAACACGAGAAAAATAAATGACAAAATTTAAAAAAAAAAATGGGCCAAAGAACTAAACAGATATTTCTCCAAAGAAGACATACAGATGGCAAACAAACACATGAAAAGATGCTCAGCATCACTCATTATCAGAGAAATGCAAATCAAAACCATAATGAGGTATCATCACAAGCCTGTCAGAATGGGTGCTATCAAAAAGTCTACAAATAATAAATGCTGGAGAGGCAGCAGAGAAAAGGGACCCTCTGACACTGTTGGTGGGAATGCAAACTAGTACAGTCACTATGGAGAACACTATGGAGATTCCACAATAAACTGGAAATAAAATTGCCATACGACCCAGCAATCCCACTGCTGGGCATACACACTGAAGAATCCAGAATTGAAAGAGACATGTGTACCTACCCCAATGTTCACTGTAGCCCTGTTTACAGTAGCTAGGACATGGAAGCAACCTAGATGTCTATCAGCAGACAAATGCATAAGAAAGCTGTGGTACATATACACAATGTAATACTACTCAGCTATTAAAAAGAATGCATTTGAATCAGTTCTTATGGGGTGGATCAAAGTGGAGCCTATTATATACAGTGAAGTAAGTCAGAAAGAAAAACACCAATGGAGTATATTAACACATATATATATGGAATTTTTAGAAAGATAGTAACAATGACCATATATGCGAGCCACAAAAGAGAGACAGATATAAAGAACAGACTTTTGGACTCTGTGGGAAAAGGCAAAGGTGGGATGATTTGAGAGACCAGCATTGAAACATGTATATTTTCATATGTGAAATAAATAACCAGTCCGATGTCGATGCAGGAACAGTCAACTCAAAGCTGATGTACTGGGAAAACCCTGAGGGGTGGGGTGCAGAGGGTGGTGGGAGGGGAGTTCGGGATGGGAAACACATGAATACCCATGGCTGATTCAAGTCAATGTATGGTAAAAAAAAAAAAAACACAATATTGTAAAGTAATTAGCCTCCAATTAAAATAAATTAATTAAAAGAAAAAGACCCATATATATGCTGTCTACAAGAAACCCACTTCAGACCTAAAAACACATATAGCCTGAAACCAAATGGATGGAAAAATATATTCCAGGAAAATGGGAAGCAAAAGAACGCTGGAGTAGCAATCCGCATATCAGACAAAATAGACCTAAATTAAAGAAGATTACAAGAGATAAGGAAGGCCACTACATAATGATCAAGGGGTCAATCCAAGACAAAGACATAACAACTATAAATATGTATTCCCCAACATAGGAGCAACTCAATACATAAGACAAACACTAAGAGACATAAAAAGAGAAATTGACAGTAACACAATCATAGTAGGAGACTTAAAAAACCCACACACACACCAATGGACAGATCAAAAGCATAAAATTAATAAGGAAACACATGTCTTAAATGATATATGAGATGAGATGGATGTCATTGATATCCTCAGGACATGCCATCCAAATGCAGAAGAATCTACCTTCTCAAATGCACATGGAACATTCTCCAGGATAGACCACATCTTGGGTCACAAATCAAACCTCAGTAAAATTAACAAAATTGAAATAATATCAAGCATCTTCTTCAACCATAACATTATGAGACTATATATCAATTACAAGAAAATAACTGTAAGAAACACAAACACACGGAGATTAAACAACATGTTTCTAAATAATCAACAGGTTACTGAAGAAATCAAAAGTGAAAAAAAATTTTTCTAGAAACCAATGACAATGAAACCACAACTCAAAACCTATGGGATGCAGCAAAAGCAGTCTTAAGAGGGAAATTTATAGCAATACAATCCTAACTCAAGAAACAAGAAAAGTATCAAATAGACAACCTTAACTTACACCTAAAACAATTGGAAAAGAAAAACAACAACAAAAAAAGTTAGTAGAAGGAAAGAAATCATAAAGAACCGAGCAGAAATAAATGAAAAAGAAATGAAAGAAACAATAGTAAAGATTAATAAAACCAAAAGCCAGTTCTTTGAGAGGATAAACAAAATTGACAAAAGTTTAGCCAGACTCATCAAGAAAAAAAGACAGAAGAATCAAATCAACAAATTTAGAAATGAAAAACAAGAGGTTACAATGGTGAATGCAGAAATACAAAGGGTTATAAGAGACAATTATGAAAAATCCTGTATCAATAAAATGGACAACATGGAAGAAATGGACAGATTCTTAGAAAGCTCAATCTTCCAAGACTGAACCAGGAAGAAATAGAAATTAGGAACAACCCAATTACAAGCTCTAAATCAAAGCTGGATCAAAAATTTCCCAAAAGACAAAAGCCCAAGACCAGATGGCCTCACAGGTGAATTCTATCAAACATTTAGAGATGAGCAAATGCCTATCCTTCTAAACTCTTTCAAAAAATTGCAGAGGAAGGAAGACTTCAAAATTCATTCTATGAGGCCACCATCACCCTGATACCAAAAACAGACAAAGACAAGACCAAAAAAGAAAACTACAGTCCAATATCCCTGATGAACATACATGCAAAAAATCCTCAATGAACTTTTAGCAAACAGAATTCAACAACACATCAAAAGCTCATACACCATGATCAAGTTGGGTCTATTCCAGAGATGCAAGAATTCTACAACATTCACAAATCAATCAATGTGACAGACCATACTAACCAGAGAAAGATAAAAAATCACACGATTACCTAAATAGATGCATAAAAAGTGATTAAATTTCAAAATTTTTTAATTATTAAATTAAAAATAAAGTTTAAAAATAAATCAACTAAAAAAGGGAAAATGTTGAAATGACTTAAATTCCTATCAACTGTTGACTGAATAAATAAAACATGCAATGCAATATTTTTGGCTATCAAATGAAGAGAGTTCTTACACATGCTATATAATATGCTATAGCTCTGATATAATTACATTAATTAAAAGAAGCCAGGAAAAAAAGTAGGCCTATTGCATTAGTCCATTCATGTGAGTGCATATGTCCCAGATTAGGTATAAATACATACACACACACACACACACACACACACACACACAAATACACTCACTAAAATTAGGTATATATATGCACTCAATATGCCAAAAAATTTGGAAAACACAGAAGTGGCCACAGGACTGGAAAAGGTCAGTTTTCATTCCAATCCCAAAGAAAGGCAATGCCAAAGAATGCTCAAACTAATGCACAATTGCACTCATCTCACATGCTAGTAAAGTAATGCTCAAAATTCTCCAAGCCAGGCTTCAGCAATATGTGAACCGTGAACTTCCAGATGTTCAAGCTGGTTTTAGAAAAGGCAGAGGAACAGATATCAAAGTGTCAACATCCACTGGGTCATGGAAAAAGCAAGAGAGTTCCAGAAAAACATATATTTCTGCTTTATTGACTATGCCAAAGCCTTTGACTGTGTGGATCACAATAAACTGTGGAAAATTCTGAAAGAGATGGGAATACCAGACCACCTGACATGCCTCTTGAGAAACCTGTATGCAGGTCAGGAAGCAACAGTTAGAACTGGACATAGAACAACAGATTGGTTCCAAATAGGAAAAGGAGTCTGTCAAAGCTGCATATGGTCACCCTGCTTATTTAACTTATATGCAGAGTACATCATGAGAAACGCTGGGCTGGAGGAAGTACAGGCTGGAATTAGGATTGCTGAGAGAAATATCAATAGCCTCAGATATTCAGATGACACCACCTTTATGGCAGGAAGTGAAGAAGAACTAAAGACCCTCTTGATGAAAGTGAAAGTGGAGAGTGAAAAAGTTGACTTAAAGCTCAACAGTCAGAAAACTAAGACCATGGCATCTGGTCCCATCACTTCATGGGAAATAGATAGGGAAACAGTGTCAGACTTTATTTTGGAGGGCTCCAAAATCATTGCAGATGGTGACTGCAGCCATGAAATTAAACGACGCTTACTCTTTGGAAGAAAAGCTATGACCAACCTAGATAGCATATTCAAAAGCAGAGACATTACTTTGCCAACAAAGGTCCATCTAGTCAAGGAAAGATTAAAGGCAGGAGGAGAAGGGGACAACAGAGGATGAGATGGTTGGATGGCATCACCGATTAAACGGGCATGAATTTGAGTAAACTCCAGGAGTTGATGATGGACATGGAAGCCTGGCGTGCTGCAGTCCATTGGGTCACAAAGAGTTAGACACGACTTACTGACTGAACTGATGAGTTAGGTGTACTAGGGACAACTATTTTGTATGTCTTTTCAGCAAATGGCACTGCCACCCCACATATGAGATGGCTCCCCAGCTAAGTTCCCACCTCTGCACTCACACACTGAAACACCAAGTCCTCTTCCTCTTCCCCATGGGAAGTGTATCTTTGGGGCTCAGTCTTGACACAGTTCTTCCCCCACTTTCTGGTCAACTGGACCTTCTGGTCCCATGTCCAACTCCACAGGACCCATCTCCCTCCCTCTTCACAAATGTACCCTTTCCATGCCCTGTCTGGTCCCCACTATCTATCAGAGAGCTCAGAGACACACAAGATTTCACATCAGGTGGATTTTATTTTATTTTCATTATTAATGTATGCTGTTGGTATAACATTCAACGTCTGTACTGTTGGCCTTTTCTCAGCGAGGTGACCCCCGAAGATTTCTGAGGTCTCTAGCTGTGCTCTGAAGTCACTGGCTGCCCTTTAGTCTAGCTGGAATGCAGGGGTCTCCATGATCCCTGGGACTTCCTGCAGTTCATTCTAATTCACCTTGGAACAATGGCTAAAGAGCTTTAAACCTCTGATTTTCTTCAGTTTCTTTGATATGGGAGATTTATGAGAAGCTTCCTTGGTCAGCTTTGCTTGAATGTGCTTATTCAACTTCACAGTTACCCTGGCAACCTGGAGAAAACAAAAGAGGGAGGACAGAGCTTCATTGATTTGTGGGAAAGAGTGAAGATGGATGAGAACAATGACTTCAGGAGAACGGGTGTGGGCAGAGATGAGGTATGTGCCAGGCAAGGACACAGGAGGGGGTGTTGTAAGGGTGGTGTCAACGGGCAAGAGGAGCTTGTGTGGGTTCATTTCACCTTGACACTTCTTTTGGACTTCAGTTCATAAGAGGTTTTTTTTTTTTTTTTTCCCTCCTGGAGCACTATATTTCCTGCTGCTGTAGTCGCCACCCCTTGAGTACCTGGTGCTAGAAGCAGCTGTACCACCTCCACACTGGGCCCTCACAGGGGCAAACCCAAGTCCTCCAGGGCAGCCTTAGGAGCAAAACCCAGTGGACGAACCACATGCAGAGATGGAAATAAAATCACAATTGAATCCCAGGGATAGAATGGCTATAAAAATAAGACCCAAAACCTTCCTACCAGCTGTACAAGCTGAGATTAAAACCACAAGCTCAACTAGGCAGACTCTGTGCCTATGGAATATATAAAAGGACACTGATAACTCCCACAAAAGAAAACACCCTAGTTCTGGTAGCTGTGTACATTGGAGGCAAGAACACATAAGAGTAGGACCAGATTAGAATCTGAGCTGCCCCCAAATCAGGTCCAGGTATCAGCTACAGAGGTGAGATGGACTGTGACTTCTGAGGGAAAGGATTTTGACAGCAGTGACTCAAGAAAAACATGTATTATTCTTACATTTTGACTTGCTCTATAGATTCTCTTTTATTTTTTTCTTTTTCTTTCCCCTTTTCCCCCCTTTGTTGTAATTGTCTAAATTATTGGCACTATGAAATCTAATGAAGCTTTGAAGGACTTTTTTTCCCTCAGACATATTTTTTATTGCTGTTATAAACCTCTGTCTCTCTGTTGGGCTTTTGAAGTTCTGTGGAGTTTCCCTTTTTTTCTTTTTCCATTTTTTATTCTTTCCTCTTTTTTATAGTTTTAATTTTAAAAAACTACTATATATTCTCTACATTTATTATGTTGATTGCCTTTCCAATGTTCTTTTCCCCTTCAGTTAATCTTTAATGTATATAAATCTTCTTCATCTACCTCTATTTAACTTTGCATACTTATTCTTTTTTTTCCTTTCCTCTGAACATTTTGTTAGTTTTATTTTCATTGTTTTAATCCCCACTTAGAACTTTGCTTTAGTTTTGTTTTCTTGTTTGTGCTTTAGTTTTGTTCTTAACTGGTATATATCATTTTTGGTTTCCTTTGTTCTCCAGGTCAATCTACTGTACTTTATTTTTGTTGGACTATTTTGATTTTGCTTATGGGTATATATGTGTATACTCCCATATGGGAATATATGTGTATATTTCATTATTATTATTTGCCTGACATTGTAACTGCCACTTGTCTAGGGTTCATCTTTGGTATCTCTTTTCTGAATATTTGTTTTAATTTAACTTAATGCCATAACAAAGCACCTGTGATACCTCTGATCCAGCCTGAGTTGAATCATTAGGAGAAGTGACTCCAAGATCTGAGAGAAACAGAGAACTCCTAATCCTAGTGAGTATCAAATAGTGAGAACTCACACAAAGGAAACCACTTGAACATAAGGCTTGGCATCACTCAACCACCAGTCACACCCAGTGTAGAACACCTCATCCAAACAACAAACAAGACAAAAATCCAAACCCAATCATCAGCAGACAAGATTAACACCTCACTCAGCTCTGCACATCAGAAGGGAAAAAAACTCAGCATAAATCTCACCTGATGCAAAGCTAATACAAACCACTGGACCAATCTTAGGAGGGCAGAAACCAAAAGGAAGAAAGAACTCGACTTTGAAGCTTGGGAAAAGGAGTCCTCAAACACAATATTATTTTTAAAAATGAGGAAAACGGTGAGAATTGCTACACAAATAAAGGAACAAACTAGAAACACAGAAGTCCAAGTAAATAAAGAGAAAATAGGCAAACTGTCTGAAAAAGGATTCAGTAGATAAAGATGATGAAAAATCTTAAAAAGAGAATGGAGAAAATGGAATAATCGATTAACAAAGACCTAGGAGAATTAAAGAATAAATATATAGACAAACAACATAATTACTGAAATAAAAACACGTTAGAAGGAATCAATAGCAGAATCTCTGAAGCAGAAGAACAGATCAGTGAGTTCGAAGGTAAAATGTTGGAAACAACTGCTGAAGAGCAAACTAAGATAAAAAGAATGAAAAGAACTGAGGATAGTCTCAGAGACCACTGGTACAATATTAAATGCACCAATATTCAAATTATAGGGGTTCCAGAAGAAGAGAGAAAAAGAAAGGGTATGAGAAATTTTTTGAAGACATAGTTGGAAATTCCCCCAACATGGAGAAGGAACTAGTCAATCAAGTCCAAGAGGTACAAACAGCCCCATACAGGATAAACCCAAGGAGAAACATGCCAAGACACATACTAATCAAACTAACAAAGATTAAACACGAAGAAAGAATATTAAAAGTAGCAAGGGAAAGGCACAAGTAATATACAATGGAAAACCCATGTGTTTAACAGCTCATCTTTCAACAGAAACTCTGCAGGCCAGAAGGGAATGGCAGGATATATTTAAAGCAGTGAAAGGGGAAAATCTACAACCAAAATTACTGTACCTGGCAAGGATCTCCTTGAAAATTGATGGAGACATCAAAAGCTGTTCAGACAAGCAAAAGGTAAGAGAATTCACTACCACAAATCCAGTTTTACAACATGTAAAAGGGACTTATGCAGTCAGGAAATACAACAGAAGAAAAAAACATCTACAAATTCAACCCCAAACAATTAAGAAAATGGCAATAGGAACATATATAACAATCATTACTTTAAATGTAAATGGATTAAATGCTCAACCAAAAGACACAGGCTGATTGAATAGATTTGAAAACAAGACCCAGGCGGGTGGTTCCAAGATGGCAGAGGTATAGGACAGGGAGACCACTTTCCCCCACACAAATTCATCAAAAGATCATTTGAATGTTGAGCAACTTCCACAAAACAATTTCTGAATACTGGCAGAGGACACAAGGCACCCAGAAAGGCAGCTCATTCTCTTGGAAAGGAGAACAAAGGATTGAGTGAATACCAAAGGAGACTTCGCAGGCTGTGTACAGGCCCCTCCCAACCACCAAAGGCAGAGAGGCAAGTGTGTGACAGCTAGAGATGGAAGGCAAGAGGCAACGTCTGCCCCAGAGACCTGCATCCTCCACCAAACTGTGTGAAGGTTCCCAGCTGCTAACCATGTCTTCCCAGGATCCTGGACTGTTGACATCTGCTAGGAGGGTTGCAGCCTGAGATCATCTCCCCAGGGGAGACACACAATACACCTGAGACAGTTCTCTCATGGCACACCTGGGAAACTGAGCAGCCTGGACTGGGGAGGTGATTAAGGTGCACAGATCACCTGGGACAGTGTGCTCACCAAGCACCTCTTTGCCTGAGCTGCTCAGACCTGGGAAGGGCACAAAACACATGCCCAACCGAGTCTGTGCCTTTGCTAAGTACCAAGGACCTGAACCTGAGTAACTTAGACCTGGGAAGTTCCCAAAAAGCAGGGCCAGATTTGGATAGTGACCCTGCAGTGAAACCTGGAACCTGAGAAGCACAGACCTGGAAAGCACATGCCACCATGAGCTGGGGCAAACCAAGTGTGGTCCATACACTGTGAGCACTCCCTCAACACATGCCAGCGATAGTTGTTTGCAATGTTCCTCCCTCCCACAGCACAATTGAACAAGTGAGCCTAAATAAATGACCACCTTAGCCCCCTTGTGTCAGGGAGAAAATTAGACACTGAAGAGACTTGCAAATAGAGGAAGCCAAAATAAACAAGAGGGAACGGCTCTGAGAGTGACAGGTGCAACCAATTAAAACCCTGTAGTTAACATTGACCAGAGAAGGCAATTGGAGAAGGAAATGGCAACCCACTCCAGTGTTCTTGCCTGGAGAATCCCAGGGATGGGGGAGTCTGGTGGGCTGCTGTCTATGGGGTCGCACAGAGTCGGACACGAATGAAGCAACTTAGCAGCAGCAGCAGCAGCAGCAGAGGAGGCAATGGCACCCAACTCCAGTATTCCTGCCTGGAAAATCCCATGGACGGAGGAGCCTGGAAGGCTGCAGTCCATGGGGTCGCTGAGAGTCAGACACAACTGAGTGACTTCACTTTCACTTTTCACTTTCATGCATTGGAGAAGGAAATGGTAACCCACTCTAGTGTTCTTGCCTAGAGAATGCCAGGGACGGGGCAGCCTGGTGGGCTGCCATCTATGGGGTCACACAGAGTTGGACACAACTGAAGTGACTGAGCAGCAGCAGCAGCAGCAGCAGTTAACATTGACTAATCATTGGAAGGGGCCTATAGACCTTGAGAAAAAGTACAAGCTGGAACAAGGAACTATCTGAAATTGAAGTCACTCCACGCTCTACACAACAGCTCCAGAGAAATTAATATATATTTTTTCTATTATCAAATTTTTAATTTTCTTTATTTTTAAGTTCTTTAGGAAATGAAGTACATCAAGGCTGTATTTGTCACCCTGCTTATTTAACTTATATGCAGAGTACATCATGAGAAATGCTGGGCTGGAAGAAGCACAAGCTGGAATCAAGATTGCTGGGAGAAATATCAATAACGTCAGATATCCAGATGACAGCACCCTATGGCAGAAAGTGAAGAGGAACTAAAAAGCCTCTTGATGAAAGTGAAAGAGGAGAGTGAAAAAGTTGGCTTAAAGCTCAACATTCAGAAAACTAAGATCATGGCATCTGGTCCCATCAATTCATGGGAAATAGATCGGGAAACAGTGGAAACAGTGTTAGACTTTATTTTGGGGGGGGGGAGGGGGCTCCAACATCACTGCAGATGGTGACTGCAGCCATGAAATTAAAAGACGCTTACTCCTTAGAAGAAAAGTTATGGCCAACTTAGATAGCATATTCAAAAGCAGAGACGTTACTTTGCCGACTAAGGTCTGTCTATTCAAGGCTATGGTTTTTCCAGTGGTCGTGTATGGATGTGAGAGTTGGACTGTGAAGAAAGCTGAGCACCAAAGAATTGATGATTTTGAACTGTGGTGTTGGAGAAGACTCTTGCAAGTCACTTGAACTGCAAGGAGATCCAACCAGTCCATTCTGAAGGAGACCACTCCTGGGTGTTCATTGGAAGGACTGATGCTGAGGCCAATACTTTGACCACCTAATGCAACGAGTTGACTCACTGGAAAAGACCCTGATGCTGGGAGGGATTGGGGGCAGAAGAGAAGGTGACGACAGAGTATGAGATGGCTGGATGACATCACTGACTTGATGGACATGAGATTGAGTGAACTCCGGGAGTTGGTGATGGGCAGGGAGGCCTGGCATGCTGTGATTCATGGGGTCACAAAGAGTCAGACACGACTGAGCAACTGAACTGAACTGATTACTCCTTTAATTTTCATTTTTATAACCTACAATTCCCTTTCCAAAAAAAGGCTCTAATTTTATAGAAAATTTCATATATTTAAAAAATAATTTTTGTGATTGATTTTGCTTTGTATTTTTAATATTGTTTTTGGAGAGTATAACTTAAATTCTAGACTTTATTTAAATTAGTAAACGAAGCAACTGACAAAGAATTAATCTCAAAAATATGCAAGCAGCTTAACACCAGAAAAATAAACTACCCAATCATAAAATGGGCCAAAGAACTAAGCAGACATTTCTCCAAAGAAGACATATGATGGCTAACAAACACATGAAAAGATGCTCAACATCACTCATTATCAGAAAAATGCAAATAAAAAGCACCATGAGGTACCATCTCACTCTGGTCATAATGGCTGCTATCAGAAAGTGTACAGACAAAAAATGCTGGAAAGGTTGCAGAGAAAATGGAACCCTCTGACACTCTTGGTTGGAATGCAAACTAGTCCAGCCACTATGGAGAAGAGTGTGGAAATTCCTTTAAAAACTGGAAATAGAATTGCCATATGACCAAGCAATCCCACTGCTGGGCATACACACCAAGGAAACCAGAACTGAAAGAGACACGTGTACCCCAATGTTCATTGAAGAACTGTTTACAATAGCCAGGACATGGAAGCAACCTAGATGTCCATCAGCAGATGAGTGGATAAGCAAGCTGTGGTACATATACACAATGGAGTATTACTCATTTGAATCAGTTCTAATGAGGTGGATGAAACTGGAGCCTGTTATACAGAGTGAAATAAGTCAGAAAGATAAACACCAATAGAGTATATTAACACACTTATATGGAATTTAGAAAGATGGTAACAATGATCCTATATGCAGGACAGCAAAAGACACACAGAGATAAAGAACAGATTTTGGACTCTGTGGAAGAAGGCCAGGGTGGGATGATTTGAGAGACTAGGATTCAAATATGTATATTACCATATGTGAAATAGATCACCAGTCCAACTTCGATGCATGAAACAGGGCACTCAAAGCCAGTGCACTGGGAAAATGGTGAGGGATGGCATGGGGAGGGAGGTGGGACGGGGGTTCAGGATGGGGAACACATGTACACCCATGGCTGTTTCAGGTCAATGCATGCATAAACCACCACATATTGTAAAGCAACTAGCCTCCAATTAAAATAAACTAATTTAAAAGAAAAAGACCTCTGTACTTCCTGTTCAGTTTTAATGTGAACCTAAAATGGCTCTAAAAAATAAGATTTATTAGTTTAAAAGATATGTGAAACAAATGTAATAATATTTGTTGATTCTGAAAAAAAAAAGAAAAAGACCCACCCCACTTCAGACCTAAAGACACAGATAGACTGAAAGTGAGAGGATGGAAAAATATATTCCAATGCAAATGGGAAGCAAAAGAATGATGGAGTAGCAATCCTCATATCAGACAAAATGGACCTTAAACTAAAGAAGATTACAAGAGATAAGGAAGGACACTATATAATGATCAAAGGATCAATCCAAGACGAAGACATAACAATTGTAAATATCTATGCACCCAACTTAGGAGCACCTCAATACATAAGCCAAACACTAAGAGACATAAAAAGAGAAATTGACAGTAACACAATCATAGTAGAAGACTTTGACACCCCACCCACACCAATAGATAGATCATTAAAACAGAAAATTAATGAGGAAGCACAGTTCTTAAATGATTCATGAGACGAGATGGATCTCATTGATATCTTCAGGACATGCCATCCAAATGCAGAAGAATACACCTTCTTCTCAAGTACACATGGAACATTCTCCAGGATAGACCATATCTTGCATCACAAATGAAACCTCAGTAAAATTAAGAAAACTGAAATCATATCAAGCATCTTCTCTGATCACAACACTATAAGACTAGATATTAATTACATGAAAAAAAACTGTAAGAAACACAAACACATGGAAATTAAAGAACATGTGTCTAAATAACCAACAGGTTACTGAAGAAATCAAAAAATTTTTAGCAACAAATGACAATGACCATATGACAAATCAAAACCTACGGGATGCAGCAAAAGCAGTTCTAAGACAGAAGTTTATAGCAATACAATTCTAATTCAAGAAATGAGAAAAGCATTGAACAGACAATATCAATTTACACTTAAAACAACTGAAAAAAAACCCAACAAGAACCAAAAAAGTAAAATTAAAAAAACCCAAACATTACTAGAAGGAAAGAAATCATAAAGATCCAAACAAAAAGAAATGAAAGAAAGAATAGTAAAGGTCCGTTCCGTTCCGTTCAGTTGCTCGGTCGTATCTGACTCTTCTCCACCCCCATGAATCGCAGCACGCCAGTT
>SJXQ01003344.1:91198-131001 GCA_006408695.1 Aepyceros melampus | reverse complement strand
GGAGAAGGAAATGGCAACCCACTCCAGTGTTCTTGCCTGGAGAATCCCAGGGACGGGAGAGCCTGATGGGCTGCCATCTATGGGGTCGCACAGAGTTGGACATGACTGAAGCGACTTGGCAGCAGCAGCAGACCTATTGGGGAATGGAAGCTGCATTCGCATTAATTTAAGGACAAAATCAACCAACACCTAAGGTTGTATCAGGTCTTGTTTGCCCCTGATGCCATCCTGCCTCTCCAAATAGACCCCAGACAGTCCCGGGGTTGTTGTGGATTCCTGTCTGGACAGAGAGCAGGCTGTTTTATTACTCACTGAATGCCATGTGACCACTTCTCCTGGAGAGCTGCCACAATGCCGTTTGTTTCTGTAAAGAAGCAGAAGTTTGCAAGGTCATGATTCAAGAGACATTGATTTTTGTCCTGAAATCTTGACTGCTAATGACCGTGGAAGCCACAAGCTGATACATTTATGTCAGTCGTGTGTGATTTATATTTCAATGTTGTTTCTAACTAAAGCAGTAACGAGTTACAGGAAAGTGCTCAGTGGACAAAGTCCCTGTGAGATGATTGGGGCGAAGGATGGATTTTTCTTTAAACTCATGAGGATGACAGATGAATGATTTTACTTTAATTAAATTTTTATTGGAGTATAGTTGCTTTACAACGTTGTGTTAGTTTCTGCTGTACGGCAAAGTCATCAGTTACACATGCGCATATATCCTTTCTTTTTTGGATTTCCCTCCCATTTAGGTTACCGGGGAGCACTGAGTAGGATTCTCTGAGCTATACAGTATGTTCTCATTAGATATCATAGTATCAATAGTGTGTATATGTCCATCTCAGTCTCTAAATTCATTCCTCCCCAACTTCCTCCAGCTTGGTGTCCATACATTCATTCTCTATGTCTGTGTCTCTATTTCTGTTTTGAGAATAAGATCATCTATCCCATTTTTAGGGGCTTTCCTGGTGTCTCAATGGTAAAGAACTCACCTGCAATGTAGGAAACCTGGGTTCAATCCCTGGTCAGGAAGATACCCTGGAGAAGAAAATGACAACCCACTCCTATATTCTTATCTGGAGAATTTCCCTGACAGAAGAGCCTGGCAAGCTACAGTCCATGGGTCGCAAAGAGTCAGACACAACTGAGTGATTATCACTTTCACTTTTCTTACCATTTTTCTAGAGTCCACATATATGTTTTAATATGTGATATTTTATTTAATATGTGATTTTTCTCTTTCTGACAGATAAATGATCGACATCTTGGAAGGTCAGAGCTCAGGCATGCAGGGAAATTTGGGGAGAGGTCAAAACCCCGTTCAGACAGAATGTCAGGGCCAAAGAGAGACCTGCCAGTAACACTTGGTATTATCTTTCCTCCCGTCTCCACAGGGAACCCTCCCAGACTTCAATCTCTGGAAGTCTCCTGAGTACCACAGTGTGTAACAGAGTGTGAAGTGAACTGGCAAAGTGCATCACAAAATAAGCATGTTAAGCAAGAGTGTCATTTTCTGCAGCCAGAAAGGACTCCAGTACATGGCTTCACCTCTCCATCTAGACAACTTGTGATTCTCTTCATCCCAGATCTGCGATTTTGAGCCAAAGGCTAAGGATAGATTCTTCTGGAAGAGTTTTTGACAGATCCCAGAAAAGCAGCATGTGACAAGTGGCAACTAGTGAAAGCAGGTTCCAATTGCCTTTTTTTGATGAATATTTATGTTCCCCTTTTCAAAGCAAATGAGTCCTTAGAGGAGAAATATATCAGAACCTCTTCAATACTGACTCCATGAGGACTGAAAAAGTTTAAAGCATTGTAAGTGTTAGTCGCTCAGTCATGCCCGACTCTTTGTGACCCCATGGACTGCAGCCCTCTAGGCTCCTCTGTCCATGAGATTCTCCAGGCAAAGATACTGGAGTAGGTTGCCATTTCCTTCTCCAGGGTTAAAGGATTAGAGATATGAAAGAGAAACACAATGTTTTTACTGTCAAATTCACATGGAAGATAATTTAAATAACATGAACAAACATCAAAGCTCAACCATTTTCATAATAGTGACTAATAATAATAAATAAGAATGAAGTGTCATTATCTCATCAGGCCTGAGAATGTTGTTTTTCCTTTAAAGGTTTGCAATAAAAAGCTACCTGTGACTCATATTTGTCCTGTTAACCTGGATATTTTTTCTTTGTTCATCAGATATTTTCTTAAAGACATGGAAACTCGCCTCACCCCAGTTATCATGACTTTCAAATTAACCACATCTAAACCAGTGGGGTTTGTGAAATTCTACATTGAGAGGTTAGCTACACTGATGGAAAATCACAGGAAGATTTTCAATGTTGTGGTTTTTTTTTTTTTATTGAAGTATAGTTGGTGTACAATATTATATGTTACAAGCATACAATACAGTGATTCACCATTTTTATAATTTATTTGGTTGCATCACTATTTTTTTGCTGTGTTTTATTTATTTATTTTAATATAAGTTTATTTATTTTAATTGGAGGCTAATTACTTTACAGTATTGTATTGGTTTTGCCATACAGCAACATGAATCCTCCACGGGTGTACACGTGTTCCCCATCCTGAACCCCCCTCCCACCTCCCTCCCCGTACCATCCCTCTGGGTCATCCCAGTGCACCAGCCCCAAGCATCCTGTATCCTGTATCGAACATAGACTGGCGATTCGTTTCTTACATGATATTATACATGTTTCAATGCCATTCTCCCAAATCATCCCACCCTCTCCCTCTCCCACAGAGTCCAGAAGACTGTTCTATACATCTGTGTCTCTTTTGCTGTCTTGCATACAGGGTTATTGTTACCATCTTCCTAAATTCCATATATATGCATTGCTGCTGCTGCTAAGTTGCTTCAGTCGTGTCCGACACTGTGCGACCCCATAGACGGCAGCCCACCCGGCTCTCCTGTCGCTGGGATTCTCCAGGCAAGCATAATGGAGTGGGTTGCCATTTCCTTCTCCAATACATGAAAGTGAAAGTGCAGTAGTGTCCGACTCCTAGCCATCCCGTGGACTGCAGCCTACCAGGCTTCTCCATCCATGGACCTTCCAGGCAAGAGTACTGGAGTGGGTTGCCATTGCCTTCTCCGTCCAGTTGCCAACTCAGCATTAGTATACTGTATTGGTGTTTTTCTTTCTGGCTAACTTCACACTGTGTAATAAGCTCCAGTTTCATCCACCTCATTAGAACTGATTCAAATGTATTCTTTTTAATGGCTGAGTAATACTCCATTGTGTATATGTACCACAGCTTTCTTATCCATTCATCTGCTGATGGACCTCTAGGTTGCTTCCATGTCCTGGCTATTATAAACAGTGCCGCGATGAACATTGGGGTACATGTGTCTCTTTCAGTTTTGGTTTCCTCGGTGTGTATGCCCAGCAGTGGGATTGCTGGGTCATAAGGAAGTTCTATTTCCAGTTTTTTAAGGAATCTCCACACTGTTCTCCATAGTGGCTGTACTAGTTTGCATTCCCACCAACAGTGTAAGAGGGTTCCCTTTTCTCCACACCCTCTCCAGCACTTATTGCTTGTAGACTTTTGGATCGCAGCCGTTCTGACTGGTGTGAAATGGTACCTCACTGTGGTCTTGATTTGCATTTCTCTGGTAATGAGTGATGCTGAGCATCTTTTCATGCATCACGTTTGAGTTGCTGCTTGAGGGTGTAGTTGCCCCGCAGCATGTGGGATCTTAGTCCCCAACCAGGGATCGAACCTGCATTGCAAGATGGATCCTTAACCACTGGACCACGAGGAAAGTCCCCACAAATTTTTTGGTTTTAGGGTGTTTTTTTCTTTTTAGGATTTGCAACTTTTTAAGTTTGCATTTCACTTATAGTTAGTATAAAATATTGGCTATATTTCCTGTGTTGTACTATATATCCTTATAGCTTATTTTGTACATAATAATTTGTGCCTCTTCATCCCCTCCCTCTGTCTTGCCCCTCCCCACTTCGCTCTCCCTACTAGTAACCACTAGTTTGTTCTCTATAACTGAGTTTGCTTCTTTTTTGTTATGATAACTAATTAGTTGTATTTTTAGATTCCACATATAAGTGATGTGAACAGTATTTCCCTTTCTATGGCTGACTTATTTCACTTACCATCATGCCCTCCAAATCCATCCATGTGGTTGCAAATGGCAAATTTTCATTCTTTTTGTGACTGAGTAGTATTCCACCATGTATATATGTGTTATGTACACAGCACATCTTTATTCATGCATCTGTTGATGGGCACTTAGGTTGCTTCCATCTCTCGGGCTGCCATTACCAAGCTCCAGCTATGCCCTAAGGTAATCACAAGTGTGAGTGGGACCTCTGACCCCACTTTATGGATGGGCATGGTCTGTATGAGGACACACACTGGACACACCGGAGCCATGCTCCCTCATCACCAGTCACCTTCTTCCCAGGCCCAGCAGTACCCCGCCCCAGGAGAACTATGAGGGTACTGAGTCCCCCCACCAAGCACCAGGCCGTTTTATCCACCTGTCTGGGGTCAGAAGCTGAAGCTTCCGGGACATAGACATTCTCGGTCAGCCTCCCACTGGGAAATCCCCGAGAAACCCCTGGTGCCCTCCGTCCTTCGGTGCCAGCAGGAAAAAACTCAAACCTTGCAGACTCCCAGCCCACATGGGACCTTTCCCCCCATCCCACCCCATAGCTTCTAGTTGATTTGTGGACATGTGTGTGCGTGCTCAGTTGTGTCCGACCCTCTGCCACCCCACAGACTGTAGCCCACCAGGCTCCTCTGTCCACAGGATTTTCCAGGCAAGAGCACTGGAGTGCATTGCCATTTCCCCTGGGTTGGGAGTCTTCCCAATCCAGGGATCGAAACTGTGTCTCCTGCATTGGCAGGTGGATTCTTTACCACTGAACCACCTGGGAAGCCTGGAGACCAAAAGTCTAGATCTTTATATGAGATCGCTCGAATTTTAAGGTGCCACAATGTATAAATTATTTCTGCACATTTTGACCACAGCAAGTCAGCGTGTTGTGTCGGGAGCCAGAGCGAGGAATCCCACCTGTGACAGAGTCACGTGGCAGACTCAGATGGCAGAGCAATTTGAGTCTTTGGATTTCTCCTGGTTTTTCCTAAGCATGTACCCCCCAAAATAAGAATTTGTCTGTTTTCCCATTATTTTCTGACTTTCTCTGGAAAAAGTTAATTCAGGGCTTTAGTCTTCCACATTTGAAAGGAGTGTTTCAGCCCAACACCCCTTTGATAACACTCTAGCCTGCCTAACAAGTTCCCCTGACCTTCTGCAAGTTTGTGAATTGCTCACAACCTCCCAACTGTGAGGGGCACAAAAGCCTTAAAGTTATCTTAAAGTTTCAGAGCCTTTTCAAATTCATATTGGTGACAGGATTTCACAGTTAACTCAACAACTGCTGCCAGACCTCCTTATTTTTTATCTATCAGGCACCCGGGAAGATGTAATCAATGTAAATGTGATATGGAAATATATAGTAGTTTTGATGTTAGCAATACTAAACTTTTGAGTAAATTACTTTTTCTTTTGCTATAAATCACTGTACTTCCTTTTATTACAAATTGCTGTGTTTTTATTTAGTGTTTTCTGAGAGTGGCATTCAGACTTTGGAAAGATTAACACAAATGAGTCTTCTGGTTAACAAAACCTCATCAGAAGAGAGCCATAAAAATGTTAACAGGCTTCTTGGCCAGAAGATAATGTAAACCACCTGAGACCTTTTGTAAATGGGAGGGTATGCAAAAAAGAAAGCCTCATCTCAATGAGGGTCAGGACTGCTGCCCTTGCATAACTCTGCATATTCCATTATGTACAACTTGGGGTATATAAGCTGATTTTGAAAAATAAAGTTCCCTTTTGGAGTCTTGCACCGATGCTGGGCTTCCCCATGTCGCTCTTTTCTCCCTTTTTTCTCCCCTTTTTCGGCTGAATTCCCATCTGGGGTGTGGAGGCTCGCCATGTCTACTTACTTGTCCCGGCTCTTAAGTTCTGCGCAAAAGGGAGCCCAGGGCGGGGCACCCTTAGAGATTCAAGCAGGCGCCGGTGGCCCCACGTGGATGGTGCAAGCTCCTTGTCTGGAATTTTATTGGTTTTCCCCATAAACCAAGTTATTCGCTTCCTTTTTCCCACTAATTTCCTACTATACTATTCTATCCTGAGCTATCCTGTTCTATCCCATCCTGTCCTATCCGCCTGCTCCGTCCCCACTTTGAATATCCCTGGATCCACCGGGGCTGGACCCCGGCATTGTTGGATTCGGGCCAAGCCTCCGCCCTGATTCTGCACATCTTTTTCCTTTTGACTGATGGATGAATAGATGGGGAAACAGTGGAAACAGTGTCTGACTTTATTTTTCTGGGCTCCAAAATCACTGCAGATGGTGATTGCAGCCATGAAATTAAAAGACACTTACTCCTTGGAAGGAAAGTTATGACCAACCTAGACAGCATATTAAAAAGCAGAGACATTACTTTGTTCTCAAAGGTCCATCTAGTCAAGGCTATGGTTTTTCCAGTGGTCATGTATGGATATGAGAGCTGGACTATAAAGAGAGCTGACCACAGAAGAATTGATGGTTTTGAACTGTGGTGTTGGAGAAGACTCTTGAGAGTCCCTTGGACTGCAAGGAGGTCCAACCAGTCCATCCTAAAGGAAATCAGTCCTGGGTATTCCTTGGAAGGACTGATGTTGAAGCTGAAACTCCAATATTTTGGCCACCTGATACAAAGAGCTGACTCATTGGAAAAGACCCTGATGCTGAGAAAGATTGAGGGCAGGAGGAGAAGGGGACAACAGAGGATGAGATGATTGGATGGCATCACCGACTCAATGGACATGGGTTTAGGTAAGCTTCAGGAGTTGGTGATGGACAGGGAGGCCTAGCGTGCTGCAATTCATGGGTCACAGAATCAGACACGACTGAGTGACTGAACTGAGCTGAACTGATAAATGAAGGCCATTCTTGAGGACCATCCCTACATCCCACCTCATCCCCTGCTCTACTGCTTCTAAATCCCTTCTCCTGCCTCATCAGACCTGAAGATGCTCCAAGAAGGAAAAGGAGGCAGTGAATCAGTATTCAAAGAAGATAATGATCAGTAACAGCTTAACCAGTAACCTCTCCCTGGAGGAACCAGATTCAAAGGCTTTTTCTGGGGTAATGATGCTCTGACTGCCCACCAATGACCCCATCTCCCTCCTTGCTAGCAACTCATGTCTCATAATAGATGCTGATACTGAGTCACTTTTTCAGACTCTTTGGAGATGACATGCAATCCAATGTCAGCCAAAGGAGACTTGAGAGGACACTGCTGGAGTCTTCTGTAATGTTCCCTTCTCAATAAAAAGAAACACACACAGGATGCTTCACCTCTGTTGAAGCCAGTCCTCTCCTTTCCACTCCCCTCCCCAGAGCTTATCTCCTTCCTGCCTTTAAATGTTAATGGATAAGGACGTGATGCTAGGAGCTCTGACAGCCATCCTGTGGCCATGAGGAGAAAAGTCAAAGAATCAACTGAAATGCTGATGAGGCTTCTTGGTGTATGAGATAATAACTCCTCTGGTTTAAAACTTTCCAGCTGAAGCTTCTATTATTTGGCACTAACACAGGGTAGATCTAGAATGCCAGAGAAACTGAGGTCCTATTTGTGAAATTTCAAGACCCACAATAAGCATCAATATATGAAGACTGTTTTCTGGGATTGGGTGTATTCTTTCTCAAAGCTCCAACCAAAGGTACAGCATGGCTTAAAAAATTAACAGAAACACAATTGCCCTGTATTTTTTCCAAATGTCGTGAGTCTAAGTAAGTGCTGAGGTGTGTTCATACAACCCACTCATGAAACTGGATAAACACCTCTGATGCTTTTCTTACCGTTCAGAGCTCTGACCCAGATTTACGGGACAAAACCACGGTGTGTGGAATTTAATTATAGGGGCCTAGCAATCTGGCCGACTTCTTTCCATCCCATGTGAGAGGTACAATCTTCCCCCACCACCATCTGCCAGAAAATCACAAGGAAAATACTCAAGTGAAATGTCCTTTTGTCAGTCAGGCAAGTGACCCCACAGAAAGCTCCAAGCCCCCTTAGTCAACTGTGAATACAAATAATTGCTTTCCAGTTCAGAAACACTCATCCTTGCTCAGAACCCAGGCTGCAGTAAGCCCCAGACATTCTCTCCCCTCTGCCCAGCTGAGTCTTCTCCGGCATCCCCTGTGGACTAATGCAACCATCGGAAAGCTATCCATCTTAGTTTCACTGCCTGATAAAAGTAGAGATGTCATTAAACAGTCGCTCCATAACAGACCAACCAGATATAATTTAAGGAGATTAAATGGGTCCAATTTTGGACATCTGTAGAATTAACATCAAGAAGCCGTATCAAAATAGAAAATGAGGCTCAGCCAATCCCATGTCATCTCTCAACTGAACATTTTGTCATCACCCCCATGATGTTTCACATGTGTGTTTCCTCCAGCAACGGGGCATTAAAGATAACACTCTCACCTCTCCCTTTGAATGGCAGTTGGCAGGCTCACTGTCATCAGGCAACCTACAGGAGGGAGCCTTGTTGCTTCTCTCGGAGATAACCTACAACCAAATTAGTACTGAGACTTCCCTGGTGGTCCAGTGGTTAAGACTCCACACTTCCACTGAAGGGGACACATTTTCCATATTCGGTTGGAGAACTAAAATTCTGCCTGCCTGGGCAGGGTGGCCATTTTTTTAAAAAAATAAAATAAAATACACAGCATGTGCACAGTAGTCAAACGAAATTTCAATTAATTCAGAACTTGCTCCCAAATTTCCCAAGACCGCGTATGATCGTGAGCTCTCAGGACGTTGACTCCTCCACCTCCTGATGTCACGCTAAATGGCCTGCAATGAAAATGCTGATGGGAGGAAAATGTATTTGTGCTAGACTGCTGTTGTGTCTGTGGTTTCAGGACCAGAGGAAATGGCATAATCCCTGGCTCCCAACCCCAAGGCCTCTTCTCCCTCCCTCCTGGTTGAGGGAGGTGAAATTGATGGGTTTTGCATCCGTTTTCAGAGCAGCACGGGAAGATTCTCAACTCAAGGGAGTTTGTGGTTTCCTTCATTTGCCTCTTTGATGACAACCCAGTGCTTCCTCCATCCAAAGCATTTCATGAATGGCTCAGGAGAGATGATGAATTTTGTCTCAGCACGACAGCTTCGCTCTCCTGCACCCAGGACAGCCAGGGGTCACCCCTTGTGAGTTCTGGATCAGCCCTAGGGATCAGAGGATGGAGTCCCATCCAGCAATTCTGCCAACTCACAACACCCTTGCTGCTCAATTGCCCCACCTGTAAAGGCGATGACACATATGCTACCTGCACCAAAGGTGTTGCAAAGACCAAATGCAGTGAGGTGAGTGAGGCCTGATGAGGGATAAGAAGCACCTCCCACTGTGAATTAACATCCTTGACCTCCTGTGGTCATGACCATGCAGTTGTATGGTCCCTGGGGAAGACAGAGCCCAGCTCAGCAAGGCTGCTGGCTCACCAGGATGGGACACCAGGGGCCAGGTGGGACAGCAGAGGCGACACAGTAACTCTGTAATTGTGACATGGGCTATGCACATCTTCTCCCATCCCCTCCCAAGTTTACACGTGTCTGAGACATAGAACATACAACTCATGACATCAAAACAATGGGTTTTTTTTCTTTTTCTTTCTTTTTTTTGGCCATATTCAGCAGCATGGTGGATGTAAGTTCCCCAACCAGAGATCAAACCCTCAACCCCTGCCCTGGGAGCTAAGACTCTTAACCACTGGACCACCAGGGGAGTTATTTTGTCTTCTCCTGCCCCTTTCAAAAGTATGAATTAAAGAACAGAGACTTAAAGAAAACAACTGTATTGATTTCAGCTCTCCGCTGAACTTCTCATCCTGCATAAGCAGTGACACAGACGACAGCCATCAAGACTTGAAATTGTATTATGCTAGAAATTTGTTGACATGTTTATGATCTCTTCCACACACAAATGGGCTTTCCAGGTGGCTCAGTGGGTAAAGAATCCACCTGCAATGCAGGAGACACAGGCAGACACGGGTTCAGTCCTCAGGTGGGGAAGATCCCCTGGAGGAGGGCAAGGCACCCCACTCCAGTGTTCTTGCCTGGAGAGCTCCATGGACAGAGGAGCCTGGTGGGCTACAGTCCATGGGGTCACAAACAGTTGGACACGGCTGAAGTGACTGAGCACACACACGCAGGTGAACACAAATGCCTTTCTTTTTTCACATCTTTTTTCCAAAAAATTTTTTATTGGAGTATAGTTGATTTAAAATGGTCTGTCAGTTTCTACTGTAGAGCAAAGTGAATCAATTAGATGTATACATATATCCACGCTTTTTTAGATTCTTTTCCCACATAGGTTTTTACAGACTATTGAATAGAATTCTCTGTGCCATACCGTAGGCCCTCTTTAGTTATAAATCGTTGATAAATAGTAGTGTCTGTATGTGTCGCTTCCATTCTCCCAATTTATCCCTCCCCTCTGCTCCCTGCCTCTCAAGTAACCATGAGTTTGTTTTCTGCATCTGCTTTGTAAATAAGTTCATTTGTACCACGAATGCTCTTCTTGAGGGCAGGAATTTTGCCTCTCTTTTCCCATTCAGTGTTCTTGTGTTTTCTCTCCTCAAAACTTCAGCATCTACCCCCCATTCTGCTTCTCAGCTGGGAACCATACCTTCTCTTTTACTGATGAAATGGACACAACCAAGGAAATAGAGAAAAGCCTGGCTTGTGGTAGATGCTGAGTTAATATTTGTTCTATGAAAGAGAAGATTAGAAGTATGGTATCATAAAGAAAATATGGGTTTCAGAAAGACTTCCCTGATGGTGCAGTGGCTAAGACTCTGCACTCCCAAGGCAGGGGGTTAAGGTTTGATCCTTGGTCATGGAACTAGACCCCACATGCCACAGCTAAGAGTCTGCAGGCCACATGGGTGCACGCTAAGTCGCTTCAGTCATGTCTGACTCTCTGCAGCGCTATGGACTGTAGCCCACCAGGCTCCTCTGTCCACGGGACTCTCCAGAGAACAATAGTGGAATGGCTTGCCATACCCTTCTCTAGAGGATCTTCCCAACCCAGGGATCGAATCAGTGTCTCCTGAACTTCCTGCATTGCAGGTAGATTCTCTACTCCTGAGCCACTGGGGAGTCCCTTGCATACCACAACAGAGATCAAAGATCCCACATGAGGCAACCCAGCACAGCCAAATAAGTAAATATTTCTTTGAAAAAAAAAAATTGTGAACACATTCCTGATCACTGTCTCCTATAACCAAAAAAAAAAACAAAAAAAATCAAGCAAACCAAAGGCACAGGTGAAGTGATCTTCAGTGTCTTTCCTGACAATAATGGGATGAAGTCCGGCTCTAAGGACCTGGCCAGTGAGAAATGACACTGCCCTCACCAGAGTCAGGAAGGAAGACAACCTGGCCTTGGGTCTCAAACAGAGAATGCGCCAGCTCCCTCCATACTGCAGTGATGGGAGGACCTCACCAGATGCCCCCAGTGTGAAACAGAGCTCATCTTCCCAATCAGTGCTGACCCCTCAGACCTGCTGAATATAACACTCATTGTTATTATTCTGGTTATTTACTGACAGACACAGCAGTTGGAGAAAAACACTGGAATCACTATTGTGCTCATCATCAAAATGCCTCTTTATGGCAAAGTGTTCCTGAATGGTGCAGAGGGGTGACCAATCTATCCAGCATTCGTTCCGTCCGTGGAAAATGAAGCTGGTCGAATTGGAACGACGTGAAAAGAAGTTTATTTTTCTCCTGCCAAGGTTGAGTTTTCAAGAGCCACAAATGTTTCCAAATCAAATGTTGGAGGAAAACATTTGCCACCCAGGACATGCTGGCTGTGGATCTGCTGCTGAAAGCAGTTTAGGGGCTCACGTGTGGTGGAGAACTACACTCATTGGGGGGCGCCATCCCCATCATAGGGGCTCACCTGGAGGCTCATTGGTAAAGAATCTGCCTGCCAATGCAGGAGACGTGGGTTCAGTTTCTGGGTCAGGAAGATCCCCTGGAGGAGGAAATGACAACTCACTCCAGTATTCTTGCCTGGAGAATCTCCATGGACAGAGGAGCCTGGTGGGCTAGAGTCCATGGGGTCAAAAAGAGTCAGACACGACTGAGCTATCCCCATCTATCCCCTTCACGGCCCTGGGCTTCCCAGAAGCACTTCCTGCTCAAAGTCGCCAGGAGCCCCAGGGTGTTGTCACTCGGCCAGAGCTGGCTGGTGTCCTCTGAATGCCCATCTGGGGCGCAGGCTGCCTCTGGACTGGCAGAGGAACTCAGCTCTACTCACTGAGGGGCAGCATGGAAGCGGGTATTTTCTCCCCAGTGTACCACAGGGTTTCCTGGAACCTGCCTGGGCAGCGCACACAGGAGCAAGCTCTGCTCCCAGAAGCTGATGGATTTCATCCTTCAGGAAATACGGGTGAAACTGACAAGGGCACTGTCCTCCAGGAGATCAAAAATAGGAGGATGAGTCTGAAAGGTATCAGTATTGAAAGCCTCTCTGCATCCTTACAGCAAGAACTTTCCTGTGACAGACGTGGGGGAGGATACAGGGCTGAGCAGAGAGCCTCTGACCCCGCCCCCCGCCGCACCATGAAGGAAATCTGGAACTAGAGAGAGGAAGAGAAAGCAGCCAACAGGGGAAGCACCAAGATCCAGCAACTTCTCTTGAATTTCCCTCTTCCCAAGGGAAATTCGAATGGTGTCTCACCGTCCCCCAACTCCTGCCATATTGCTCTCTGCTTCTGCATCCACTTTAATCCCTGATTTATGAATAGAATTAATAGAATCAGTCAGGCATGGCTGTGCCTGCAGTGCTGTGTTCAACAACAGATGTTTCCCAGGGTAATTACAATAGGATAATAACAGAAAAAATGACTGGTCAATGGCAGTGGATCATGAGCGCTATAAAGACCAGGGATTTCACCAATAACACTGTCAACCAGTGAGAATAGACACAGTTCTAGGGCTGGAACCACTCCTGAACTTCTCTCTCTCGGTTCCCTTCACAGGAGATCTATGGTGTTACTGAGGTAGTCTTTATATTCCTGGTTTATGCCCTTAATACCATTGGTGCCTCGTTGGTGCTCATCAATATTGGGTTCAAATTTGACCTTGACATCCCCTTTCCCAACAGCAAGAACGCTGTTCCTCTCGGTCTTCTGACAGGGTTCACTTATCATCATTTCCAGTTTAATCAAGGGCTCTTGCCATCCACCACCCCCTCTCAACCCTCAGCAAACACAACCAGATTTTTGGACTGAAGGTTTGCCTGGACAGACACCACCATTTCATCCAATGATGAAGCTGCTGCTGCTGCTGCTGCTGCTGCTGCTAAGTCACTTCAGTCGTGTCCGACTCTGTGCGACCCCATAGACGGCAGCCCACCAGGCTCTCCCATCCATGGGATTCTCCAAGCAAGAACACTGGAGTGGGTTGCCACCTCCTTCTCCAGTGCATGAAAGTGAAAAGTGAAAGTGAAGTCGCTCAGTCGTGTCCGACTCTTCGCGACCCCATGGAAGCAGTAACTGAAAAATCCTTGGGATGATAAATGTTTTAAAACCAATCCTTCCAATTTCCTATACCTTGGTCTCCACTGGGAAACAGAGGTCAAGAAGCAGGTCAAGAAGCAACAGTTAGAACCGGACATGGAATAATTGACTTGTTCGAAACTGGGAATGGAGTATGTCAAGGCTGTGTATTGCCACGCTGCTTATTTAACTTCTACGCAGAGTGCATCATGCGAAAAGATGGGCTGGATGAAATTCAGTTTGTGAAGCTGCTAGGAAACAGAGGAAGTAACCTTATTACTGTCACAGTTGGTCCTGCCAGACACGCACATCCAGGGAAAACCAGTCTGGAAGATGGAGGAGGCATTTCTTGTGGAACCCAGCCTGCGGTCCTCCCAAGTAACAAACTGCGTAGTACAGTTTATTTGTTTGCTTGGTTTCTTCATGTTATCTTGACCTAGTTTTGAGGTGTTTGTTAAGGACAATCTGTCTTCCCTTCTTGAGCAGCTGATTAAGTGCTCCCCTTACCCCAGCCACTTCCTTCCCTTACGAGTCTCCCAGCCACAATATTCCTTCCTTGGTGCCCTGGACCAAGGACCAAATAACTCAAAGCAATCCCTACATCCCTAAAACTCACAACATTATTCAAATTGCTGACCCACGGGGAGAGCTCAAAACTTAGCTACCCTGCTTGTTCCTCTACAGCCCAGCTTCTGCTACCTGTCCCCAGGTGCAGCCCTCTGTGTGGCCAGGCTGACAGCTTTCTCTCAAAGTAGAACTGGAAGTGGGGTCCGATGCTCACCACTCAAAAGACAATAAAGAGGCAAGTTTGGTGGAAAGGAAAGTTTGCTTTATTTCAAGCCAGCAACTGGGGAGGGGGCAGACTTCTGTCCAGAGGCCAACTTCCCTCTCCCCAAGTCCTGACAATCAGGGGGCAAGAGCTTTTATAGACAGAGGGAGGAGGCTACCTGCCGAAACAGCACAGTTAGCTCTGATAGTCCTCTTGAAATTGGTCATCAGTAGTCTGATCAGCGTCCTCTTGATTAAGAATGCTTCATCTTTAGTTCCAGGGTCAGTTTGTTCCCATTTCCTTGAGGCCAGTTCTCAGAACTGTGGCAACTTATCTCATGAGTACAGTCTGCTTATCATGTAACTAACTTCTTCCACCCAATGGGTTTTTTTAAAAATCTACAAGACAGCTCACAGGATATGGCTCAGAATATTATCTCTAGCCCTTGAGGAGGGACTATGCCTGTGTGTCCCCCATTTCTGGAAGGCTCCTAAGTCTTCTAGTAACAGCGGTGTCTGCCTTAGTGAGTGTTATGATGTGTGTCTCGAACTGCTCTCGTAGCAGCCCCGTGACTGTGCTTAATGACTCAACTATTATTATTTAGTCTTGGTAGGCTGTTTTTCTTTGTTTCTGCATTTTTTCACTTCTCTGATTAAGCTTGTTCTTTGGCTAAAGGTTTTCCACACACAAAATACAGGCTGGGTACAAGGTGGGCAAGGCGGCAAGGACCATAAGGGCCCTGCTCCCTTTCAACAGGAGCTGCAAATTACAGACTTCCGCCTTTCATCTGTCTGAGAGGCACTGTGTTACGTCCCACTGTCAAAAGGATCCTTGAATCTTATAAATCACTGTCACTATTTGGGGTCTGGAGGTGGGGGGTCTGTACCCTAACCAGCCTTCAGCTGTCTCCCCACTGTGTAACCCAGCCTCTTCCTTGTTCTGCTTCTCCATTTTCTTCTGTATTCCTCAAGCAGAACTGGGGTAGACCAGGGCTTACTCTTGACTCTGACATCCATGATCGTAAGTCCTCATGCTTGTATAACCACATCCCTGTGCACCCGACTTCCCTCTCTTCAGGGGCTGCTATGAGAGCAGTTCCAGACACACATCACACAGACTCACTAAGGCAACCACCACTGTTTCTAGAAGCCTTAGGAAGCGTCCAGGAGTGGGGGGCACACAAGCACTCACACATGCCAGGGCACTGGAAACAGGAGACAGGAGCCAAATGCTTCCATCAGGGGATCTTAGCAGGGGATTGAGAGCAGATATAGTTGGGGTCAGGTCCTGCATTCTTAAAGCAATAAATGTGGGCCTTTTGATATTACCTCCAAAGAAAGGTACATGCCTTGTGACAGAACAAACAGCCCTTCTCGCCACTGAAAACTTCCATCTGCATTTCCTGGACTGCGCTGGGAATGATGTTCCCAAATCCTCAAAGTGTCTCATGCATTTTGTATTATACCTTTTGCAATTTAAAAAGCATTTGCTTATTCAAATGTGAACACTGAAAACATACCACATATTTGGAAATTCCATATAGGCTTTAATTGATTAAGTAAAGAAATCTGGGGGCAGGAGGAAGAAAGAAATTTAATTGGCCTGTCCTCTCTTTAAATCCAGGTTTGATTCCTGGATCGGGAAGATCCCCTGGAGGAGGAAATGGCAACCCACTCCAGTATTCTTGCCTGGAGAATCCTATGGACAGAGGAGCCTGGTGGGTTACAGTGCATGGAGTTGCAAAGAGTTGGACACGACTGAGTGACTAAACTACCACCACCGCTCTTTAAATCAGAGGCCCTGAGGTGGCCAAGACTCTTGTCAATAACCTTGGAAAAGGGCCTGTAAGTTACCAAAAGTTAAAATTTCAAGCTGAATTCTGGGTCCTTGAGCAGGAGGTTCATCATTTGATTATTATAATTAATATATTATATAAATTATAGCATTATATATTAAACTATAAAGAGAATTCATTATTAGAAGTGGTGAGAAAGGGCAGAACATAAAACAAAGAAAAAGAAAGACAGAGGGAGAGGAAAAAAGAGGAAAAGGACAAGGACACATAAGAAGCGGGGTAGGCTGCTCCGTGATATTAGAAGGGAATTTATCTCCGGGAGGGATTGGGGGCAGGAGGAGAAAGGGACGACCGAGGATGAGATGGCTGGATGGCATCATGGACTCAATGGACGTGAGTCTGAGTGAACTCTGGGAGTTGGTGATGGACAGGGAGGCCTGGCGTGCTGCGATTCATGGGGTCGCAAAGAGTCGGACACGACTGAGCGACTGAACTGAACTGAACTGAACTGAATTACAGACCCTGGTGCAGGCTCGCTATCAGGACCTGGCCCCATGCGGTGCATTCCTTCCCATCGACGCTAGAGGGCGCGCCCACGCAAGCCCCGGAGACGCTCCAAGAGGGCGACAGGGGGCGCTGTTATAGGGCCAGAGGGAGCCTAACCAGGACAGGGGAAGCCGGGACACCTTCTGGGTGGAGGGAAGCTGCGCGGCCCTGGGGCTGGTGGACCGGGCAGGAGGGAGGTTTTCCCTGTGCACCAAGGGGGAGAGACCCCACCTCTCCAAATCCCGAGGGCACCATCTGCTTTGGGGAAGCTAGAGGGAGCGTTGCAGTGAGCTCAGTGACCTTTGTAAAATCGTCTCTCTTGTTGTCTCAGAGGCAGGCGTTCCTGGTTTAGAACCTCAGCTCTTCCCATAGCCGTGTGAGACTGGACAAGGAATCCACCTCTCTGAATCTCAGTTCCCTCCACCCCTAAGTGGGAATAATGACCATGCCCAGATGGCACGGTTGGGGCGAGATTTAATGAGACCCTGCGCCACTAGAGCAACCAGGAATCAGGGCATCTGGAACACGCAAGTGCAACACGCACGGGAGCGCCCACGCTACTTTGAGACAGATTCTGCTCATGAAGAGAATCGTGCACTTTCCCTTAAACCAAATACTGACTCTGCACAGCTAATCAGCCTGAACCTCATTCCATTATTTGTTCATGATTAGATCCGGCCATTAATCCAATTTTCCGGGTTTAGGATTAGACTTTAACCCTGAGCTAAGCAGAGTTGGTTTCTGCAGCTCTGACAACTTGCCTGGCAGCAGAAGGACATTGGTGTGGTGAAGGGTGCCTCCCCCCGTTAGCCTCAAGGACACCAGGAGCTAAAGCGACAGGTGGCAAAGGGAATCTAATTTCCCCCCAGTGAAGTGAAGTGAAGTCGCTCAGTCATGTCCGACTCTTCGCGACCCAAGGGACTGTAGCCCACCAGACTCCTTCGTCCATGGGATTCTCCAGGCAAGAATCCTGGAGTGGGTTGGAAATTTTCCCCAAGCCCTAAGTAATTACTGAATGTCACCATAACCTGAAAATTTACCCAGAAGAACGCAACAATGTGATGACTCCCGATCCGCCCCAAAGCTTAACTGTCCTTTAAATAGGGCATGGTATTTGAAATATTAATTTCATTATCTTCTACTGTCTTATCATTATACATCTCAAGCATCACGCAGAATATATTTGCATGTGTAAAGAATCCATCATCATTGTTTCTCTGTGCAGAAATGGCTGTTGGTTTGATTTCCGGATGTGACATCAGGAAAGTCATGGGATAATGTGTTTTTGCATCCAAGCTTGCTCAGTGTTGGAGAAAATTACAACACGGGGTTGAAAGGGCAGCCGGACAAGGCAAGCATGCCACATCCATCGCTTGCGATACATTCTTGATCTCTTCTGTGGTTTGATAACTCCTTCTGCTCCCAAGTCAGCCACTAGAATAGAAGTGCCTTCAGAATTCCCCAAAGTTCAACTGCAGTCACAGCAGGAGCCTTGGACCTGACTGCAAAATTCTCAGGCTGGAATTGCTGTTACTTCTTTCAATTCTCCTGACTGTAGATTTTTATCAGGGAACATCTTGGACTTCCAGGGAAGTCCTGGGACATCCATTTTTAATAGAAGAAACCAAGACCCAAAGGCAGACATGGTCTTCACTTTACAAAACAGAGGTGGGATTCTCCAAAGCAGCTTGCCCGGAAATCACCAGGTCGCCACATTTTCCGACAGACATCACTTGGACTTTCTTATTTGCACTCTCCTTGGCCTTCAAGTGATGGAGGCACTTGAGGCAATTCAGCTTGAAGTGTCTCTTCTCAACCTTAAAGAAATTCGCTTTGCATGATCAAACCCATTCTGGAATGCCCTGGTGAAATTGTAAGGTGAGCCTCTCTGCGAAGTGTCGCCTCCACTCTCTGATACACTTTGTGACCTATGGGTTTCCCCCACGTTGTGGGGGGAATAATGGGCTGCACAGTCTGGATGCCTGGTCTCAAATTTCTGATTTGTCACCTGCCTCTGTTGGTCTGTTTTAACGTCTAAGCCTCAGTTTTCTCAATTGTAAAATTCAGAGGTAAATAGGATCTAAGTTATCCGGGAGGATTAAGGTAACATCTGGCAGCTTGCATCATTATTAATATAAGTATTCTGAATGTTCTTCTTCCTTCAAATGTTCAGACAAGGCTTGAAATATCCCCCAAACGTGCAGTGAGATGAGACAGCTGACATGGAGTGTGATGTCAAGGGTTGTTCAGACGCCCTGACCTGGCCCCAGCATTCCACAAGGGACCAGCAGGGATGCTAAAGCTCACCTGCAGGCGCTCCTCCAGGACTGGATGGTTTTAGTCATGACAGTTATGTGCTGAGTCCAGCTGTTGACAAGACAAGGTGTGTACACAGAAGGAGAATGAGGTGAATTAATACGGACCAGGGTGAATTAAGTATCAACCGTCTTGTCTCAGCCCATTGAGTGCTCAACCATAACCCTACAAGAGAGGGATATCTCTCTCCAGTTACAGATGGAGAAACAGATCAGGGAGGGCAAGTCACGTCCAATGTTCTGCACCGTCCATGTGACCACGTCTGGATTCACAGCCATGCGTTTCTGATGTCACGGTCCATGGTGCCTCAAAACCCACTCCCACCACTGGCTTACCATCTTCTGGGTTTGGAATATTCAGATCCATAGCACTAGACTGTCCTTCATCCTATTCAGTCCTTCCCCAGTCGGTTCCCAAGAATAACCAACCTCATGTTCATTCATTGGCCACCATGTCCATGACATCTCAGCAACCTTCCTTCCTTTGATGTCCCGCAGGCAGAGACAGTTTCCACAGGTGTCTGACCTGCACAGGTCCGTGTGACCCAGGGCTCAGAAGGGTCCCATGGTTGGTTTAATGCTCTGGTGTCACCATCTTGAAATTCTTAAGAATTTTACCTTTGAATGTGTGTTTGTAAAGGAAATCAGATGGAACATCAGGCTACTCGTGAGAGCAGAGAATATACATGTAACTTGCATACCTGCTCTTCCCTGCCACATATTACACCCATGATACCAGAATATTGGAAGAGTCATCTTCAACTGGCAAGCAAGGGCGCTGATTGACCCTCTCCTTCACTTTCCTTTTGAACCTGAACTTGCTTTGAATGTGAAAAGAAGCAACGTGCTGAGAAACACAAATGGTCAGAGAACCCCACTGTGGACTTGCCGACTCATGTTTCTTTCCTACATTAACCACCCACTGACCCTTGAAAGGATGACCCAGAAGAAAGGAGAAAAATAGGCCAGTGTGGCAGTCCTTTTCTTCTATCCCTCCTTTACTCATCAGCAAGCTGAAGGGAGGGATTGTTCCTAGAATATATGCACCTCAACATGTGAAATAGTAACAGTCAAGCCGGTCTTGTGCAATGCTTACACTGTGCTAGCAAGAACAAAATACATGTGCACTTAAAATCTATAAGATAGAGATCTTTTCAATTTCAGTGCCTTTGCCTACAAGTTAAATGCACTGGTATTTACATTTAGAACTGGTCTTACACAGTATAAAGATTAATGACAAAATTTGTTTCCATCCTTCACGATGTCTGTTTACTTAGAATAGCACTAAAGAACAAATAAGAAGCACCATAAGTTGAGAGATAAACCACAAGAAAAATCTTAATATTTTATTACCTTGATATTTTTATCTCTTTTTTTTAAAATCCCACCTGCAGAGTATGCAGCCACTCTGTGCACAGGGCCGTGTGTTACATCCTAACTTATACTGCAATTGTGACCCCATTCTCAACAGTAAGGCCAGGACCTAATCCATCTTTGCAACACCACCAGCAACCAACATGAAATTAAGTTCACTAATAGATGCATTTATTTGTTTCTTGTTTTGAATTTAGAATGAGGAGGTGGGAGTGGGTGTTTTTACCACTGGATTGAAAAATGGAGATATTAAGCAGGAAACTAATTACACAGCTTCTGAAAATAACTTTTAAGTTTGGTTTCCACTTCTTCTCCATCACAAATAAATGTTTTTAAAATCCTTTAAAGTGCCTCTTGGCTATACACAGAAACATGCCTGTCAGTTGGAAATTTCTCATCCCTGTCAATGTGAAATATCTCCACTGCAAATATGAGAAAACTGGGCTTGAAGTAACTTAAAGACAATTTATCGATTCACATAAAGATACACAACACACCTCAAAGCAGCTCTGTCCAGCAGTTCAGCAGCATTCCCATGGCCCTGGTGTGCTTCTGTTTCTTGCACTTCTTCTCCATACTTCCAGCTACATCCCAGCCACACCCACCTCATGATCACAGAATGGCTGCCGTCAACCCCAGGCACAGGAGCGTCCTCATTTGTATCTCTTTTTCCAAGTGTGTTTACAGGGCCTGGGCAGGCAGAAGGTAATTCTAGAGCAACTTGGGTCTTATCTGTGACCAGCGTTGTTGTTCAGTTGCTCAGCCTTGTCTGCCTCTCTGGACCATGGACTGCAGCACACCAGATTTCCCTGTCCATCACTATCTCCCATGCTTTGCTCAAACTCATGGTCACTGAGTTGGTGATGCCATCCAACCATCTTATCCTCTGTTGCCCCCTTCTCCCTCCTGTCCTCAATCTTTCCCAGCATCAGGGTGTTTTCTGAGTTGGCTCTTTGCATCAGGTGGCCAAAGCATTGGAGTTTCAGCATCAGTCCTTGACTGGAGATCTTATCTGAAAATTAGGTCAGTGCAGAAGAAAATATATCTGAGAGATGAAGAAAGAGAAAGAGAGGGTGGGATTCAGAGTCCTAAGAATATTGATTGAGCAGCTGGATCAAACTGTACCTGAAATTACATCCTTGACTTTTCACTTATGAATGCCAGTAAATCCCTTGCTGAATCTTTGGGGTTTTTGTTTGTTTTGCTTGCTTGATAGATCTTAGTTACTGTCAATCAAAAGAATCCTGACAATTATAGAACTCATCCATTCAACCACTCATTCATCAAACAGTCCTCAAGTACTCTTCTGTATCAGGCACTGGTCTCTGCTTTTCGGAGCTGCAATCCAGAGAGAAAGGATATACCCAAAGCAAACCTGTGGAAATGATTAATTCTATATTTGTGAGACTCTGGGCATGTCACAGACAGCTGGGGCATCTCATCCTCCATGAGCTACCTGCCTGTTTCAATTTCTAGGAGCCTAGTTGGAGAGAGAGCTGCAAAATGCTTAAATGATATATAAATTCAGGTAAACTCCTTACTCTTACATGTTTAATTCCCTATCCCAATCCCAGCATCACATCTAAAAGGCATAGGGACTTCCCCCATGGTCCAGTGACTGGGACTCCATGCTCCCAAAGCAGGTGCTGTAGGTTGATCCGGAGTCAGGTATATAATTTCCACATGCCTTGCAGTGCAGCCAAAAGAAAAGGCATAAAATGATATGTCTATAAGTTACTTTCATTAAATACAATATGTTTTATACCAGGGCAGTAGACAGAGGAAATAAATCTAGCAGTTTAAATACCCAGTTCTCCATCGCTGTTCATTCCTCGGGCTTCTACCAGGTTCTGCATTGGAACAGTGGGAACGCAAGAACCTTTTGATGAAAGCTCTCATTTAAGCCCCTCCAGATAAAATTCGCTTCTGGTATGTGCGTTTGTCTTTTCCTGCGTCTCTGTGCTTTCTCTTGGTTCACAAGAGCCACCGGCCAATTCTCTGAAATTTTCTAAACTCTTAAAATAAATGGACTTCAATAGAAGACGCTGGTTCTTTCCTCCTGATTCTACATCTTCTGAGAGATGCGGCTGAATATTTTTCATGCCTTTTGGAAAGTTTCTTCTCTATCTCCACATTCATCTCCTCCTGTAATTTTCTGTGCAGTTTCAACACATGCTGTTGGTATAATTCAAGCTGCATTTTCATTTTCTACCAAAGTTTAAATTTTTCCCTTTCAGACCATGCTCTCTGACTACAGAGATGTTAGTTCCTGTTGGGAGAGTGTAATTGAATGCTGAGGGCTTTGCTGATTTGATTTCCTCCTGGTAGCATATATATTTCCTAACTTTTCCTTGCACTAACATAGCTGCATAAAGCGTGGTTTCTACAAAGCAGCTTTGATATGATGAACTGTTTTCTGATTCATCTTTGGTATCCAGGTTGCCACTTCTCATGGAGTTTCTTGGACACCATTTTTGGCAGGTTTCCATCAGAGATGAGCTGACCCTCACTCTTACAATTCTCTACATGCATAGAGTTGCTTGAGTATTGTTCTGTTCAATCCAATCCTTTTCTCTTATTTTCCCCTCTTCTGCTTCCCGTGAAAGCAGACTAGACTTTCCTGAAGCTCAGCATTTTCATCTGAATCATCCACTGATGATATCAGAAGCTGTTGCCTGCATCCAAAAGGGTTTAACTGCTTGAGATATTTTGCTTTCAGCCACTTGAGACTGGAGATGATCTTCTTTTAGGGACAATAGCTGTCCTTGAATATGAGCTATAAACAATTGAAATGAAAGGTTAGTAGGCTCCAGGTCTAGTTCTTTGAGAAGGACTATTTTATCCTCAGATATGGATTTGTTCATGTTTGGATCACTTGCTGCTGATTTAAGCATCTCTAACTTGTTTGGAGAAAGTGAAAGTTGCTCAGTTGTGTCCGACTCTTTGCGACCCCATGGACTGTAGTCTGCCAGGCTCCTCTGTCCATGGAATTCTCCAAGCCAGAATACTAGAGTGGGTAGTCTATCCCTTCTCCAGGGGGTCTTCCTGGCCCAGGAATCAAATTGGAGTTTCCTGCACTGTAGGCACATTCTTTACCAACTGAGCTACTTGGTCAAAGAGGTAACTTCAGTTGAAGGCAACTTAAGGTCTCCATAAACTGTAATCAAGCTAAGCTTGTCACAAAATTCTATGATATGTTTTATCTCATACAGAAAATTTTCACGCTACCATTTTTTCCTTCCTTAAAATGATGTATTAATATAATCAAATCAGTCAGTAGTATTTGCCACCATCTCCCAAGAAAACCCCAACTTGGGTCTGTCTAAGCCCTCTGACAACATCATGCCAAACTGCTCAACTTCTCCAGGACGTCATGAGCGACAGAGTATGGTGGTCAGTGCTGAAGGTACTTTTGGTGGCCAGTCCCCTGCTGGGCCACAGCAGACCACATGGAACCCCATGGAATAGTCCTCTTGGACCCTAATCAAAAGCCTGACCATCAGGGGGGGACCATCCATGAGGCTGAGAGGAAGCCAGCAGTGCCATTAAGAAGTGTGGTCTTGGGTCTTCCCTGGCAGTCCAGTGGTTAAGACTCCATGCTTCCAATGCAGGGGTGAGGGTTCAATCCTCAGTCAAGGAACAAAGCTCCTACATGCCTAGTGGCACCACCAAAAATTGAAAAAAAGAAAAAGTGTGGTTTGGTCTGACCTTTCTCTGCCAACACATGTGCCACACACATGATGAAAAAAGTGGAAATGAATAAGGATGCTTGAAGCCAGAGGTGATCAGCTCATGAAGGTCCCACAGGAAACCAGGAATACTCAAATTATGTCAGTCTGCCACCCTTTGCACCTGTGGCTCAGGGTGTCAAGGTGGGACCCTCTGCAGGGGACCATGTGTGTGGCGTGTCACTGTCCCAAGCTATGACATGGCATACACACTGTCCCTTGCTCCTTACTTTCTTTGTTTCAACTCTTCCTCCAGCAGCTACAAAACCTGGTCCTGCCAACAAAGCTCACAGAAATCTCCCTTTCCAAGTTTCCTTGTTTCGTGTTCTATGGCTTTTGGGGCAGAGGGAGGGGCAGGGGTGGAAGAGGGTGGAGCAGAGCAATGCTGAGACTGGGAGAAATCTGGCCACAAGGGTAAGGACAGAAGCAAAAGGGGCCTCATCAAGGATATTTGTGGTTTGCTCACTTTGTATTTTTTTGAAGATTATTCTCACAACATTATTTTGAATAAATTTGCATATAATTAAATGGGCAGGTCTTGGGTGTATAATATAGTTTGGTGAATTTTTAAGTTTTTATTTATTTTTCAACTTTGCTGCCCTGGGTCTTTACTGCTGCACTCAGGCTTTCTCTAGTTGCAGAGAGTGGGGGCTACTCTCTAGCTGGGGTGCACGGGCTTCCCATGAGGTGGCTTCTCTTGCTGCGGAGCATGGGCTCTAGTAGTTGGGGTGCACGGAGTTAGTTGCCCTGTGGCTGTGGAATCTTCCTGGACCAGGGATGGAACCCGTGTCGTCTGCATTGGCAGGCAGATATTTAACCAACGGGTCACCAGGTTCACCCTAGTTCAGTTAGTCAACACACACCCCAATAAAGGAAAAAAACTGCTCTGATTTCTATCCCCAGAGACCTTTTTTTTTTTTTTAACCTGTTCTTGAATTTCATGTAAATGGAGCTATACAGTCAGTACTCAGGTTTTGCTTCTTTCATTTGGTTAATCCATGAAGCTGCATAAATCGGAATCCTATTTTGAATAGCATCCCCTGTCTGAAAAAAGATACAATGTTTATCCATTCTCCTGTGGATGGCAGTTTGGGTTGTTTCTATTTTTTGTGTGCATTATGAATAAAACTGCTCTGAACATGTCTTCCTGTGAAATCATGTTTTTATTGCTCTTGGATAAATACCAAAGAAGGCTCTTCTTAGCTAATATGTTAAGTATATGTTTAACTTAATCGGAAACTGACAAGATGTTTCCCAAAGTGGTGATAGTATTTCTCAGTCCCTACCGACAATGCCAGAAAAACTTCCCCACATCTTTGGCAACAACGGCTGTTTCATTCTTTTTAATATCAGCCAGAATAGATGGTGAATGCTCAGCATACTCAGTTGCTAAGTCATGTCTGACTCTTTGCAACCCTGTAGACTGAAGCCTGCAAGGCTCCCCTGTCCATGGGATTTCCCAGGCAAGAATACTAGAGTGGGTTGCCATTTCCTTCTCCAGAGGATATTCCTGGACCAGGGATTGAATCCTGGTCTCCTGCATTGGCAGACAGGCTCTTTGCCACTGAGCCAGCAGGCAAGTCCATGATAGATGGCATGCACTTGCATTTCGTGATCATTGAAACTGACATTTCCTTGATGACAAATGGTGAAAGTTACTCATTCTTGTGCTTGTCACAGATCTTCCTTTGGGAAATTTCTGTTCAAAGTTTTGACCCATTTTCAACACTGCTATTTGTCTTTTTATGGAGCTTCAGGCATTCTTTGAATATTCTGAATATAATTCTCCTGCTCTGAGAACGTTTTCTCCCAATCTGTGGATTGCCTGTTTATTTTCATAATGATGTCTTTTGAAAAGCATTTTTTTAAGTTTGATGAAGTCAAATTCATTGATATTTCACTTACACTAAATGATCTTGTGACTTGATAAAGAAAGCTTCAAGGTTGACAGACAAATATTCTATGTTTTCTTTGAGAAGTTGTAAATTGTAGTTTTTATGTTTAG
This sequence comes from Aepyceros melampus, assembly GCA_006408695.1. NCBI lineage: Eukaryota > Metazoa > Chordata > Mammalia > Artiodactyla > Bovidae > Aepyceros > Aepyceros melampus. The sequence goes on along the minus strand of SJXQ01003344.1, from coordinate 104,860 downwards.
GTCTATCAAGGTGTATTGAGATGTATTTTAGATGTATCAAGGTTTAGGTACAGCTCAACCTTGAAAGCAGTAGTTTTTTTTTTTTTTTCTTTTTGGCCTGGCCGTGGCTTACAGAATCTTAGTTCCGTGACCAGGGATTAGACTAAGGCACTTGGTATTAAGAATCCGGGGTCCTAACCACTAGACCACAGGGGATTCCATGAATGCATTATTCTGAGTGATAGAGGTCAGTCACAAACCCCCATATTGTGTGATCCCATTCCCATGAAATGTACAGAAAACCAGAACTATGCACTCAAAGTAGATTAGTGGTCTCCTGGACCTGTAGGTTGGAGAACTTGGGAAGTGACCTGGCGGTGGGAACGGGGTTTCTTTTATGCCTGGTGAGTGTATTCAAAGATTGATTTTGGTGAAAGTATGAATATACTAAAAGCTACTGAACAGTACACTTTAAATGAATTAATGGTGTGGGAGGTAAGTTATATCTCAATACAGTTGTTATAAACAAACATCAAAGAACAAGTAAAAGTAGCTGACTTCAGTTTTCTAACACAAATGTCATCTTAGAGTTTGGGTCAATATGAGACAGATTCGTCCTTATAAAGTGGACTTTTAGGAACTTCCCTGGCCGTCCAGTCTTCGCCTTCCAATGCAGGGGCTGCTGGTTTGATTCCAGGTTAGGGAGCTAAGATCCTACATGCCTTGTGCCAAAAAACCAAAACGTAAAACAGAAGCAATATTGTAACAAATTCAATAAGGGCTTTTAAAATGATTCTCATCAAAAAAATCTTTAAAAAATGAATTTTTATGAAAGAATTTACCTTCTTTATCTTGCTTAGCTTGAGCAGGACCCAAAGTTTTTTGGGCCCAGCAGCCCCTAGAGATCCCTCACTTACAGATGGGTGTTGTGATACGTCTCAGGTCCCAAAGCTTCCCTGATTACAGATCTGGCATTTTAAACACAGCAAGGAATGAGTCAGCTCCAAAGGGAAGCAACTGTTCTAAAATCACTCAGCACTCACCTCCACAGTTGCCCTAGCCTCTTACCACCTCACTACCTTTATTTCCTGAAAACACGGGCAACATAAAAACGACAAGAATCTGCATTAACAGTATTGCTAGATTGCTTCAAAGAAGGGTCTTTCAAAGTGTACAATGCAATCCATTAGAGTTTTAATAGGTTTTAGGCAAAATTAAGCAAATAATCAAATTAATAAATAACTTATTAAAATGGAAAAAAGAAAACTAAAGTGAGTGACATGGAAAATGATGTTGAGGAATACTTAAAATACGTGAAATGTTTCTGTATAAGCAGACTTCTCAAAACCTTAAATGTAATCTGAAAATTTTCAAGGGGGAGGATTAAAAAGCATTTCTCATGGTAGGATATGTTCTTGGATTTTTTTGTGTATGTGTGTATATGTGTTCAATATTTTTAATTTGTTTCCCTTTTTCCCACCATCTGACCTGGCCAAGTTTCTTTATTGCAACACACTTAAGAAATGCTGCATTAAGAGGTTACTGCCTTACAATCCAAACTTGTCTTGTTGATTGTATGTGTGTGTTCACTGCTTAGTCGTGTCTGACTCTTTTGTGACCCCCATGGACTATAGCCCAGCAAGCTCCTCTGTCCATGGAATTCTCCAGGCAAGAATACTGGAGTGGATTGCCATTTCCTCCTTCAGAGGTTCTTTTCAACCCAGGGATTGTACCCGGGTCTCCCGCACTGCAGGCAGATTCTATACCATCTGAGCCACCAGGGAAGCCCTAGCCCAACAATACTTTTTTTCATTTAGAACTTTCCAGAATTTAGGCAGCTTATGCCTAGATTTAAATATCTATGAACAGTTTAGAGTAAGAAATATCCTAGCATGCCAGACCCAAACCTAGAGCCCTATGTGTAACTAGTATGTCTTAAGTTTGTTTATTAAAAAAAGTTTATATATTTAAATTATCTATTTAGTTATTTGACTGCGCCTGTTCTCAGTGGCAGCATGAAGAAAGATCTAGTTCCCCAACCAGGGATCAAACCCAGGTCCCCTGCATTGGGGGCTTAGAGTCTTAGCCACTGGAAGTAAAGTGAAAGTCGGTCAGTTGTGTCCAACTCTTTGCGACCCCTGGACTATATAGTCGGTGAAATTCTCCAGGTCAGAATATTGGAGTGAGTAGCCTTTCCCTTCTTCCGGGGATTTTCCCGGCCCAGGAATCAAACCAGAGTCTCCTGCATGGGCAGGCAGATTCTTTATCAACTGGGTATCAGGGAAGCCCCCTTAGCCACTGGACCAACAGGGAAGTCCTCAGGTTTATTAAAAAAAAAAAAAAAAACAACTAGGTCACATCTCTTATCTGCTTTGCGAGAATCCTGATTCACGAGAATCAATCAAAATCTATGCTTGGCCATGAAGCTCCCCCATCCAACTAGGGTCCCTTGACCCTGAGGGTCCAAGCACATGGGTCTTCCTGCCTTGGCATGTTCTGTTCCCTCAACCTGGTACACTATTTCAATTTTACCTGCCCATAAGGACCCCACCCCAAACCACTGCCACCAGCTCCCTCTGTTCTGGAAAGTATCCGGGACCTGCAGACATGGAGTTTCAGTCCCTCTTTGCTGTATCCATGACCCAGCAACAAAGTTAGCATTACGATCCTGTTGTGTTAATCAAATGAGTAGTTATTTTGGCTTTTCATGGGTCGTTTCATATGAGTGGAAATATTGCCCTTGATGTGGAAAACAATCTAGAGTTTTCTTGTTTTGTCCTATAATTTTATGTTAAAAAAAAAAAAAAAACAACTAGGTCACATCTCTTATCTGCTTTGCGAGAATCCTGATTCACGAGAATCAATCAAAATCTATGCTTGGCCATGAAGCTCCCCCATCCAACTAGGGTCCCTTGACCCTGAGGGTCCAAGCACATGGGTCTTCCTGCCTTGGCATGTTCTGTTCCCTCAACCTGGTACACTATTTCAATTTTACCTGCCCATAAGGACCCCACCCCAAACCACTGCCACCAGCTCCCTCTGTTCTGGAAAGTATCCGGGACCTGCAGACATGGAGTTTCAGTCCCTCTTTGCTGTATCCATGACCCAGCAACAAAGTTAGCATTACGATCCTGTTGTGTTAATCAAATGAGTAGTTATTTTGGCTTTTCATGGGTCGTTTCATATGAGTGGAAATATTGCCCTTGATGTGGAAAACAATCTAGAGTTTTCTTGTTTTGTCCTATAATTTTATGTTACTATAAAGTAAAGCATATTGGTGATTTTAATATCTAGAATATTGCAGGCTAAGGTAACATAGGTTTTTACAAGAGTTTTTAATAATTTTCCAACTACAGGTTCATTATTACATGTAGTCAAATAAAATGTGAAGTGATAAAATATATCCTTAGTTTCATAATTTACTAATTGGTCTCTTAAGGCTTCTGTCTTCTCTGAACCCACACCTCATCATCGGGAAGAGAATATTCTAGATGGTTGGTTCCTGGAAATAGGGTTCTATCACGGGCTCAGTAGACATCTCCTGTGCCACCCACCTCCTCCCACCTCCCTACCCCGACCATCACCAAAGTACTTCCATCTAGAGGTTTCATTCCAAGTCATCTTGAACATTTATGATAAAATCATGTGTGAATGTGACCTGTGATTCTTTCATGGAATTATTATTTTTCCTCTGAAAATATTAGCTTTAAGCAACTCATCATTATTTACAATTGGCTACATTTCTTGGTAATCACAATCCCACCTTCAGAAATTCTCAGAAAGTTATCTCACCAGTGAATTGTTTTCAAAAGTCATGAAAATTTTATAGGTTCTAAACTTCTCAATGAAGCTAGCATAATATGTCATGCAGGCATTTAAATGTGTCTATAATGGGAAACAGTGTTAGACTTTAGTTTTGGGGGCTCCAAAATCACTGCAGGTGGTGACTGCAGCCATGAAATTAAAAGATGCTTACTCCTTGGAAGGAAAGTTATGACCAACCTAGATAGCATATTCAAAAGCAGAGACATTACTTTGCAAACAAAGGTCCATCTAGTCAAGGCTATGGTTTTTCCAGTAGTCACATATGGATGTGAGAGTTGGACTGTGAAGAAAGCTGACCGCCAAAGAATTGATGCTTTTGAACAGGCTTCTCTGGTGGCTCAGAGGTTAAAGCATCTGCCTGCAGTGCGGGAGACCCAGGTTCGATCCTTGGGTTGGGAAGATCCTCTGGAGAAGGAAATGGCAACCCACTCCAGTACTCTTGCCTGGAAAATTCCATGGACTGAGGAGCCTGGTGGGCTATAGTCCATGGGGTCGCAAAGAGTCAGACACGACTGAGCGACTTCACCTTCCTTCCAACTGTGGTATTGGAGAAGACTCTTGAGAGTCCCTTGGACTGCAAGGAGATCCAACCAGTCCATTCTAAAGAAGATCAGCCCTGGGTGTTCTTTGGAAGGACTGACGCTGAAGCTGAAACTCCAGTACTTTGGCCACCTCATACGAAGATTTGACTCATTGAAAAAGACCCTGATGCTGGGAGGGATTGGGGGCAGGAGGAGAAGGGGATGACAGAGGATGAGATGGTTGTATGGCATCACCAACTCGATGGACGTGAGTTTGAGTGAACTCTGGGAGTTGGTGATGGACAGGGAGGCCTGGCATGCTGCAATTCATGGGGTCGCAAAGAGACAGACACAACTGAGCAACTGAACTGAACTGAACTGATAGTCTGGCTGCAATGGACTGCGCAGAAGCCCACCAGCTACAAAGGACCTTGCAAAAGCATGCCGGAGAGGAGCTACCCCTCACCCAAGGTCGGGGCAGCGACCAGGAGTGCCAGGCTAGAATGGCACTGGAGCAGTCTAGAGGAGCTACCTAACACCCAAGGTCAGGGGAGGCCGCCGAGAGGAGCTACCCCACGTGCAAGGAGTGGCGGCTGAGCGGGTACAGGAGGGCCTAGAGGAAATACTCCATGCTCAAGGTCAATAGGGGCAGCGGTGAGGAGATACCCCTCGTCTAAGGTAAGGAGCAGAGGCTGCACTTTGCTGGAGCAGCGGTGAAGAGATACCCCATGTCCAAGGTAAGAGAAACCCAAGTAAGATGGTAGATGTTGCGAGAAGACATCAGAGGGCAGACACACTGAAACCATAATCACAGAAAACTAGCCAATCTAATTAAACAGACCACAGCTTTGTCTAACTCAATGAAACTAAGCCATGCCATGTGGGGCCACCCAAGACGGACGGCTCATGGTGGAGAGGTCTGACAGAATGTGGTCCACTGAAGAAAGGAATGGCAAACCACTTCAGTATTCTTGCCTTGAGAACCCCATGAACAGTATGAAAAGGCAAAATGATAGGATACTGAAAGAGGAACTCCCCAGGTTGGTAGGTACCCAATATGCTACTGGAGATCAGTGGAGAAATAACTCCAGAAAGAATGAAGGGATGAAGCCAAAGCAAAAACAATACCCAGTTGTGGATGTGGCTGGTGATAGAAGCAAGGTCTGATGCTGTAAAGAACAATATTGCATAGGAACCTGGAACGTCAGGTCCATGAATCAACGCGAGTTGAAAGTGGTCAAACAGGAGATGGCAAGAGTGAACATTGACATTCTAGGAATCAGTGAACTAAAGTGGACTGGAATGGGTGAATTTAACTCAGATGACCATTATATCTACTACTGCAGGCAGGAATCCCTCAGAAGAAATGGAGTAGCCATCACAGTCAACAAGAGTGTGAAATGCAGTACTTGGATGCAATCTCAAAAACGACAGAATGATCTCTGTTCGTCTCCAAGGCAAACCATTCAATATCACNATCCAACCAGTCCATTCTGAAGGAGATCAACCCTGGGATTTCTTTGGAAGGAATGATGCTAAAGCTGAGACTCCAGTACTTTGGCCACCTCATGCGAAGGGTTGACTCATTGGGAAAGACTTTGATGCTGGGAGGGATTGGGGGCAGGAGGACAAGGGGACGACCGAGGATGAGATGGCTGGATGGCATCACAGACTCGATGGACGTGAATCTGAGTGAACTCCGGGAGATGATGATGGACAGGGAGGCCTGGTGTGCTGTGATTCATGGGGTCACAAAAAGTTGGACCCGACTGAGTGAACTGAACTGATACTCTGTGAATTTTACAGCATTTGTTTTCCAGTGTGATCATTTGTGTTATACCGCAAGTTTTGAAGAGAATATGACAAAGCAAGCATGAAATCAGAGTCCAGGGACACACAGACACACACACACCCCACCACCACTGAGCTGATAGCCCAGGGAGCCAGCCCCAGAGGCAGGGCCTCGCTGGGTCTTCATGGCAATGGGAGGGGATGGCCCTCTTCAAGAGCCCTACAAAGGAAGTAGGTAGTTACATATCTTCTTCCCATCACTTCCTGACCCAGAACAAGCCCTTCAACCACTTTGAGGGTTTCATTATTTCTAACTATAGGAAAACCTGCAATAATCAAAAGTGACTGTGGAAGAATTTCAAGAAAACTCGAGTCTTTAACAGGCATCCTTGGCTTGGGCCGAAAAGCAAATCGATACCAAGTTGTTCTTAGCACTTTGCCAAATGGGATGCAGCTTCCTTGTGCCTGGGGCGCCCAAAAAGGGAACGAGGGCTCAGGCTGTGTTTATGGCTCTCTGCCTGGATACCTCTCTGAGTTCCCTCTTTTAAGGCGAAGAACTCTGCGCTAATAGCATTCTGTCCCCCAGAGCCTGGCCTCGCCTGTGTGAACCTGTTTCATGATAACTAGATACTGTTGGCTTCACTTTCTGTACTTGTCCTTGGGCCTACCAGCCTAAGAAGGAGAAGTGGAACCTGCTTTTGCCCCTCCTCCCCTGCTTCTCTTATTCCGTGCTCTACCTTCCACTCAAAATTCGAGTCAAGCCTCCACGTGCCCCATACATGGGTCTTAACAGGAAACCACATCCTTTTATGCATCTGCACGTGTCAGGACTATACTGAGGGTATCTTGAACACTGTCTCCAGCCCTGGCTCCTTCCCCCTTCCCTAGTCCTTGAGTGTCTGCCTTCTGAAATTTCATATTCAAGGAGGCACTCAAGATATATCAAGATTCATACAAGATAGTGACTTCCCTGGCAGTCCAGTAGCTAAGACTCCTCACTCCCAATGCAGGGAGGCCCAGGTTCATTCCCTGTTCAGGGAACTAGCTCCCACACGCGCAATTAAGAATTTGCATGCCACAGTGAAAATCAAAGATCCTGCGTGCCACAACTAAGACCTAGCATAGCCTTTTTTTTTTTTTTTTTTTTAAGTAAAAGACTCCTACAAGATAAAGGGATATAAGAAATTTGGAAACTTCACATGAATATGGCTCCTAAGAACCTGAGTCAAGATGTAATATAACAGGACCAGTTACATAATTATGGGGCCCAGTGCAAAACAAAAATTAAGGGGCCTTTGTAAAACCTTAGGAAGAATTCAAGATGGTGACACCAGAGCATTGAGCCAAATTCGAGGGCCTCCTGAGCATGGGGCCCCTTGAAGTATGGGGCCCCATGAATGCACAGGCCACATGCCCAGCAATCTGGACCTGGTGCTACATTTCACCCAAATACCTCTTGGTTCCCAGACTAAAACACATCCATGCTGCCCAGTCTGCCACCATTTGGTGTCCTTATTACAACACATGGTAAAAACACTTACTATGCTGGGAATGGAGCTAAGCCCTCTGCCTTTAATAGCTCAGTTAATATTCAAGAGTACTCCAACCATCACAAAGGAGGAAGACCAGGGTCCCTCAGTTTGTAGAGACCAAACCTCATCCTTCAAACCCCAGATCTCTCAGCCTCAAAAGGAATGGGACCCATGACAGTGGACAATATGAACAGAGGTGATACAGGCACTCAAACGCTCCAGGAGATTCTGATATAATAGAAAAATAACTTCATTTAGCAAACACGTAGTACACACCAAGCACTGGGCCCTGCAGTTTACAGGCACCTTCTCATTTGACAAGATGCCGGTGTGAATTATATTCTATAGACCTGGTACAAGAAGCTTCCCATGCTTTATTTCTGTAGGTCACTTAATACTCTCGAGTGAACTAGCCCACACACAGCCCTACTCCCAGCCATGCTGCCCTTGTGATGCCAGAAAACGGAGGCCCCTGCATGCCAGGCACCACATGGAGGCCACTCCACCTGCTCATGGACAGCCTGGCCAAAGACCGCTTTTCTTCCTGGTGTCCAGGAACACTGGTCCTCACCTCAGATCTATATCTGGACCTTCACCTTCTCCAGGCCCCCATGGTATAGTTCAGCATTCCCCAAAAGGAAACATGAGAAGAAGCAAGACCTAAGTCACCTCCATGTTTGAACAGCCCCCAAACCTTGTACCCACTCTGATTTTGAACTTTTCCATGACCTAGACAGGTGGGGAGAGGGATATAAGGCATTCTAGCCTCCTTTTGCTGAGGCTGGACTGGGAAGAGGAGCTGCCAAACCAGGGGGTGAGTTGGTTTGGTTTTTGTTTCAGGGGCAGTTTTGGCCATTCTATGTGGCTTACAGGATCTTAGTTCCCCAACCAGGGATCAAACCTAAGCCCATGGCAGTGAAAGTGCTGAGTCCTAACCACCAGACCACCAGGGGAATTCCCCAGAGGGTATTTTTTATTTTCTTTTAATAACTTGACAGGTTTCAACAGATGAAGGAACATTAGCTGGAAGGAGGAGTCCCTGATCTAAGGTCCCATAGCCAGCAAGTGGGCTGGAATTTGAAGCTGTTGGACTTGAACTATCAAACGTGAATGACGTGCTTCAGCACTGGAATCACCTTGGAAGGGATCGTGGAAAGTTCTCAGGCCCCACACTGGCCTACAGAAGGATGATCTCTGAGAAGAATCTGTATTTTTACAAAAATATCCACATGTTACTAGAAGCTTCTGGAATTTCTACTTGGAATTCCAGCCACCCTCACAATGTTAACTGTGGCTGATGGACTAAGCTGCCCTTACCGTGGTCAGTGGCCACTGGCATTGACACGAAGTCCAAGTTGGCTTAGGCAGCCATAACAATACCACAGACTGGACAGCTCTAACACCACAATGTATCCTCTCAAAGTGCTGGAGGCTGGACGTCCCGGATCAGGGCACCAGCCCATGTGGCTTCTAGGGAGGCTCTCTTCCTGGCTTACAGGTGGCTGCCTTCTCGCTCTGTCCTCCGTGTGTGTGAAAGGAGAGAAATCTCTGGAGCTTTTTCTTATAAGGACGCTAATCCTATCAGATAAGGACCTCACCTTTATGACCCCATTTAACCTTAATTACTTCCTTTGAGAATTCATCTCCAAACACAGCCACTCTGGAGGTTAGGTCTTCAACGTGAGTTTGGGGGCGAGATACAGACATTCATCTCATAACACCACCTTCAGGTAATCCTTTCCCCTGAAATCAGACATCCCCCTGAGGTGGGACTTGCAATTTACTTCTAACCATTGGCATCTGGCCAAGAGGATGGGACATCATTCTGGACTCTATTACATTGTATAAGATACAGTCCCCATCTTGGGGACTTGCCTGGTGGTCCAGCAGTTAAGACTTCACCCTCCCAACGCAGGGAACACAGGTTCTATCCCTAGTCAGGGAACTAAGATCCCACATTCAGTGCAGTGTGGCAAAAAAAAAATTTTTTTTTAAAGATAACACCTTGCTTGCTTCCCTGGTGGCTCAGATGATAAAGAATCTGCCTGCAATGCAGCAGACCCAGGTTTGATCCCTGGGTTGGGAAAATCCCCTGGAGAAGGAAAGGGTAACCCTCTCCAGTATTCTTGCCTTGAGAATCCCATGGATAGAGCAGTCCATGGAGTTGCAAAGAGTCAGACATGACTGGGCAACTAACACACACAACATGTTGCTAGCAAACTTGCTCTAGAGGCTCTTCTTGCTGGTTTGTTGAAGGAAGTGGCCATATTGGGAAACCCCATGTGGCAAGAAACTATACTTGGCCTCTAGAAGCTGAGGGCAGTTTTGAACCAAAGAAGGAGTGAGAGACTGGGGCCCTCAGTCCTACAGACCTAGGAATTGAAATTTGCCAACTCCCCGAGTGACCTTGGAAACAAGTTCTTCCCCATTCTAGCCTCCAGATGAGGTAGCATCCTGGTCAACACCTTGATTGTAGCCTTGTGGGCCCAGAGAAGGGGAGTTATTTAAGCCATGCCTGGACTGCCAACCCATAGAAACTAAGATCATAAATATATGCTGCTCTAAGCCACTCACTCAGTGGTCTTTTGTTACACAGCAATGGAAGACAAGTGAATGCATCAGACAATCCCACAATCTCCCATAACAAGGCTGCTGGATTGTTCCTCTTTTTACTAATTCTATCTAGAAGCAAGTCCTAAACTTACCAAGCAGAACAAAGGACATGTATCAAACTGCCTGAGTTTTTCTTTTTTTTAATTTTTTAAAGATTTCTTGATTATGAAAAGTGATAGATGTTCACTGTGGAAGTTTTGGAGGCACACCAAAAAGAAAATAAAAATTACTGGGAATATTTCCTCCCACCCCCTGAGATAACCACAGATAACACACTGCCAAACAGCTTTCCTTCCCCAACTTGGTTCTATGCAGAGAAGCTGAATAAAGTTACAGAGAAAGCTCTGTACTCTCTGTACAGACTGTTTTGTAACTTGCCCTTTCCACAGTGCCAGCCCATGTTTTCTAAAGAATTTGAAGCATCAGAAGGGTGAATTTGTTCCTGGTATTTTGGGATGTTGCCAGATCCCATTTTTAATGACTTCAGGTTTTTCCCAGGCTGGGCTTTGGCAAAAGAGACTCATAAAGGAAACTGAGGCTACACAGCCTGTTGTCACCCAGAAATTTTTGCCCCTCCAACCTCCTCAGAACATTGTAGTTGAGCTGCTATTTTCCCTAAGCTGTTACCTTTGGAATTATTACCAGAGTTCAGTTCATGTAAGCCGCAGTTTCACTCATGATGAAAGGGGCCTAGAATAGGGGAAGCCCAGCACCCCTCTGCCTGAGACCTGGGCAGCCCACCACCATGGAGCCTGATTCTCCCCAGCTCCCACAGCAGCTGAAACTCTATTCCTGGAGCAACATTCTAAAACGTTAAGGGTTTGACTTCTTTTAAATGTGAATAGGAAGAAGTGAGATGGGAAAAGGAAGGCAGGAATCATTCATTCATTCAGTGAACTTTATCAAACCTCTGAAATCCAGGCCTGTGGAAATAAGTACAACATGGTCCCAATCCTAAACCATACTTCTGTATTTGAGTGTGATACAATGAACAGGTGTTACTTCTGTAATGGAAAAATAATGTTTAATGAAGATTTTTTAAAAAGGATGTCTGACTTAGTTAAACATTTATAAACTGTGTTATTGTTCCACTGGTCAGAATGGCCATTATCAAAAAAGTCTCCAAACAATAAATGCTGGAGAGAGTGTGGAGAAACAAGAACCCTCCTCCACTGTTGATGGGAATGTAAACTGGAGAGCCTATGGAGAACAGGATGAAGGTCCTTTAGAAAACTAAAAATAGAGCTGCCATGTGATCCGCAATCCCACTCCTGGGCATTTACCCAGAAAAAAACATGACCTGAAAGGATACGTATATCCCAGTGTTCACTGCAGCACTATTTACAGTAACCAAGACACGAGTTCAGTTCAGTAGCTCAGTCGTGTCTGACTCTTTGCGACCCCATGAACCGCAGCACGCCAGGCCTCCCTGTTCATCATCAACTCCTGGAGTTTACTCAAACTCATGTCCATTGAGTCGATTCCATCCAACCATCTCATCTGTCGTCCCCTTCTCCTCCCGCCTTTAATCTTTCCCAGTATCAGGGTCTTTTCCAAGGAGTCAGCTCCTTGCATCAGGTGGACAAAGTATAGGAGTTTCAGCTTTAGCATCAGTCCGTCCAATGCATATTCAGGACTGATTTCCTTTAGGATGGACTGGTTGGATCTCCCTGCTGTCCAAGGCACTCTCAAGAGTCTTCTCCAACACTACAGTTCAAAAGCATCAATTCTTTGGCGCTCAGCTTTCTTTATAGTCCAGCTCTCACATCCATACATGACTATTGGAAAAACCATAGCTTTGACTAGACGGACTTTTGTTGGCAAAGTAATGTCTCTGCTTTTTAATATGCTGTCTAGGTTGGTCATAGCTTTTCTTCCAAGGAGCAAGTGTCTTTAAATTTCATGGCTGCAATCACCATCTGCAGTAATTCTGGAGCCCCCTCAAAATAAAATCTGCCACTGTTTCCAGTGTTTCCCCATCTATTTGCCATAAAGTGATGGGACCAGATGCCATGATCTCAGTTTTCTAAATGCTGAGTTTTAAGCCAACTTTTTCACTCTCCTCTTTTACTTTCATCAAGAGGCTCTTTAGTTCTTCACTTTCTGCCATAAGGGTGGTGTCATCTGCATATCTGAGGTTACTGATATTTCTCCCAGCAGTCTTGATTCCAGCTTGTGCTTCATCCAGCCCAGTGTTTCTTATGATGTACACTACATATAAATTAAAAAAGCAGAGTAACAACATACAGCCTTGACGTACTCCTTTTCCTATTTGGAACCATCTGTTGTTCCATGTCCAGTTCTAACTGTTGCTTCCTGACCTGCATACAGATTTCTCAGGAGGCAGGTCAAGTAGTCTGGTATTCCCATGTCTTTAAGAATTTCCCACAGTTTGTTGTGATCCACACAGTCAAAGGCTTTGGCATAGTCAATAAAGCAGAAATAGATGTTTTTCTGGAACTCTCTTGCTTTTTCGATGATCCAGCGGATGTTGGCAATTGGATCTCTGGTTCCTCTGCCTTTTCTAAATCCAGCTTGAACATCTGAAAGTTCACCATTTACGTATTGTTGAAGCCTGGCTTGGAGAATTTTGAGCATTACTTTACTAGCGTGTGAGATGAGTGCAATTGTGCGGTAGTTTGAGCATTCTTTGGCATTGCCTTTCTTAGAGATTGGAACGAAAACTGACCTTTTCCAGTCCTGTGGCCACTGCTGAGTTTTCCAAAATTCTGGTTAGAATGGTTATCATCAAAAAATCTACAAAAAATAAAAGCTGGAGGCAATGCGGAGAAAAGGGAACCCTCTTGCACTGCTGGTGGTAATGTAAATTAATACAGCTACTATGGAGAACAATATGGAGATTCTTTTAAAACTAGGAATAAAACTGTCATATGACCCAGCAACCTCATTACTGGGCATATATCCTCAGAAAACCATACATGAAAAAGACATGTACCCCCAATGTTCACTGCAGCACTATTTACAATAGCTAGGACATGGAAGCAACCTAGATGTCCATTGGAAGATGAATGGATAAATAAGATATGATACATATATACAATGGAATATTACTCAGCCATAAAAAGGAATGTTTTTGAGTCAGTTCTAGTGAGGTGGATGAACCTAGAGTTTATACATGAACCTAGAGCTTCATGCTTGTACAGCATGAAGTAAGTCAGAAAGAGAAAAACAAATTTCATATATTAATGCAAATATATGGAATCTAGAAAAATAGTACTGATGAACCTATTTGCAGGGCAGCAACAGAGATGCAGACATAGAGAACGGACTTTGGACACAGAGTGGGAGGGGAGGGTGGGACAAACTGAGAGAGTTGCATTGACAGAAATACACTATCATTTGTGAAACAGCCAGTGAGAGGTGCTGTATGGGCACAGGAA
>SJXQ01003344.1:57201-90972 GCA_006408695.1 Aepyceros melampus | reverse complement strand
CTTGGTGCTCGGTGACAACCGAGAGGGGTGAGATGGGCTGGGGAGTGGGGCAGATTTAGGAGGGAGGGGACATACGTGTACTTGTAGCTGATGCACATTGTTGTACGGCAGAAGCAACACAATATTGTAAAGCAATTATCCTCTAACTAAAGATTTTTTAAAAGAAACACACACACACAAAAGAATAGATAACAGGTGTGTTTTCCTCGGATGTCATTTTTCTTTTTCCTACACGTAATTATCACTTTGATTGAATATTTTCTTAGAGACAAGGTTTTCTCAATTACTTTCTTCTAGGGGGTTTGGGTCTTTTTTTAAGTATTTACTTTTATTCATTTATTTGGCTGCACCAGGTTTAGTTGCAGCATGGGGGATCTAGTTCCCTGACCAGGGATTGAACCTGGGCCTTCTGCATTGGGAGCATGGAGTCTTAGCCACAGGACCACTAAGGAAGTGCTGAGGATTCAGGTTTTAAACTCTGTTCAATAAGTTTTTTAAATGTGTATTGTGTGTTTATTGTCTATTTAGCCATCATACTTGTTTTCTGATTTTTATTCCACAAGTGACAAAATTTTATTACATGGAAATTTAAAGTTATACCAACTAAGAAAAAGTTCAGCCAAATACAGAATGTTCCCATCTCTTACTATTTCACAATCACTTTATAAATATAGAGCAATTGGGAGAGTGTTGAAGGAAGATTTTGGTTTTACTTCCATTCTTTTTATTCTATTAAGTTTTAGGAAAAGAAATTAAAATATTTTGAGAAACTGAGATTCAGTATCTCATGTTGATGAATTAAGGATGACTTTAAAATTTTCACCTTTAGGCATTATGCTTTTTTATACATTTCTTTAAAAACTTAACCATGCATATGCATTATTTTTAAATCAGAAAAACATTTTATAAAAGAAAGACAAATATATATATAAAGGATATTTATGATATTGTTCATATAATAAGAAACAATGACAGACAACTAAAATGTCTGTCAAGGGAATGGAATAAATTATGATACTCCTTTAAATGATGTAGCCATTTGAAAAAAATCAAGGTAGACATGTGAAAGGACTTGGAAAAATATTAAAGAACCAAATGGCAGAAAAATAAGTTCTCATTTTTGTAGGGGGGGAAGAGTTTTTTTTTTAATTATTATTATTATTATTTTGGGAGTGTAGTTGCTTTACAATGTTGTGTACCAGAAGTTCTAAGAGGAAGAAAGTGTCACCAGCAAAGCCCATTGACAGTTCCTAGGAAATAAAACTAGAATCTGGGTAATAAAGTCTCACCTTTTCTTTTCCCTTTGTGCTTAGTCTAGTTTTCCTTGCTCATTGCGGGGCAGTACGCAGCAGCCCGCACCCACACAGCACTTCAGGCGAGAGTTCCGATGCGAAATGGCTGCTGGAACGCCTCAGCTCACCTCAGCTCACCTCAGCTCAGGAGGGCCGCGCGCCGCGGGCAGTTCAAGATGGCGGCGGCCGTGTGCGGAGGCTGCGCCCGACGCTCCGCGCCCTGAGCGCCCGCTTCCCACAGACAAGAGCCCTAGGAAGCAGCGCGCTCACACCCGAGAAGGAGCGGGAGCTGTGCACTCTTGAGGCCAAGCTCCTAGCTCTCAACTCTCTGATGGAATTCTAAAGCTTTCCTTTGCTTCTGAATGGAATTCGATCTCTTCTTGGCTCCGAAGACAAGTACCCTTGTTGGGAATGACTCAGAAGAATCAGTGAGAAAAGCCCATCAGTTAACAGCTGCTGGGGAACAGACTGTTACTTTTAATGCTTACCAACGTAATTCTATGTTGCTTGAATTTGTTAAAAAATTTTTTTGGTGAGTTCTATGTATTTTTCAAATACACGAATGTTACCCACATGTGACTAATAATGGATAAGCACACTTCTCATACACAAAGAATTTTCTCATGTCATTATAAAACAATACAAGCGTTACATAATTTTACCAGTGATTTTATGGTGATAGCTGTGTTTTCTTGATTTAATTTTAGATTTAAATGCAGGGCAATAGTGCATAAAATAGTAAAGATAAATCAAGCCAGAAACAAGTAAACAAGAAACTAAAAAAATTAATATATGGAGCTCAACAATTAGAATATCTGCATAACAAGCCATACAAAACATACAGCTATTAAATACTAACTTCAAGTTGTTCATTTGAATTGAATTAAACTGAACTGAATACTAACTTCAAATGACTGAAATGACCTAAAAGAACATGCTGCTGCTACTGCTGCTAAGTCGCGTCAGTCGTGTCCGACTCTGTGCGACCCCATAGACGGCAGCCCACCAGGCTCCCCCGTCCCTGGGATTCTCCAGGCAAGAACACTGGAGTGGGGTGCCATTTCCTTCTCCAATGCATGAAAGTGAGAAGCAAATGTGAAGTGGCTCAGTCGTGTCCGACTCTTAGAGACCCCATGGACTGCAGCCTAGCAGGCTCCTCTGCCCATGGGGTTTTCCAGGCAAGAGTGCTGGAGTGGGGTGCCATTGCCTTCTCCGAAAAGAACATGGCACAACATTATATTGTGTGTTCAATTTCTTATAATGATTAAAAAATGGAGACATCAACTATAATTTTTAACAACCAACAAGGACCTACTATTCAGCACAAGAAACTATATTCAACATTATGCAATAACCTATAAAGGAAAAGAATCTGAAAAAGAATATATTTTTATATATGTATATATATGTATGAATTTGTCAGATTTATATGTAATTTTTTAATCACAAAGTTGTCTTTATTACCTTTCTGTCTATAGTCACATAACACTTTTTTGTCACCAGGCCATGTGGCTTTCAGGATCATACTTCCTGGACCAGGGGCAGAGCCCGGGCTTTGCAGTGAAAGTACTGAGTCCTAACCACCGGAGAACTCCCACATAACACTATTTCCCCTTTTGAAACTTGCATTTCTTTCCTGGTTGTGCTGGGTCTTCCTTGCTTTGCATGGGCTTTCTCTGGTTGCGACGAGGGCGAGCTCCTCTTCCTTGTGGCCCACGGGCTTTTCATCGCAGTGTTGCGGAGCACAGGCTCTGGAAGCGCCACTTTCAGCAGCTGTGGCTTGCGTGCTCTGGCGCGCAGGCTCAGTAGTTGCGGCACACGGGCCTCATTGCTCCGAGGCACGTGGATCTTCCCGGACCAGGGACTGAACACAGGTCTCCTGCACTGGCGGACAGATTGTGATCCACTGCACCACCAGGGAAGTCCGAACACCATTTTTAATGGCTGCATAAAATAGGACAATTAAATTCTTTCTAATTTTTTATAATTATAAACAGCCTTAAACATTAACCCTTGTTCATTCTTCCGTTTGATTCTTCTATGAATTCATCCTAAGTTGGGGGGTGTGGGAGAAGTGGGGACGCACGCATTGTTTGGCAGTTTCCGATGGCTCGGTGGTGAAGAGTCCGCCTGCCAGTGCAGGAGATGCAGGGGACTCCAGTTCGAACCCTGGGTCGGGAAGATCCCCTGAAGAAGGAAATGGCAACCCACTCCAGTATTCTTGCCTGGAGAATTCCTAGGACAGAGGAGGCTGGCAGGCTACAGTCCAGGGGTTTGCAAGGAGTCGGCTATGACTGAGCAACTCAGCATGCACACACATGCACTGTTTGATAATATTTTTGTGAGAATCAAGTAAAATAATGTTCAAAAAGAACGTTACTTCCATAATTCTCTTTTGCCACTGGGCTCAGACCAGATCTAAAGAACCCTGAGGGTTCAGTCAATTAATTGCCAAGGCTTGGACTGACCCCTGAATGGGGCATGAACCCTCACCTCAGGGAATTCACAGTCCTGAGGGGAAAATGGACATAAGTAATTACCAAAAATGCACTTCATGTCGCAAAGGAAGGGCAGGGTCGGAAGTGGTCTATGACACTTCTCAAGGTCCAGCCTGCACACAGATCCCCTGTGCATCATTTGAAAAGCAGATGGAGATTCAGGGAGTCTGGGATAGAAACTGAGATTCTACATTCCTACCAGTTTGGGCTTCCCTTGAGGCTCAGCTGGTAAAGAATCCTCCCTCAATGTGGGAGATCTGGGTTTGATCTCTGGGTTGGGAAGATCCCCTGGAGAAGGGAAAGGCTACCCTCTCCAATATTCTGGCCTGGAGAATTCCATGGGCTGTATAGTCTATGGGGTTGCAAAGGTAGGACATGACTGAGCGACTTTCACTCATTCACCAGTTCCCCAGTGATATTCCAAAGTGTGGTCATTTGCAGACCACATTTTGAGTAGCAAGAGTATAAACAGAAGATAAGCAAAGCTTTCCAGATGCCCGAGCAGAATTTTAAAAGATAATTATGAATTTTCCAGGCAGTTAATGAGGGGAAGTGTACAACCCAGCAGAGAATAGTCAGTGCAAAGGTGCAAAGGCATAAAAGAGCATGGTTTGTCTCAAGCACCAAGTCCAACGTGTCAGGGGCAGATTAGAAAGATCCCGCCCCTAGGAGCAGCCATGGTCATGGAGAGGAGGAGGAAGAGACATCAGGGTTAATTCACAGGCTGGATAACTGACCAGATATGGGGGGAAGCAGAGGCGGGCATGCATGATAGGGAAAGGTTGCCCGCTCCGAAAGAGTAAATAAAGAATTCAGTGCAGGTTTGAGGAAGAAAGTAATGAGTTCAGTTTGAGGTTCAAGGAGTTGGAAGTGGAGGAGTAGGAAGCAGTGAGACGCTAGTGAAGCCCTCTGGGGAAAGACCAGAGCAGGAATGGCCAAGTGTCAAAGCCCTGGTCTGCCAGTGGAGAAGGATTTTCCAAGCCAAAAGAACACTCCTTCTGAATCTCAGAACCGCCACTCTGTTGCTGTTCAGTCGCTAAGTCGTGTCCAACTCCTTGCAACCCCATGGACTGTAGCATGCCAGGCTCCTCTGTCCTCCACTGTCTCCCAAGGTTGGCTCACACTCATGTCCTTGAGTCACGGATGCTACTTAACCATCTTATCTTCTGCCGCTCCCTTCGTCTTTTGCCCTCAATCTTTCCCAGCCTCATTTCTCGTCAGGTGGCCAAAGTATTGGAGCTTCAGCTTCAGCATCAGTCCTTCCAATGAATACTGGGTGTTGATTTCCTTTAGGATTGACTGGTTTGATCTCCTTGCAGTCCAAGGGACTCTCAAGAGTCTTCTCTGGCATTACAGTTCAAAAGCATCAATTTTTTGGTGTTCAGCCTTCTCAAATTTTAATACATATACATATGTTATGTAATCCTGGAAAAGGAAATGCCAACCCACTCCAGTATTCTGGCCTGAAGAAGTCCACGGACAGAGGAGCCTGGCAGGTTACAGTCCATGGGGTCGCAAAGAGTTGGACACAACTGAGCGATTATCATTCACTCATGTTATGTAATGGGCTTCCCAGGAGGCACTAGTGGTAAAGAATCTGCCTGCCAGTGCAGGAGATGTAAGAGACATGGGTGCGATCCCTGGGTCAGGAAGATCCTCTGGAGCAGGGGGCATAGCAACCCACTCCAGTATTCTTGCCTGGAGAATCCCATAGCAAGCTACAGTCCATAGGGTTGCACAGAGTCGGACACTACTGAAACAACTTATTTTATTGTTATTATATAACAGTAGTATTTGTTATGTAATAAATGTGTTTAATATGTGTATATGTTATATATATGGAAAACATTTTTCACGCTCTCAGCTGAGAGGGCCTAAAAGAAATGACACTCCAGAAAACTTAAGAATCTGGCCTAATGCCAAGATTTTGGGTTCTAATGCCATTCCCCAATAAAAGGAACCAGGGCTCCTTAGAGAAATGGCTGATTCTAGGACTGGAGTAGGAAATATACAAAATGAGTCTGGAGCCCAAGCATCTTGTATTGCTCAAGAGCAAGGAAGTGCTCCTATAATACTATCACAGGAACCAACTGAAAGAGCTTTTAATGACCAAAGCTGAAACAATTTGAGCAAAAAGTTAAAGTAGCAATGGATTATGACTCAAAAAAATAAATATCCATTAATTCATAATGATATAAATGATTGAATAAATTAATGAGGGCCAGAGACGAGATAGCCTACATTGGAAGGAGTGGGCTGAAGGGTGTGTCCCCAAAACTCAGGTCTCCTGGAAACTCAGAATGTGATTTTATTCAAAAATAGGGTCTTTGCAAATGTAATTAGTTAAGGATCTCAAGATATACTGGATTCAGAGTGAGCCCCTAATCCAATTATTGCTGTTCTTTAGAAAAAAATTTTTTTGGCTGCAATGGGTCTTAGTTGCAGCATGAGAACTCTTAGTTGTGGCATGTGGGATCTAGTTCCCTGACCAGGAATTGAACCAGGGCCCCCTGCATTGGGAGCAAGAAGTCTTAGCCACTGGACCGCCAGGGAAGTCCCGACTGATGTCCTTATAATAAGGACATAGAGATACACAGAGAAGATGACCAGGTGGTGGTAGACTGGAGTCCCGTTGCCACAAACCAAATGATGCCTGAGGCCACCAAAAAGCTGGAAAAGGGAAGGGACATTTCTTCCCCTGTCCCTTCAGAGGAATATGGCCCTATAGACACCTCGCCCTCAGACTTCCAGCCTCCAGAGCTCTGAGAGAATACATATCTTATTTTAAGCCGTCTAGTGTGTGGTAATTTGTTATGGCAGCTTGAGGAAACTAATACACAAAAGAATTCCAAATAATTCATGTAGCTACTCTACCCTCAAGGCAGGGGAGCATAACTCTCCCCTTATTAGGCCCAGCCTGTGCACTGGGACTTCTTTCCAAAACGTACAATATGGAGAGAAGAACAAAGCATAATTTGATGATGGAGAAACCGAAAAAACACTACGTCAGCCAGGTGGTCGAGGCCAACATCAACAGTCATCAATCACGCTGATAGCCCATGTGCTTGATATGATGTCATGGAAAATGGAGAGCTCTGTGGTTTCTACCCACCCCTCCCACCCAAACCCTTGCCGATAACCTGGTTTTATGAGAAAAACACTGGACAAATCCAGTATCCATTTTGGAGCAGACTCCAAAATACTTGACTAGTTCTTCTCGAAACTGCCAAAGTCGGGGCTTCCCTGGTGGTCCGGTGGTTAAGACTCTGTACTTTCAACACAGGATGTACAGTTTCAATCCCTGGTCAGGAACTAAGGTTCCACATGCTGCGTGGCAAGGCCAAAAACTTTTACGAAAACTGTCTAGGTCGCAAATTTCTTGGCAGTCCAGCAGTTAGGACTCCAAGCTCTCACTGCTGAGAGTCCAGGTTCAACCCTGGTCAGGGAACTAAGATCCCACAAGCTATGTGGCTCAGCCCAAAAAACAAAACAAAACAAACAAAAAAAAACTGTCAAAGTCATCAACAAGGAAAGTACAAGAAACTCACAGCCTAAAGGAGCCTGAGGAGAAATGACAATTAAATGGAAAGTGGCCTCCTGGATGGGATCCTGGAACAGAAGAAGGACTAAGAAAATCTAAATAAACTATGGGCTTTGAAAAGTGAAAGTGTTAGTCACTCAGTCATGTCCGGCTCTTTTCGACCCCAATGACTGTAGCCCACCAGGCTCCACTGTCCAAGAGATTTTCCAGGCAAGAATACTGGAGTGGGTTGCCAGTTCCTTCTCCAGAGGGTCTTCCCAACTCAGGGATCTTCCCGACCCAGGGGTTGAACTCAGGTCTTCCGCATTGCAGGCAGACACTTTACCATCTGACCTACCAAGGAAGAGCTTTAGTTAATAGTAATGAATCAAACTGGCTCATTGATCCTAAATGGTGTACAGTCAGGGGAATTCCCTAGGTAGTATACAGCTGGATCAAAATTTTTTACACATTCTGCCAGTCTTTTATTTGGTATATCTACACCATTTACATTTAAAGTAATTGTTGATGGACTTCCCTAGTGGTCCAGTGGATAAGAATCTGCCTGCCAGTGCAGGGGACATGGGTTTGATCCCTGGTCCAGGAAGATTCCACATGGCTGTGGAGCAGTTAAGCCCATGAGCCACAGCTACTGAAGCCCGTGTGCCCTACAGCCTGTGCCCTTCAACCAGAGAAGCCACTGCATTGAGAAGCCCGAACGCCGCAACGCTCGCCACATCTTCTCCCGCAGCTCCAAAGACCCAGCGCAACCAAAATAAATACTTAAGAGTCTAAAAATTTTTTTTAAATTTAAAGTAGCTATTGGTGTGTTAAGGCCTAAATGTGCTGTTTTATACGGATTTCTGTTTTTCATTCTATTTCTCATCCTCTGTCGCTTCCTACTGCCTTTATGGGGATTACCTAAGCATTTAGGTATATTTTTAGAGTTCCAAATGTGACATATTTATAATATTTTTAGTATACTGCTTTTATAGTAAATGTATGGCACCTCACTCCAGTACTCTTGCCTGGAAAATCCCATGGATGGAGGAGCCTTGTATGCTGCGGTCCACGGGTTTGCTAAGTCAGACACGACTGAGCGACTTCACTTTGACTTTTCACTTTCATGCATTGGAGAAGGAAATGGCACCCCACTCCAGTGTTCTTGCCTGGAGAATCCCAGGGACGGGGGAGCCTGGTGGGCTGCCGTCTATGGGGTCGCACAGAGTCGGACACGACTGAAGCGACTCAGCATGGCATAGCATAGCATGTATAAATATACATTTATATACCTATCTATGTATAAATGTCTGCACAGGCTTTTTTCCCTAATTCTTGCTCTAGGTATCACCCTGTAATCCATCACTGCACACTGGTGTCCATGCTTCCCACACTGCGTGCAATGTAGAAACCATCATTTTTTTTCATATTTATTTATCTGGCTGCTCTGGGTCTTAGTTGCAGCACTCGGGATCTTCAGTCTTTGTTGTGGCATGTGGGATCTTTACCTGCAGTGGGAGGGATCCCTCAGCTGTTGCATGTGGGATCTGGTTCCCTAAGCAGGGATCAGACCCAGGCCCCTGCCCTGGGAGCCCAGACTCTTAGACACTGGACCACCCCGGAAGTCCCTGGAAACCATACTTTGATTTAGACAAGGACCACAGCCTTGTCTCACTCAAGGAAACCAAGCCATGCCTGTGGGGCCACCCAAGATGGGCGGGCATGGTGGAGAGGTCTCACACAGTGTGGTCCACTGGAGAAGGGAATGGCAAACCACTTCAGTATTCCTGCCTTGAGAACCCCATGAACAGTATGAAAAGACAAAAGGATAGGATACTGAAAGAGGAACTCCCCAGGTGATTAGGTGCCCAATATGCTTCTGGAGATCAGTGGAGAAATAACTCCAGAAAGAAAGAAGGGATGGAGCCAAAGCAAAAACAATACCCAGTTGTGGATGTTACAGACCACAGCTTTGTCTAACTCAATGAAACTAAGCCATGCCATGTGGGGCCACCCAAGACGGACGGCTCATGTTGGAGAGGTCTGACAGAATGTGGTCCACTGAAGAAAGGAATGGCAAACCACTTCAGTATTCTTGCCTTGAGAACCCCATGAACAGTATGAAAAGGCAAAATGATAGGATACTGAAAGAGGAACTCCCCAGGTTGGTAGGTACCCAATATGCTACTGGAGATCAGTGGAGAAATAACTCCAGAAAGAATGAAGGGATGAAGCCAAAGCAAAAACAATACCCAGTTGTGGATGTGGCTGGTGATAGAAGCAAGGTCTGATGCTGTAAAGAACAATATTGCATAGGAACCTGGAACGTCAGGTCCATGAATCAACGCGAGTTGAAAGTGGTCAAACAGGAGATGGCAAGAGTGAACATTGACATTCTAGGAATCAGTGAACTAAAGTGGACTGGAATGGGTGAATTTAACTCAGATGACCATTATATCTACTACTGCAGGCAGGAATCCCTCAGAAGAAATGGAGTAGCCATCACAGTCAACAAGAGTCCGAAATGCAGTACTTGGATGCAATCTCAAAAACGACAGAATGATCTCTGTTCGTCTCCAAGGCAAACCATTCAATATCACAGTTATCCAAGTCTATGCCCCAACCAGTAATGCTGAAGAAGCTGAAGTTGAATGGTTCTATGAAGATCTACAAAACCTTTTAGAACTAACACCCAAAAAAGATGTTCTTTTCATTATAGGGGACTGGAATGCAAAAGTAGGAAGTCAAGAAACACCTGGAGTAACAGGCAAATTTGGCCTTGGAATGCGGAATGAAGCAGGGCAAAGACTAATAGAGTTTTGCCAAGAGAACACACTGGGGTTGATGATGGACAGGGAGGCCTGGCGTGCTGCGATTCATTGGGTCCCAAAGAGTCAAACACGACTCAGCGACTGAACTGAACTGAACTGAACTGTATAGTCATTTTGAGGTGAGGTGAAGTCGCTCAGTCGTGTCTGACTCTTTGTGACTCCATAGACTGTAGCCTACCAGGTTCCTCCATCCATGGGATTTTCCAGGCAAGAGTACTGGAATGGGTTGCCATTTCCTTCTCCAGAGGATCTTCCCAACCCAGGGATCAAACCTGGGTCTCCTACACTGTAGGCAGATGCTTTACCATCTGAGCCACCAAGGAAGCCTGTATAGTCATTTTGGGTTTGGTAATTTCCTCTTTGTACTTGAGAGTCTGGGTATGGGGATTAGGACTGCCCTAGGGCCAGGGCGGGTCTCCTGAGGTCATATCTGGACTTGTGATCCTTGCATTTTAGACAGGAAGTTTGGAGCCTCCCTGAGAAGCAGACAAAGGTTAGGACTTAAGACCTCATTAGTGTATTAGGATATTAGGATCCTTCAGTTTAGTAAAGCTCATGTTCCTCAAAAGAACTTTAAGGGCTAGCAATTCCCACTTAAACAGGAAGGAATCTCCCCTGGGTAGATCTGACCCATGTGGAGTAACAGTGACAATATGTTCCATTCCTTGTCTCTCTGACCACCTTCCCAATGCCCACAGAAAGAGACGTTATTCATCCAACTGACAGACTCCACAACCTGTACCATACAAATTACATTCTGATTCTTGCTGAAAGAGACAAAGTTCCTAGGTCAGAGATGGTCTTAAAATTCTGGTAAACTAAAAAATAGAAAAAAATACAATCTTTCCCTTTGTTTTATGAAAAAATAAAACTATCAGGAAGTATCAACTTCAATACTGTTGCTAATCTTGCCACTTAAAACAAAACTATCTGGGGCTTCCCTGGTGGTCCGTGGTTAAGACTTCACCTTTCAGTACAGCAGGTGTGGGTTTGATCCCTGGTTGGAGAATATCCCACATGCCGCATGGTGCAGCCAAAAAATAAAGAAAAAATAAATTTGCCATGCTTTTCTCTAATTCTGAAATTCTCAGCCAATGACTGTCCTCAAGACCTTGAAGACTGCTGCGGAACATAAACACTTCTTAATATCTTCTTTTGAACAACTATTTGAGGATGGGATAATTTCTTGGTGCCTACCAATGGACTGTTTTACTATGACAAGGAATCATCCAGAACATTTTATTTCTTCATTTTCAAATAGTTCGGGAGTGCCTTTACAGGTACATTAAATACACTGTGGAGTAGATACAACGGATCATACTGGAAGCTATGGGTCCTGAGAGACAGGTTCATTACACAATCGAAAAGGTATAGAGACGCAGTGTTGTAATGGCACGCTCTGTTTATAATAGCTGGTGTATACGAGGAAATAAGAATCCAACTTAGAAAAATGGGAAATAGAAGATTACACTTTTTTTTTTTCCGAATGCCTCGAAGCCACCCAAGAGTGCAGAACTGGCTGGGCGCTGTGGGTTTGGCTCCTGCCTGTGTTCTGCAGCTCAGATCGGATCCCTCCAAGAGGAATCCGGGGCTGGGACCAGATAGCTGAGGATACAGATTTAAATCATGAGCAAGAACCTCCCTGGTGGCCCAGTGGTTAAGACTCCATGCTTCCACTGCAGGGGATGTGGGTTGGATCCTTGGTTGGGGAACTAAGATTCCATATGCCACGTGTTGCAGAAAACAAAACGAAACACCATAAGTGGCGAGCAAACAGCATGCCCTTTAGACACAAGTAATAGATAAGCAGCCATGAAAAAATGGTTTGCCGCAGGAGACTCGTGTGGGTCCCTCCAAGAGGATGCATCTGCTGTATAATACTCGTGTGCAAGGGAGTGCCTTTCACAGTGTCTTGGAGCTACTTCTCTTTTCCTGGCTTTGACACTTCCTCATTTCACGCTCCACTCTCAGCCTTATCTTCCTTAGTTTGGGTGTTTGCTTCGACCTGCAACGATGCATCTAGAACATGGACTGTCATGGGGCCTGGGCAATGGGTTGGGTTTTAAATTAACGTCCTTGCTAGAAGCTCAGAAAAATTCTCCCAGTGGCAGTCAACTACAGAAAGGGAATCCCTTACTCAGTGGTCTGTGACCAGAGGAAGCACTTGGATCCCTCTGCCTGCCAGTCCTGGCATCTTTCAGCACATGGGCTGGTGGTGCTGAACAATTCACTGCTTCAGAGTAGCTGGTATGATAGACAGCAGATCCAATGCAAATTTACAGACTCGTCCAGTGGAATAGTAAATTAAACCAACCAGAATGGCAAATTAAACTGTTAAGAACCTGGAGGCATGTGACCCTTGCCAGCCTAAAGTATTTATGGGAATAAAGCATGCTCACACTATGTGGGAATATAAGGGTAAAATGGAGATACTACACTGATTACAGCAAGGAGAAAAAAGGCATATTCTTCAGGGAAGCATCTCCAAGTGAAGAAATGGCATCATAAGGGAAGTCTACCCTGGCATTTTGGGTTATTTCATTTGGTGACTCAGATTCCTCTAAAGGAGGTAACTATAGATTATTTCAGCTCCAACCTTATCATGGAAAAATAAAACGCTGTCCATGCTCTTTGGAGGTAAAGAAAGAAGTGTCAGGTCACAAGTTACTTAAAGCATCTTAGAGAAGTAATGCTGTCAAGGGGGTGTAAAGGTCAACACCACATGGACCCTGAATCCCAAAGCAACACCCATCTCTCTGTAAAGTGCTTTCTTCCAATGGGCAGCATAGATGTATAAACTGACCTCAGTTTCTGCAACATCTAAAGAGATCGTAGTCCTCAAGATAAAAGTAAAGGTTTCATTGGAACAACTGACCTCCAATACTCTGGCCAACTGATGTGAAGAGCCAACTCACTGGAAAAGACCCTGGTGCTAGGGAAAATAATGAAATGGTTGGATAGCATCACCAACTCAATGGACACGAATTTGAGCAAATCCAGGAGATGGTGAAGGACAAGGAAGCCTGATGTGCTGCAGCCCACGGGGTCTTAAATAGTCGGACATGACTTAGCAACTGAGCAACAATAATATGTAATGTGAAGATGTCCAGTTTGTCAGTTGATGACATTGTTGCTTTCTTACAAGGAGGATAATTACCCCATCAGACTGGAATTGTTCCTTGCCACTTGGAAAAGGGGATAATGTCCTGATCATCTTGACTCTTAGATGAGGCTATAAACACTGCAACTGGGTTAGAATGTCTCTGCACACTTTTTGAGTTTAGAAAAAAAAATGTTTAAAGCAAACCCAAAACACCTCTGTAACTGATCTAAATCATATCAAATCATAAAGAAACTACCTCTGTATCTGATCTAAATTGTATCAAACCATAAAGAAATTACCTTGTAACTGATTTCAGCTGTATCAAACGATAAAAAAACTAACAGGTATTAAGCATTTCCATATCAAATGTTGCAAATACAATGTTTGCATTTTGCACACAGAGAAATCTAAATCTAAAGGGTTTATTCTTTTACTAGCCTCATTTCAAACTTTCTTTTTTCGTTCTCTTTCAGAAACTGACTTTAGGAAACCACATACATGCATATTAAGATCTGAGAAGAGGCTTAGGCGGCTGTGGTTCCTTCCTCCTCATTCCGGGAAGACGAGTGTGCTGTTAGTGGGAAACAACCACCCAAAGTGTGATGGGGGTCAGGGGCGAGGTGGGTGGGGGGGAGTGGACATCTGAGACAGTGTTCAGGCTCATTTTTGAAACCTGCCATTGTGCAGATTTTATTTCCTGACTGATTTCCAATCAATTTGATTCCAAATCAATTTCCAAATTGATTTCCAACTCTCAGGTTGATGCTTTCTTCCTCCAATGATGTCTGTAGGGCCCAGTGAAAGATCATGTTTGGGTTGGGGCATTTTTTAGGACATGTCAAGTTACTGCCATAGAGACACCCCTTTTCATCCCGATAACAAGGAGTGGCATTTGCCAAAATGCCACAGATGATCTGGCATTGTCAGAACAGGTACATTCACCACAGAGAGCCATAGGGACTTGTCAATGCACCCATCAGCCTTTCAGCAGAGACATCATCAACCTTCCAGGAAGAATCCCTGACGCTCTTTTGTTTTTTTTTTTTTTTTTTAAATGGGTCCAGAGCTCTGCCAGTTCTAGGCCCTTAGCATCCCAAACCCCTGCCCCAAATATGTATACATGAGTGGGTCACAGACAAATAAAGACCAAAAGGAGGAAAACAGCAGGGACCAATGCACTGCATGTCAGCACCAAATTCAGCATGATTGGACACTGGGCAAGGACCTGAAAAATAGGAGTCCTCCTTCTGAGACATCCAGGAAGGGGTGTCCCCCTATTTGCAACTTTCAAGAAACATTTTCTTTAGGTTTCCATTTATTGCTGCATCAAAGGTATTAAAATCTCTGGCTAAAAAGAAAAATACCTACAGTCAAATCATACAGCTGCTGCAATTAAAAGAGAAAAATGTGGATGAAATAATGCAACCACTGGAGAATGTTTAAATGTTTATTTTCATGTTAAAAAGGATGAGTTACCCTGTGGTTAGAATATACCTTTATGCTGAAAAACAAAGTCACTTTATTTCTGAAATAGTTCTGGGAAAAAAAAAAAAGAAAGAAAAAAGGAAAAAGAAATCCAAAAGTAAGGAAGAGTAAGATCAAAATGTTCTGGCAGATTCCATCCACAGTCCCAACAGAAGCCATGCCCTCTAAAGGCTGCATCTCTAATTCAGTGCATTTCACGATGTCAGGTTCTGATGTTTCCCACCATCAGTTTAGATATTTCTGAGCGGGATGTCTGTACATTTAAAAGCTACAGCTTTGCATGCTTTTATTTGAAAAGGTATTTATTCCAACACATCTTTCAGTGTTTCAGTATGTTGCCTATATTACATACAAAAATATCTGCTATCCATATTTGAGCATAACTTTTCCACCACCCATACTGTTCCTTTACATAACAGGTGACACGCGATACATTACACATAGTACAATTTGAGGGAGAAGATGGTTGCTGGGTTTATAGACCACCTATCTTGTCATTTGCAGAGACTAGAATGGAGATCTGAGGCTGTTTTTGAGTTGATGAGAGTAGAAAGGTGATGAAAGGATTCAGACGGAACCACCCTCTGTGGTCAGTGGAGTTGGAATGAGTGGTCTTCCCTGACAGAAACTTTACTGTGGTCCCAACGTCCCAACATTGGGGAGACATTTTTCTAAAAGAGTAAGACGAGAAAGCTGACCAACATGCACAATTCCTAAAACTTAAAATTACCCGGGTACAAAATACTTCTTCCACGGATGTGGCAAGGGGACAAACGTTAATCCATTTCCCTGCATTAATTTTTATAAATAAAAAACTCTGCCTACAGTCTAAGCACGATTACAGTCTGGGGATGCAGCCTGGCCAGTGTGCAACAGAAAACCTCCAGGGCTCAATGATTCTCTCTTGGTTCACACAGAGTATTCTGAGGTCAGCTACCTTGTGTGTTCTTTGAGGAAAGTTTCCGGGGAAAACTTCCAGTGTCTTTTCTTTTTGTTTTCTCTCAAATGTAACACTGCAGGTTTAAACTCCAGTAATTTTGTGTGGCAGCTGCTCCTTGATAGCTGTACGCTGGCCTGGAGACAGTAGTTTCACATCCTCCATGGTTGTAGGTCACCTGATCCTCATGGGGCATCTGAATTGCCCCTTGTGTGATTCACAGAGCTCACAGCCTGCTGTCCCCATTAGAAGCTGCTGGTGTCTGCCTCAGGGGGAGCCTGAGCAATCTCGTTTTTATGGGAGAGAAAGGGGTTCTATCTACATCATTTATTTCAGGTTGTTGACACCCATCCTTTGCATATCTCGGCCATAAAAACCTGGAAAATCCAGGCAAATGCATGCCTCCCCCAGGCAGAGAACCGTGTTTCAAGGCTTACTTAATTTACATCATTCCTCCCATTCTAGTTTAAATATTTTGGAAGTATAGTTCCTATTTGTTTTAAATTAACCACGTTGGAAATCAAGCAGATATAGCAGTGGGTTCTAGTCAGTAGGAAATATTTAGAGCAGAAAGAGCTTCAGTGAAAGTCTGTTCAGCTGAGTAGTTGTCCATGTCCAATCAGAGAACAACTGACAGTGTTGATTCCCACAAATAACTGAATTTCTGGCTCTTCACTATTCACACACACAAACACATGTGGGTGTGAGTATGTATGAGTATAGGGAAGGGTGTGTTGTGTGGTAAAAGGGACCCTTCCCCTGAAACCTTCCATTTGATCTTTATTTTGAGCTGGCTGAATCTCAACATAAGCCAGCAAAGGTGGTTTATGCAGCCTGCATCACTCTGGGGGATGCTAGCTTATACACAGGGGGCACCTTCAGGACCACGGTCAGCTCCCAAGCCCTGTTGAGAAACCAAGTGAAAGTGAAAGTTGCTCAGTCATGTCTGATTCTTTGCGACCCCACGGACTATACAGTCCATGGAATTCTCCAGGCCAGAGTACTGGAATGTATATCCTTTCATTTCTCCAGGGGATCTTCCCAACCCAGGGATCAAACCCAGGTCTTCCTCATCGTAGGCAGATTCTTCACCAACTGAGCTATAAACCAAGGGTTCCTTCTAATTCTCCCCAGTGTGTTCTTTGCATCACGTCAAGCATTCAGGCCATAGAAGGTGGCCTAACTTGTATGCTCCTGAATAAGGCTCCTCATGACAATGGTAGGTTCCTCTTCCCCTGAATTCTTCCCATGGAAACTCTCATTTTACCAGTGGGAGCCAGCCTGCCGTGTGTGTGAGACTCACTCCCTGCATCAGTTGAAGTTCCTCAGTTTTAGAAACGAAATCCCTATTATGTCTGGACTGTCAAAGGGAAAAAAATTTGAAAATATCTTATAGGGGGAGCAGGACTCATATGGACAGCTCTGTTTCCATTAGGATGTGAATTTCTCTCCAGCTCTACACAGTCGGTTTTGAGCAACCTCCCCACCAAGTCCTTTGAAAAGCAGAGGCAGCTTCTTTTGGCTCCCAGAGCAGCTCTTCCTACAGGGTGTCAGCCATTCTTTGCAAACTCCTTTGGAATCCAATACCTGGGTCTCTTGACTTCATTTCCGAATCAAACTGGAAGATTTGGGCAACCTTACCAGCTTCAGTTCCTAATCCCCATTTTAAACACAAGAGCAGCTGAACACCAGCCCCTGGAGGTCAGGCAGTGCATCACTGGTAACTTAGGCATGGTTTATAAATGTACTGTAGTCTTGTGGGCAAGAGACACAGGGAGAACGCTATGTCTGCCACGTCATGGCTGGAGGAGGCTAGTTGTCATGTTCCTGTCCATGGAACCCTCTAAGAGAACCACTGAATCACACCCTTATAAACAGCCCAGTCATCAGCCATCGAGAGTCAAGGAACTGTTTCAACACCTCCTGCAGGTCCTGGCCACTTTGGGTCTTTAAAATTCTCTGAGATGCACATGGTTCAAGAAAGCTTGGAATGAGGCATATTCATCCAGTGTCTGTTTTTCCAGCTATCACATCCTAATAGAATGTTGCCATAGTTTCCTAATCTGAACTTCTTGCTTTGCTTGAGACCAGGCATGCTGTTCTTTGAAAACCATTATTTATCTAAAAATTATGCAGGAATCATGCTTTTCTCTCTCTCTCTCTCTCTCTCTCTCTCTCTCTCGCTTGCCATTTCAATTTCCCAATAGCTATGATTTTCATCACAACTACTTCTCAAACTTCTGGAATAGTCATTTATTTTGTGAAATTTTTTTTGGAAAAAAAAAACACCCATTGTTTTTCTTGATTAATGTACACCCTGTATAGGTTTTACCTCTGCCAGAGTCATGACTAGGGATATATGTATATATATGTTTATATATGAGCTTTTTTTGTGGTGGGGTGGAAATCATTGAATGGGTAGATTTCTATGTATTACTAAGTTGAAACATCATTCCACTTACTGTTCTAATAAAGTTTTGCTCTGCTAAAAGAAAAGTTTCGTCTGAAGGTACTTCCTATGCAATTTCCTTTCTGTGCATATCATATCTAGACCTTGATATCAGTTTGGATAACAAACAGGTTGACCACAAAGCATTAGTATCAATACAACTATTTTGAGGACTGCTTTGCCCTCGGAAATTCACTCCAAGAAGGAGGTCCTCATGACTCCTGCAAACAGAAGATAAAAGGTTCACAGTTCATAATTTTTCTCCAAAGTTTTTAAGCATCATGTAGAAAACTGTAAAGGAGATGGCCCCCCTCACAGTACATTAACATTTTAAGTAAAATCCCACGTCCCTATCTGAGACAACAAAGTTCACCCACAAAAAAAGGAAAGACATCATGAGGATTAGCTTCTTAGCTATTGCCCCTAAGTGACGAAGTGTGGAAAACTGGAAAGACCCTGAACTCCCGCACAGACATCCAGGAAATAACAGGACATGGCAAATCGTGGGGGCTAAAACTCATACGTAAATCAAACAGATCTCAGAGAAAAGAATGGCATCTCCTGTCTTCATGTTTCAAAAAGAACTGCAGAGGTCAAAGGAACCAGGTGCGAGTGCAAAGATATATAAAAATAATGAGCAATGCTCGTAACAAATATGGGCGGCTACATTCAGCATCTTTCAGGTATGTCCAATCTCAGGCCAAGGGCAAGAAATGTCCACTGTGCTTTAAAAGGTCTAGGAGTAGAAAAATCAAACCCAAGTCTTTTCTAATTCCACACGGCTGTTTTGCCACGAGATGATTAACAATGTCTGTGGGGTCAGGATTATTCTACTGGAACTGAGCTAGTACCAGGCAGCAGATAAAAATCACTGTCTTAGAATTTCTCTAGGACCCACACGTGGCCGACTCAGAGACATTGCCTAGCTTCAAACCCAGCTGCCTTTGCTCTCTCTGATACCTGCTTAGAAAGGGATCCCGCCAGACCGCCACACATGAAGCTCTGTTAAATCATCCCCTATCGCTGATCAGACTCACGGCTCCACCATTCAAAAAACAGAAGGCATAAAGGTGAATACAAACAAGAGAAAGGAGTTCACATCTGGTCCTGCAGCCTCTCCATGTAGTCTCTGAAGCCCTGGGACTCCCCCAGCCCATATCTGGGCAGACCCACTGGATGTTGTCATCACTGTCAAACAGGATGGAGTTGGTGTAGGGGCCGCCGTCCTCTGGGAGGATGGTGGTGTAGGAAGTAAACTTGACCCTCTTCCTCTTGGGGCCTGTGGAACTCAGAGGGTCATTTTTCATGTCTTTCTCATAGACATAGTCAGAAGGTCTGAGCAGCTGACTATGGAAAGTCTTCTGGGAACCACCGTTCAGTAGGAAGTTCCTCTCCTCGAACTGCAGCCCCCTGTCAATCACGGTGGTGCACTCCTCCGACGGGAGGGTCACGTCCACCGGGTTCTCTAGAAGCTCCACGTCGTTCCCCAGCCAGACCCAGTCATGGGAATGGGGGATGTTGCCTTGCTCGCTCACGGCGAATCTTTTGTGTCTGTATTTCCAAGCAAATGCCACACAGTTGATCAAGAAGACCAAGATGGCTAGGCAGAAGACGCAGAGCAGGGCGTACATGCCGATTTCCAAGTCAGTAAGCCCCCTGGAGGTCACCGTGAGGTCACTAGGATTATGGGGTTCCGGTGACTTCCCTTGAGCAGGGAAGCTTGTGAAGGCATCTGGACCACCGCTCTTGCGCATCTTCTTGTCTTTTCCTTCCATTGGAGACTGTGGGGTTGTGCTTTTGTTGGTACTTTCCTCGCGGCCAACAGAGGCGCCATGCTGGAACCACTCCTGAACCGCTCTCTCCTGGTTTCCCTCACGATCTATGGTGTTACTGAGGTGGTCTTTATATTCCCGGTTTATGCCCTCAATATCGTTGGTGCCTCCCTGGTGCTCATCAATACTGGGCTCAAATTTGACCTTGACGTTCCCTTTCCCCACGGCAAGAATGCTCTTCCTCTTGGTCTTTTGACAAGGCTCACTGATCATCATTTCCAGTTTAATCAAGGGCCCTTGCCCTTCCCCCTCTGCAACCACAACCGGCCATTTGGACTGAAGGCTTGCTTGGACAGACACCACCATTTCATCCAAAGATGAGACAGTAACTGAAAAATCCTTGGGATCGTAAATGTCTAAAGGTGTCACTGAACCATCGCTGAACAAAATCCAAGAACTGACGATGGCTTCCTAAGAGAAATGAAACCAGAGCATTATGTTATAATCGGGTTCCTTCAAAACCTGCAAACATTCTCTCTCTCTCTCTCTCTCTCTCTCTCTCTCTCGCTTGCCATTTCAATTTCCCAATAGCTATGATTTTCATCACAACTACTTCTCAAACTTCTGGAATAGTCATTTATTTTGTGAAATTTTTTTTGGAAAAAAAAAACACCCATTGTTTTTCTTGATTAATGTACACCCTGTATAGGTTTTACCTCTGCCAGAGTCATGACTAGGGATATATGTATATATATGTTTATATATGAGCTTTTTTTGTGGTGGGGTGGAAATCATTGAATGGGTAGATTTCTATGTATTACTAAGTTGAAACATCATTCCACTTACTGTTCTAATAAAGTTTTGCTCTGCTAAAAGAAAAGTTTCGTCTGAAGGTACTTCCTATGCAATTTCCTTTCTGTGCATATCATATCTAGACCTTGATATCAGTTTGGATAACAAACAGTGTTGACCACAAAGCATTAGTATCAATACAACTATTTTGAGGACTGCTTTGCCCTCGGAAATTCACTCCAAGAAGGAGGTCCTCATGACTCCTGCAAACAGAAGATAAAAGGTTCACAGTTCATAATTTTTCTCCAAAGTTTTTAAGCATCATGTAGAAAACTGTAAAGGAGATGGCCCCCCTCACAGTACATTAACATTTTAAGTAAAATCCCACGTCCCTATCTGAGACAACAAAGTTCACCCACAAAAAAAGGAAAGACATCATGAGGATTAGCTTCTTAGCTATTGCCCCTAAGTGACGAAGTGTGGAAAACTGGAAAGACCCTGAACTCCCGCACAGACATCCAGGAAATAACAGGACATGGCAAATCGTGGGGGCTAAAACTCATACGTAAATCAAACAGATCTCAGAGAAAAGAATGGCATCTCCTGTCTTCATGTTTCAAAAAGAACTGCAGAGGTCAAAGGAACCAGGTGCGAGTGCAAAGATATATAAAAATAATGAGCAATGCTCGTAACAAATATGGGCGGCTACATTCAGCATCTTTCAGGTATGTCCAATCTCAGGCCAAGGGCAAGAAATGTCCACTGTGCTTTAAAAGGTCTAGGAGTAGAAAAATCAAACCCAAGTCTTTTCTAATTCCACACGGCTGTTTTGCCACGAGATGATTAACAATGTCTGTGGGGTCAGGATTATTCTACTGGAACTGAGCTAGTACCAGGCAGCAGATAAAAATCACTGTCTTAGAATTTCTCTAGGACCCACACGTGGCCGACTCAGAGACATTGCCTAGCTTCAAACCCAGCTGCTTTGCTCTCTCTGATACCTGCTTAGAAAGGGATATCTTCTAACCTGATACCTGCTTAGAAAGGGATCCCGCCAGACCGCCACACATGAAGCTCTGTTAAATCATCCCCTATCGCTGATCAGACTCACGGCTCCACCATTCAAAAAACAGAAGGCATAAAGGTGAATACAAACAAGAGAAAGGAGTTCACATCTGGTCCTGCAGCCTCTCCATGTAGTCTCTGAAGCCCTGGGACTCCCCCAGCCCCATATCTGGGCAGACCCACTGGATGTTGTCATCACTGTCAAACAGGATGGAGTTGGTGTAGGGGCCGCCGTCCTCTGGGAGGATGGTGGTGTAGGAAGTAAACTTGACCCTCTTCCTCTTGGGGCCTGTGGAACTCAGAGGGTCATTTTTCATGTCTTTCTCATAGACATAGTCAGAAGGTCTGAGCAGCTGACTATGGAAAGTCTTCTGGGAACCACCATTCAGAAGGAAGTTCCTCTCCTCGAACTGCAGCCCCCTGTCAATCACGGTGGTGCACTCCTCCGACGGGAGGGTCACGTCCACCGGGTTCTCTAGAAGCTCCACGTCGTTCCCCAGCCAGACCCAGTCATGGGAATGGGGGATGTTGCCTTGCTCGCTCACGGCGAATCTTTTGTGTCTGTATTTCCAAGCAAATGCCACACAGTTGATCAAGAAGACCAAGATGGCTAGGCAGAAGACGCAGAGCAGGGCGTACATGCCGATTTCCAAGTCAGTAAGCCCCCTGGAGGTCACCGTGAGGTCACTAGGATTATGGGGTTCCGGTGACTTCCCTTGAGCAGGGAAGCTTGTGAAGGCATCTGGACCACCGCTCTTGCGCATCTTCTTGTCTTTTCCTTCCATTGGAGACTGTGGGGTTGTGCTTTTGTTG
This sequence comes from Aepyceros melampus, assembly GCA_006408695.1. Lineage (NCBI taxonomy): Eukaryota > Metazoa > Chordata > Mammalia > Artiodactyla > Bovidae > Aepyceros > Aepyceros melampus. The sequence continues at coordinate 68,415 of SJXQ01003344.1, read as the reverse complement.
GTACTTTCCTCGTGGCCAACAGAGGCGCCATGCTGGAACCACTCCTGAACCGCTCTCTCTTGGTTTCCCTCACGATCTATGGTGTTACTGAGGTGGTCTTTATATTCCCGGTTTATGCCCTCAATATCGTTGGTGCCTCCCTGGTGCTCATCAATACTGGGCTCAAATTTGACCTTGACGTTCCCTTTCCCCACGGCAAGAATGCTCTTCCTCTTGGTTTTTGACAAGGCTCACTGATCATCATTTCCAGTTTAATCAAGGGCCCTTGCCCTTCCCCCTCTGCAACCACAACCGGCCATTTGGACTGAAGGCTTGCTTGGACAGACACCACCATTTCATCCAAAGATGAGACAGTAACTGAAAAATCCTTGGGATCGTAAATGTCTAAAGGTGTCACTGAACCATCGCTGAACAAAATCCAAGAACTGACGATGGCTTCCTAAGAGAAATGAAACCAGAGCATTATGTTATAATCGGGTTCCTTCAAAACCTGCAAACATAAATATGATTTTCTATGTAATATTATTTAAACATACAAACTGAGAACTTCTATGTTTTATCATTGTGAACAGCTCTTGGCTTGCCTTGAACTGGCATGAGCCATAAGCCACAGCCCTACTAATGTAAGAAATAGATGACATGCTTTAGCTAATGCATTAAAGTGTATTTTACAGTAAGTCCCCTGCATATGAACTTCCAAGTTGCGAGCTTTCAAAGATGCAAATGTGGTCGCGTGTCCAGTCACCCCAGTTAGTCCTTGTATCTGGCGTATATTGTCATATGCATGCACCCTCTACAAGTGGCTGTGCTTTCGTGTACTTCACTGTATAGAGTACAGTGGCACAGCGTCTTTATTTCAAGTCCAAGATGTCTGGAAGCAAGTGTAAAAGCAGCGGCAGTGATGTAGCTGGTACTGTACTGTATGATTAAAAATGTTTTCTTTACCTTTTGCTTGTTTTTTATGTATTATTTGTGTGGAAAGTATTATAAAATGACTGCCATACAGTACTATATAACCGATTGTGTTAGTTGGGTACCTAGGCTAATTTTGTTAAACTTAGGAACAAACTGGATTTATGAACACACTCTCAGAATGGAACTGGTGCGTATGTACGGGACTTACTGTAATTCACCGCATGCCAGACAACAGAATTTGACTTTGACCCTTCTGAAAACATTCTGAAAGATCAAACAATTTATCTGAATCAAATGCAGGTGCAACTAATCGGGCGCCTGCTCCGAGAATATTGCTTTGGACTTTCCTTATTAGGAAGCCAATGCTGACGGAGCAAAACACACACTCGCTGGACATGCTTATGGAAGGATGCATCATGAGACCAGTTTGCTTGAAAGGCACAGTGCCCTGGTATTTTTAAACACATCAAAGTTCAAAGAGGGGGAGAGTTTGAGAGTTGGCAATCATTGTCAACAGTGGCGATGGGATGCCATGCTTGTTCAAGTAGCTGAAATGAAATTTTCAAGTGTCAATAGGCACCTGCTTGGGCAAAAGTAAGAATATGGGAGCCTTTGGTCATGGTCTAGCAGCAGACTGTGTCTAAAACAGGTAAACCTTCTTTAAAGCAAGAAGAATATACAAGGAAAATGGGTCTAAGACATTGAGTACTTTTCTCAGAGACAGGCCAGATTGGATAAGAAATAGGAAGCAGCTTCAAGAATCACCAGTCTCAGTTATGAGTGCTCTATTTATCTCCTTTACAAGATGTGACAGAGAAAGAAGCGGTCCCAATCATCCAGCGACAAAAGGACTCTGGACTCTTACCTGCTGTGGGGCTTGAAGAACATCCTGGGCAGCTGCTGTTGAGACGATGGCTCTTTTGTCCAACCTGTGAGGCTGCAAGGAAAGAGACAAGCCGGCCACCAGCTGCACACCCAGATCCGCGATAGTCACCCGGTCATCCAGGACGGTCACGGTCTTTTCAGCCAGGATGGAGTCAGAGAGAGGCGACAGGACCTGCAGAGTCAGTGGGAAGCCTCAGTGTCTGCTGTTCACACCATTGAAAACTCCTGAACTGGTGCTCCCACCAAAGTGTTCTCCTATTTTCCTGTGACATGACTGTATGTAGCGAAATTGTGTATGTGAGCAAGTCATGAGTGTGTGCGTGCTAAGTCATGATCCTGTTCAATTACGCTCTCCAAGTGAAGGAGTTTTAAGTACAAATATCATCCTGGCCCATTTTATTTCCTTTGATTCATATCATGATAACAGTACTGTATTTTTTTAAGCTCGATTTAATTTAGAGGAATAACTAAAAATTGCCTACCTTGGTACTAGGAACCAAAGACTGACATTTTTCCAACAAATAATATTTAGTTGTGAAAATGGCAGAGTTGCAGTAAAAGCTCTTTAAAAGGTTGGTGCTCAGCCCTCGCTTCCTACTCCTACTCCTTCCAGTGAGGATTAGATGTTCACTATGGACCACTCACCCCTGGAGAAGGGAATGGCAACCCACTCCAGTATTCTTGCCTGGAGAATTCCATGGACAGAAGAGCCTGGCGGGCTATAGTCCATGGGGTCCCAAAGAGTTGGACACGACTGAGTGACTGACACACGTACACGTGGACCAGTGATCACCAGTGTGTGGCCTGCCGTGTCATCACTGGATAAACCAGGTGAGCAAAGTGGGAAGGAGAATCTTACTCTCCTAAGAAACCATTTTTCTTAATTTACCATCTAGCTTGCAAGCAGGTAGTGGTGGTGGTTTAGCCGCTAAGTCGTATCCAACTCTTGTGACCCCATGGACTGTAGCCCACCAGGCTCCTCTGTCCATGGGATTTCCCAGGTAAGAATACTGGAGTAGGTTGCCATTTCCTTCTCCAGGGGATCTTTCCAATCCAGGGACCAGACCCTAGTCTCCTCCATTGGCAGACAGATTCTTTACCACTGCGCCATCAGGGGAGCCCTTGCAATCAGGGGTGAATATCAAATGAAGAGGTATATCTAGTGGATAGAATTTCTAGACCTATGCCCCCAAAGAGGTTCTGTCTAATCTCTCAAACCTGTGAATATGATGAGAAATCACCCTCCCAACTATGTTATAGGATATGGCACAGTTGGCCTTAAAATAGGGAGACCATACTGGGTTAGCCAGGTGGGTCTCATGGAATCACACGAGCTTTTAAAATCAGAGCACTTTCTCCCTGACTGGTAGAAGAGAAAGTCAGACTCAAAGAGTGAGAATCTGGTGGTGGATCTGTTCCATAAGGAGGGATGCAGGTGACCTCTAGGAACAGAGAATGACCTCTGGCTGATAGTCCACAAGGAACAGAGTCCTCAATCTTGCAACACTTCTTCAAAGCCCCACATAAGCCCAGCCTGACCCATACTTTATTTTTTTTTAATTAATTTTTATTTTTTAGTTTGTTTTGCTTTACAGTACTGTATTCGTTTTGCTATACATTGACATGACTCCTGACCCATACTTTGATTGCAGCCTTGCAGTACCCTGAACTTGGTACCCCAAGCTCAACTGGACTCCCAACATTCAGAACTCTGCATTAATAAATTAGCAGTGCTTCATGCTTGGGGATGTTTGATTGATCTGTTACACAGCGAAAGAAGACTGATACAGAGTATAACACTGAATCCAGCTTAGTCAAAAATTGACTTGGGCAACATCTAAAAATCTGACTTTGTGAACTATAAGCAGTAACCTTTTAATTTGTTATTAAAAAATATGCTGCATTTTTTCTGCAGAATGATCCTGTCCACTGGCTAGAAAATAGTTTTACTGTTACTATAATAAAGTGGAGAGTGGTTTTTATTATTTTTAGTGCAATACATTTAAAAAAATTTTTGTGTCCACTGTTCAAGGTAAAATAGAGCTAAATGGTTAATGCTCAAGTTGAGGAAAATAAAACTAGCTTTCACAGGTTCTACTGTCTTCTGTTAGTGACACATAAAAAGTAATGAATCACATTAGGGGAAAGATTGCTTAGACTGTGTGTTAAATTTAGCTTTGGTAAAAGAAATGAGATATTTTTTCTCAGCTCTCTAAAAGGCAAACGTTTTTCTTTGATTATTCTTTGAGGTTTTTATTTGTTACTCTAGACAATAAGATTTGAAAATGACTTTGACCTTTGGGGGAAAATACAATATAATTTTATTATCATTACTTTATATTTTTCAATTGTTCTGTGAATTTTTGTGAATTCTACTGTCTTTTATAAAAGTATTCATTTATTTAGTTAGTTGCATGGGGTCTTAGTTGCATCATGTGGGATCTTTCATTGGGGCACATGGACTCTCTAGTTGTGGCTAGCAGACTCTGGAGCCCACAGGCTTAGAGTTTCAATTCCACTGGAATTCCAGTTCCCTGTCCAGGGATGGAATCGATGTTTCTTGAGCTGCAAGGTAGATTCTTAACCACTGGACTATCAGGGAAGTCTCTTTAAAAAAAAAATGTAACACAAAATTTAATTTGAGTTTGAACTGTCAGAATTGACAAACCCTCTATCACTGCCCATAAGTCTTTGATGCACGCACACACACGCTATCCTCCAGCATCTGCCTGGACACTTAACAACACAGACCAGGGTTGGGGCAGGTGGCGAGTGCTGGGTGCCCATACCTGCACGGTGGTGATGCCCGGCTCCCGGCCCACCAGGATCCTGCCATCCTGTATCTGAGCGATTCTTGGCTCTTCCACCTTCATGAAATCCATCACGAGGTCGGTGATGTCAAACTGCCAGTCAGGGCCCAGCATGTAGCTCAGCTGAGCCGAGTCAGGGGGGTCGGCCACGAACTGGGTGAGGACGCGCACGAGGGCGTGCTGGTACTGCAGTGAGCACCCTCTCCCCTTCTTCTCCTCATCCTCCTCGTCTTCGCTGTCTCGGGTGGGCCTGGGACACACACACAGCAGAGCCAACGTCATCCTGGTGAAGAAGGGTCTCCCCCACCTCCTTGTCCAGATTCCCCACGACTGTGACGCTTCGTGTGACCTGGATTTCCTTCCTGCCAGAGCTGCTCACCAGCGCTCACCTACCACCTGCTGCTTCTTTACTCCCGGACCCTGTGCGGTGGTCACTGAGCGTCACATGTGCTGCCGCAGGCTCGGAACACAGAAGCCCAGCACAGCCCCGCCTCACCTGCCCAGGGCTGGGGATCAGCCCCACTCAGGCCCAGCTGCTAACATAACTGAAACACGTCTGACACGCGCGTCCTGACTTCTCCTCCTTCCTCGGCGCCCCGGCCCTTCCCCCTGTCCTGACACGACCTCTCCTCCACTTGCCTGCCCATGACCTGCTCTGAGAAACCCTCTCTGGCTTCGCTACTCCACAAACTTCCCCTCAAGATGAACCTGTCCGGCGCCCTTATGAGAGGACCTGGCTTGGTGGCTGCTGACTGGTCTGCGGGGCCCTCGGTGGACCAGGTCTTGTGTCAGGGGAAAGAGGGGCAGAGACTCATATGNTTCCTCGGCGCCCCGGCCCTTCCCCCTGTCCTGACACGACCTCTCCTCCACTTGCCTGCCCATGATCTGCTCTGAGAAACCCTCTCTGGCTTCGCTACTCCACAAACTTCCCCTCGAGATGAACCTGTCCGGCGTCCCTTATGAGAGGACCTGGCTTGGTGGCTGCTGACTGGTCTGCGGGGCCCTCAGTGGACCAGGTCTTGTGTCAGGGGAGAGAGGGGCAGAGACTCATATGTTCTGAGTTAGAATATGTGCCGGGTCCTGCCTTACCTGCTCCTGTAAAGTGAATGAATGCTATCTTTAGAGTTCTGACTGCTGCAGGGTGTATCATTTCACTGAATTCTTGGAACAACTCTATTCAGTCACTCTACTGTCATCTCCAACTTGTAGATCAAAAAACAGGAAGAGAGAAGTTAAGTAACTTGACCAAGGTCACACAGCTAATACACGGGAAAGTGAAAGTGAAAGTCGCTCAGCTGTGTCTGACTCTTTGCAACCCCATGGGCTGGCTGTAGCCTGCCCATGGAACTCTCCAGGCAAGAACACTGGAGTGGGTAGCCATTCCCTTCTCCAGGGGATCTTCCCAACCTAGGGATCGAGCCCAGGTCCTCCACATTACAGGTGGATTCTTTACCATCTGAGCCACCAGAGAAACCCAAACGCGGAAAAGCCAGGGTGAAAACTTAGTGGCCTTATTCCAGAGTTCACAGCTTAGCCACTGCACTGCGCTCCACTAAGGATGGTTGAATTTTCAAGCAGGAAGCTGAGGATAGATAATGCAGGAAAGAACCCCAGGGCAGCAGGGAATAGAGCTCTTCCCCAGACGCCAGGCCTTGTGCTCTGTGCTTCCTATGTGTTGCATCATTTTATTGAATCCTAGCAACTATTCTGTGAGGTAGATAATATGACAGTAAACCCACTACATACGAATGAGTTCCGTCCCAAGCGTGCATTCGTTTAAGTTCAATTCGTTTGTTAAGTCCAACTATGTTAGCCTAGGTACGCAACTAACACAATGGGCTTTAGAGTAGCTTGCTGTAATAGGCTTATAACACTTCTCATGCAAATAATTCATAAAAACAAACAGAAAATAAAGAAACTATTTTTAATCTTACAGCACAGGACCTTGAAAAGCACAGCAGTGCGGCACAACAGCTGGCACTCCTTCACAGCACCAGCTACGTCACCACTGCTTTTGTGCTCACTTCCGGACAGCCTGGGCTTGAAACAAAGACCCTGTACTACTGTACTCTACACAGTACACAAAAGCACAGCCACTCGTAGGAGAGGCGCCCGTGTGGCAACGCATGCCAGACACGTGACCTAGTTTATGGGACTGGACTATGCGAACGTGCGCTGGCATCTGTGAAAGTTCACAGCACGAGGGTTCACACGTAGAGGGCTTACTGTGTTATCCCTGTTATGATTTCCACCTGTCAGAGTAAGGACCCAAGTCAGATCCATCTTAACTCTGTTCCCGTTACTACCCACTGTAGATGCAGTTTTGCTGGAGCCTCAGTCCCTGAGGATGTTTTGCCTCAGAGCTGAGCCCCAGGAGCCTCAGATCCACAGGCCCCCTCTGAGGGTCACCCCCTCACCCTTAGTTCCTCACCTTCGATTGGAGGCCACTGGGATCCTCCATCCTTTGATCTGGCTCAGCTCCGTGTCCGAGATCTCAACCTGCAGGGGGAGTCTGGGCACCCAGACCGTGACCTCTAACTGGGAGGTGAAGTGCTGGTGGGTGAAGTTCACGATCGTGTCCACTTTGCTCTTCATCTCCTTCCCATTCACAAAAATCGAATCACAGCCATTGGAGACCTTAGGGGAGGGGACAGAATCGCCAGATGCATCAGCAGGAAAAACAGGCCCCCTCTGAGGGTCACCCCCTCACCCTTAGTTCCTCACCTTCGATTGGAGGCCACTGGGATCCTCCATCCTTTGATCTGGCTCAGCTCCGTGTCCGAGATCTCAACCTGCAGGGGGAGTCTGGGCACCCAGACCGTGACCTCTAACTGGGAGGTGAAGTGCTGGTGGGTGAAGTTCACGATCGTGTCCACTTTGCTCTTCATCTCCTTCCCATTCACAAAAATCGAATCACAGCCATTGGAGACCTTAGGGGAGGGGAGAGAATCGCCAGATGCATCAGCAGGAAAAGCACACGTGCAACCTGACAGTAGAAGTTCATGAACCGCAAAAGCTCTGATCTGTGCGGCCCCAAGACAACCAGGAGAACGTCGCTTGAACAAAAGGTAATTTGTAGGTACTAATTAGTGACAATACTGACAAATGGACTCCAGGAAAACCATTCTGCATTACAAACTACTGACAAGTAAAACCATAAACAGAATTTAATGGCGTTCCATAACCTTTGTTGCTTTTTCTGTGTGTTTCTTTCCTTTTCCTCACCTCTTTTATGTCCTCAAACCACCACTAATCAAACCCCAGGTGCAGCATACTTCACTAGTGTGCTGTATCTGAAGATGTTTAAAAGGTATCCATATGTTACTAAAACAACACTTCATCTAAGCTGTAAAAGGGATTTTTTTTTCTCTGAAAAAAAACCAAGAGAGCTTTGCACTGTATTAAGACCCCTGTAGAAATACACTCATGAAATGCATCAGAAATGTTTCCGGACATCCTGGGCTTGAAACAAAGACCCTGTACTACAGTACTCTACACAGTACACAAAAGCACAGCCACTCGTAGGAGAGGCGCCCGTGTGGCAACGCATGCCGACACGTGAACTAGTTTATGGGACTGGACTATGTGAACGTGCGCTGGCATCTGTGAAAGTTCACAGCACGAGGGTTCACACGTAGAGGGCTTACTATATTATCCCTGTTATGATTTCCACCTGTCAGAGTAAGGACCCCAGTCAGATCCATCGTAACTCTGTTCCCGTTACTACCCACTGTAGATGCAGTTTTGCTGGAGCCTCAGTCCCTGAGGATGTTTTGCCTCAGAGCTGAGCCCCAGGAGCCTCAGATCCACAGGCCCCCTCTGAGGGTCACCCCCTCACCCTTAGTTCCTCACCTTCGATTGGAGGCCACTGGGATCCTCCATCCTTTGATCTGGCTCAGCTCCGTGTCCGAGATCTCAACCTGCAGGGGGAGTCTGGGCACCCAGACCGTGACCTCTAACTGGGAGGTGAAGTGCTGGTGGGTGAAGTTCACGATCGTGTCCACTTTGCTCTTCATCTCCTTCCCATTCACAAAAATCGAATCACAGCCATTGGAGACCTTAGGGGAGGGGACAGAATCGCCAGATGCATCAGCAGGAAAAGCACACGTGCAACCTGACAGTAGAAGTTCATGAACCGCAACAGCTCTGATCTGTGCGGCCCCAAGACAACCAGGAGAACGTCGCTGGAACAAAAGGTAATTTGTAGGTACTAATTGGTGACAATACTGACAAATGGACTCCAGGAAAACCATTCTGCATTACAAACTACTGACAAGTAAAACCATAAACAGAATTTAATGGCGTTCCATAACCTTTGTTGCTTTTCCTGTGTGTTTCTTTCCTTTTCCTCACCTCTTTTATGTACTCAAACCACCACTAATCAAACCCCAGGTGCAGCATACTTCACTAGTGTGCCGTACCTGAAGATGTTTAAAAGGTATCCATATGTTACTAAAACAACACTTCATCTGAGCTGTAAAAGGGATTTTTTTTTCCTCTGAAAAAAAACCAAGAGAGCTTTGCACTGTATTAAGACCCCTGTAGAAATACACTCATGAAATGCATCAGAAATGTGGATACAACTATTTTTGCCCCATTACATTTTGCATTAATTTTACGGGATGGAGATGAGGATGTGGCATTCTGCTATGGGCTTTTGACTCAGCACGTGGGGCAGGCACCCTTTTAACACGATGCATTCGCAGGTTAGGTATCAGACAACGTAAGCCCCCGTGGCACTTCACATCTTCCAGAGAAGCAAGGAAAATGCTGATGGCTTTTTCGCCTAGACCATCAGAAGAATGAATGTCTTTTACATATCTGGATGGGGAGGGGGAGATCATCACTTTACGGGCAGAAGGCACATAAGCAACAATCAGTTTAGCACAGAATCACACAACTGCTGGGGCGTGCAACCTTCATTTTACAGATGAAGAACCCGAGGCCAGCCATGTGATGTGTCGCTGGCTCAAGGTCACACACTACTTTTAGGGATACTGGCCTGCTGGCAGTGGTCCCCAGCTCACCTGGAGTGCCCCCAAGAGGCCTGTTTCCCAAGCCACAAATGAAGGCTCACTCATGACCTTCTCTTCCTCACCTGAATCAGTACCTGCGACCCAGCCTCCCTTCCCAGCCCCAGGGCACACGTCCAACTGCTTCCTCCATGTGACCGGGTGAACGTCCAAGAGCAATGCCAGCAGTGTCAAGGTGCAAACTCTAAGAGCAAACCGTTGTTTGGGATGAATTATCACCACCTGTCCTCTCCCCCTAGAAAAAGGACATCAATGTGTCTTTGCTTCCATAAGAAGGAAAAGATGAGCTTGATTCACAGTGGAGTGAAGTCAAAGACTGAGGAGAAAATAACTAAAATGATGCTTACATCCTTACATCAGAATCACAGACACAGGCCCCTGTCATTGCCACCTCACCATGTCACTGATATCTCTGGGAATCTTTAAATTACTTTTAGGGATACTGGCCTGCTGGCAGTGGTCCCCAGCTCACCTGGAGTGCCCCCAAGAGGCCTGTTTCCCAAGCCACAAATGAAGGCTCACTCATGACCTTCTCTTCCTCACCTGAATCAGTACCTGCGACCCAGCCTCCCTTCCCAGCCCCAGGGCACACGTCCAACTGCTTCCTCCATGTGACCGGGTGAACGTCCAAGAGCAATGCCAGCAGTGTCAAGGTGCAAACTCTAAGAGCAAACCGTTGTTTGGGATGAATTATCACCACCTGTCCTCTCCCCCTAGAAAAAGGACATCAATGTGTCTTTGCTTCCATAAGAAGGAAAAGATGAGCTTGATTCACAGTGGAGTGAAGTCAAAGACTGAGGAGAAAATAACTAAAATGATGCTTACATCCTTACATCAGAATCACAGACACAGGCCCCTGTCATTGCCACCTCACCATGTCACTGATATCTCTGGGAATCTTTAAACACAATTAAGCAAGGCTGGTAATAGGAAGATGGGATGAAACCACAGTGACACTAACCTGACAACCATGGGTTACAAAGCAATAAACAGGGGTACTGATGGGTAACTACGCATCAGGCTGAGTTCATTCAGGGAGCGCTTTCCCAACCTCTCAGAGCTCACCCCTCCAGAGTCCCCTGACCTCCAGGCTCCACTACTCTGAGCAGCAAAAATTCTGCCCCTGAAATTCCAGGGGGAGTCCGAAAAGGCATTTCCATCACTTTTCAAAGTGTAAAAGAATCCACTTCGCCTATCTCTCTCTGTCTGCTTTACTTCTTAAAAGAGAGAACAAAAATGATGAACCAAGCAAATCAGCTGTCTTTTAAGGCATGTCTGTGGGACGTAAATCCGTATTGTTGTGCCCAGGATTGTAAAGCAAGCAACCAGAGTAAGATTTTCAATTAAAGCAGAAAAATGAGTGGAGAGCTGTGTTTTGTTTTAAAATCCTGTGAGGCCAACACAATGCTGAGCCAACTGCCCTTCCTTGGGTGGCAGACCTGTTTTAGAGAAACTTCTGCCTTCCCTCCAGAGCACTGCAGTGGGAGACATGCAATAAGACCCCTAAACATCCCTGGACTCAGTGGCAATAGCAGACCTATCTCAAGAGAACAGCATTCCTCACTGACAAG
>SJXQ01003344.1:27754-56090 GCA_006408695.1 Aepyceros melampus | reverse complement strand
TGACGTACTCCTTTTCCTATTTGGAACCAGTCTGTTGTTCCATGTCCAGTTCTAACTGTTGCTTCCTGACCTGCATACAGATTTCTCAAGAGGCAGGTCAGGTGGTCTGGTATTCCCATCTCTTTCAGAATTTTCCACACTTTACTGTGATCCACACAGTCAAAGGCTTTGGCATAGTCAATAAAGCAGAAATAGATGTTTTTCTGGAACTCTCTTGCTTTTTCCATGATCCAGCGGATGTTGGCAATTTGATCTCTGGTTCCTCTGCCTTTTCTAAAACCAGCTTGAACATCAGGGAGTTCACGGTTCACGTATTGCTGAAGTCTGGCTTGGAGAATTTTGAGCATTACTTTACTAGCATGTGAGATGAGTGCAATTGTGCGGTAGTTTGAGCATTCTTTGGCATTGCCTTTCTTTGGAATTGGAATGAAAACTGGAAGCATTAATCCCCACAATAATTGTGTGTGGCGGGCACCATGACCCTCATTGGACCGAGACTGAATCCAGTGTCAAGAAAGGGACCATCACTTCCCAGGGCTTTGCCTATGTGTGTAACAATGCCAGCCAGCCCTCAGGACTGCTGACACCTGCTTACGCCAGCTCCCTCTACAGACTTCCCTCGCTACACGGGACAAAGTCCAAAATCTTGATTGCAGCTTACAAGACCTAAGGACATGGTACTGCCAACTTCTCCAGGCTCCCTTTGCACTCCTCTCCCTGCCCCTGCACAGGCTCTTCCCTCATGGGTCATGGGTCTTCTCTCCCTGGAGCTCTCCTGAGCTTATCTGCAGCTGAACACCTTGCCACCACCTTCCCATGACTGAATGATTGAGATCTGTTTGTCATCCACGTCTGAGGCAGATATAACTGCTGTCTTTGGCCACCCATTCCCACACCAGCACCCCTGCCCCATCACACACACACACACACACACACACACACACACTTTCCTCTTCTCTGCCCAGCCAATCATAAGAACAGGGCTTCCTTGGTGGTTCAGTGGTAAAGAACCCATGTGACAAAGCAGGAGACACATTAGGAGATGTGGGTTCCATCCTTGGGTCAGGAAGCTCTCCTGGAAAAGGAAATGGCAACCCACTCCAGTGTTCTTGCCTGAAAAACCCCATGACAGAGGAGCCTGGCAAGTTACAGCCCATGGGGTCGCACAGAGTTGGACGCGACTGAGCGACGGAGTACCACACTATGTTAACACACACACTTTCCTCTTCTCTGCCCAGCCAATCATAAGAACAGGGCTTCCTTGGTGGTTCAGTGGTAAAGAACCCATGTGACAAAGCAGGAGACACATTAGGAGATGTGGGTTCCATCCTTGGGTCAGGAAGCTCTCCTGGAAAAGGAAATGGCAACCCACTCCAGTGTTCTTGCCTGAAAAACCCCATGACAGAGGAGCCTGGCAAGTTACAGCCCATGGGGTCGCACAGAGTTGGACGCGACTGAGCGACGGAGTACCACACTATGTTAGTTACTCTGGATTGCTCTGTGTTATATTTCATAATTTGCTTTTCAATACTTATCACTCTCTGAATGCTCCTGGCTATTATTTACTTGTTTCTTATCTCTGCTCTCCACCTGAAAGTAACCTGCTTGAGGCCATGGGCCTGTCTCCTCTCATCTACTGTGTCTCAACTTCTAGCCTAGAGATAACATAGCAAGTGTTCAATACCTAGCTGTTCAACGTGACTATGTCACCAGTCACCTCTGGGTCCCATTCATTCCTCTGTTCCATGAGTAGCCTGAATCTGGATAAGAAGAGGGACAAGGCGGTGTGCACCAGGTTATCACATTAAGGATATCATGAGAGGAGGCAGACAAGTGGAAGAAACCCAGTCCAAACACTCAGGGAGTTGAGGTAAAAAATCTGATACATTTGGATTTCCAATGATGAATGTGGCCTTTGGACTAGGGGGATCTCTAGTGTCATGCCACATTGTAGAGGCCTGTGTGTTGGGGAAGCAGACAGACAGACAGACACTGCAGGGTAAGGATCAGAGTCAGGTTCCTATCGTAAGGATACACCCCGGGGCTCTCTGAGGCCCTGAAGCAACACCAAATGCTGTGTATTCTAATGTAAGAAAAGCTGGGGACGGGAATGTGAAGACTGAAAATGACAGCTCGTGCCATGTTAATCTGTGAGCACGGGCCAGATGGCTTGTCAATGTCATCGCAGGAAGGCTGCCTCTAGAGGTTCATTGCTCCACTGTCAAATTACACTTCCACAGTTACAGTACTTTAGAGTAATAGGGGCAAACAGGGACTAAATAGTTTTCCTTTGGGTATCTTGTAAGATACATCATTGGCTTCGTTTTCTATTTAGAAAAGAAGCAAGAACTGAGTCTCTGTATCAGAACCCTCCCTCTGAGTCTGCCCCACTGTTGATGTATCTGTGTCTACACCATAGACACTATAGGGCTTCCCTCCTGACCTCTCCCCCAACCTGGAGAAATGAGTTAGAAAGAAAAAAAAAGTCACACAGTCAAGAGTAATGGCTGCAGTCTACTTCCTCGACAACTTGGCAACAGCAGCTTAAGAAACATAAATGGTGTTTGTTTAAGCGAATAAAATTAAAGGGTGCCTTCTGCAGTGCTGTTTATAATGAAAATAAAAATATTCTGTATGAAATGCCTAGTTCAATAAATAACAGTGCACTCAAATGAAACACGAGGAATCATAAAATAAATTTAAATAAAATTTAAGGAAAGGGAAATATAATCAGGAAATAATATTTAGTGAAAAATGATGGAGTTAAAATTATATGGACACACTCATTTTAATTTTATAAATATATGTTATATGTGGGCATTACTGAAGAATAAAAAGATTTGAGTAATGGGGGGGAAGCTATATAATAAAAGAGTATGTTTCACAAATCATAATAAATGCTGAATTCCATATGAAGATAGGAAAAAAGGAAGCATGTAAAGAAAAAAAATCTTTCAATTCAACTGTCATCAAATCAAACATTTTGTATTTATTACCAAGTTGAGCAACTGCATCATGTCTGAGGAGCAGCGGGTACTCTGATTCCTCTGAATACCCTGTGCATGAAGTGTTTTGTCCCTACATTGCAGATGGGGAAAGTAAGGCAGCTGGTGACGGGGCAGAGGTCCTCTGACTAGGGGCAGAGGGCTCCTCACATTGTGTGTTACCCTCGTCAGACAGCCCATAGAAGGAGGGTCTGATTGGGAAAGACGAGACCTAAATACACACACTGGGACTTTTTTAGACCCTCACCAAGGTGTAATTTAAGTTCAATGCACAGTATCCATTTGGAGGGTACAGCTGGATGAGTTGGGTGGTGCGTGCACCATGAAACCACTGCCACACTCAGACACAGAATACTCCCACCATCCCCAAAGATCCCTGGTGCCCCTTTTGGGCCCATCACTCCCTCCACGCTGGCCTCAAGCCACCAGAAATGTGTCATTAAGCAGGAGGTATGGATTAGTTCCGGAAAAGGCAATGACACCCCACTCCAGTACTCTTGCCTGGAAAATCCCACGGATGGAGGAGCCTGGTAGGCTGCAGTCCATGAGGTCGCTGAGAGTCGGACATGACTGAGCGACTTCACTTTCACTTTTCACTTTCACACATTGGAGAAGGAAATGGCAACCCACTCCAGTGTTCTTGCCTGGAGAATCCCAGGGACGGGGAGCCTGGCAGGCTGCCGTCTATGGGGTTGCACAGGGTTGAACATGACTGAAGCGACTTAGCAGCAGCAGCAACAGCATGGATTAGTTCAGACTAGCTTGCTAGTTAGTGCTCAAGTCCAGGGTGAGGGAGCTGGAAGCAGCAGCTCGGTACCTCAGACTGAAGGCCAGTAACCTCGGTCCTCATCCAACTCTTCCCCTCATGACACTGAATAAGTCACTTTTCATCTCCAGGCTCACATGCCCCATTGGTAAACTCAAGGATACCTGAAGTTTCCAGCTCGTACACCCTCCCATCCTATCAATGGAGGATGGAGAGAGCAAACTTGGAGACCCAGTGTAGTTTGACATAGCGTTTCTCTATCACAGACCTCTCATCTGTAAAATAAGGATAAATCATTCATTCGTTTGATAAATATGTATTTAATGTCAGCAAAGACCCAGGAGCTGTCCTAGGTGCTGAGGATAGAGTGATAAAAATTGAATAAGTCACTTTTCATCTCCAGGCTCACATGCCCCATTGGTAAACTCAAGGGTACCTGAAGTTTCCAGCTCGTACACCCTCCCATCCTATCAATGGAGGATGTAGAGAGCAAACTTGGAGACCCAGTGTAGTTTGACATAGCGTTTCTCTATCACAGACCTCTCATCTGTAAAATAAGGATAAATCATTCATTCGTTTGATAAATATGTATTTAATGTCAGCAAAGACCCAGGAGCTGTCCTAGGTGCTGAGGATAGAGTGATAAAAATACAGTCCCTACTCTTATGGAGCTGACCATCCAGTGGAGGAGACAAACTTGACACACATAGATATAAATGCAATACCAGAGATCTCAATATAAATGCAATACCAGAGATCTCAATATAAATGCAATACTAGCGATCTCTTCAGGAAAACTGGAGATACCAAGGGAACATTTGGTGCAAATATGGGCACAATAAAGGACAGAAAAAGCAAGGACCTAACAGAAGTGGAAGAGATTAAGGAGAGGTGTCAAGAATAAACAGAAGAACTGTACAGTAAAGGTCTTAATGATCCAGATAACCAGGACGGTGTGATCACTCACCTAGAGCCAGACATCCTGGAGAGTGAAGTCAAGTGGGCCTTAGGAAGCATTACTGTGAGCAAAGCTAGTGGAGGTGATGGGATTCCAGCTGAGCTATTTCAAATCCTAAAAGATGATCCTCTTAAAGTGCTGCACTCACTATGCTGGCAAATTTGGAAAACTCAGCAGTGACCACAGGACTGGAGAAGGTCAGTTTTCATTTTAATCCCCCAAAAAAGGTAATGCCAAAGAATGTTCAAACTATCATACAGTTGCACTCTTTTCACATGCTAGCAAGATTATACTCAAAATCAGATAGCAAGACGGGCTTAAAAGGAAAATCAAACAAGATAAGAAAATAGTGATGACAGGACTTCCTGGCGGTCCAAGGGCTAAGACTCATTGCCCGCAAGGCAGGGGGCCTGGGTTTGATCCCTGGACAGGGAACTAGATACGACATGCCACAACTAAAGGTTCTGCATGCTGCAATGAAGGTCAAAGATCCAATGTCCTCAGCTAAGACCCGGCACAGCCAAATAAATAACTAAATAAACATAAATATTAAAAAAAGAAAAACAGTGATGACTGTCCAGTTAGAATTTTCTGTTCTGTTCCATCCCATCCCATTCTACTTCACTCCACTTTGCCCTGTGCCATTTCATTCCAGTCCATTCTATTCCTTCACTTTTCATAAAAAGCTGGTGGGATCCCATAAAAATTGGCCCTTAATCTGAAAAAAATCCTGCACTTGGGTATTGTGGGGAAGTGATCCTCTACCCATTTTACAGATGAGAAGACTAAACCTCAGTTAGGTCATCTAGCCAGTAATGGAGGGCCAGGGCCCCAAGCAACATGTTCTGACTTGACGCTGTCCTTTTCTTTTGGTCAAATATTCCTATAGTAACCACTGATCCCCTCTCTATATTCAGTTCATTCTTAGCTTTCACTTAAAGAATTACTTATAAAATCAAGAATAAGGAGCTTGGCTTATCCTCTGCTTTATAAAAATAAAAAACAAAATCATGTCAGCCACATTTCAGTTTCAGTGAGAGATGTAGTCAGCTGAAAAGAGCATTTCTCCCACCCTTCAGTTCAGTTCAGTTCAGTCACTCAGTCATGTCCGACTCTTTGCAACCTCATGAATCGCAGCACGCCAGGCCTCCCTGTCCATCATCAACTCCCGGAGTTCACTCAGACTCATGTCCATCTAGTCAGTGATGCCATCCAGCCATCTCATCCTCGGTCGTCCCCTTCTCCTCCTGCTCCCAATCCCTCGCAGCATCAGAGTATTTTCAAATGAGTCAACTCTTTGCATGAGGTGGCCAAAGTATTGGAGTTTCAGCTTTAGCATCATTCCTTCCAAAGAAACCCCAGGGTTGATCTCCTTCAGAATGGACTGGTTGGATCTCCTTGCAGTCCAAGGGACTCTCAAGAGTCTTCTCCAACACCACAGTTCAAAAGCATCAATTCTTCGGCGCTCAGCCTTCTTCACAGTCCAACTCTCACATCCATACATGACCACAGGAAAAACCATAGCCTTGACTAGATGGACCTTAGTCGGCAAAGTAATGTCTCTGCTTTTGAATATACTATCTAGGTTGGTCATAACTTTTCTTCCAAGGAGTAAGCGTCTTTTAATTTCATGGCTGCAGTCACCATCTGCAGTGATTTTGGAGCCCAAAAAAATAAAGTCTGACACTGTTTCTACTGTTTCCCCATCTATTTGCCATGAAGTGATGGGACCGGATGCCATGATCTTCGTTTTCCGAATGCTGAGCTTTAAGCCAACATTTTCACTCTCCTCTTTCACTTTCATCAAGAGGATTTTGAGTTCCTGTTCACTTTCTGCCATAACGGTGGTGTTATCTGCATATCTGAGGTTATTGATATTTCTCCCAGCAATCTTGATTCCAGCTTGTGTTTCTTCCAGTCCAGCATTTCTCATGATGTACTCTGCATAGAAGTTAAATAAGCAGGGTGACAATATACAGCCTTGAGGTACTCCTTTTCCTATTTGGAACCAGTCTGTTGTTCCATGTCCAGTTCTAACTGTTGCTTCCTGACCTGCATATAGGTTTCTCAAGAGGCAGATCAGGTGGTCTGGTATTCCCATCTCTTTCAGAATTGCCCACAGTTTATTGTGATCTACACAGTCAAAGGCTTTGGCATAGTCAATAAAGCAGAAATAGATGTTTTTCTGGAACCCTCTTGCTTTTTCCATGATCCAGCAGATGTTGGCAATTTGATCTCTGGTTCCTCTGCCTTTTCTAAAACCAGCTTGAACATCAGGAAGTTCATGGTTCACATATTGCTGAAGCTGAGAGGAGCTACCCCGCATCCAAGGCCAGGTGCGGCGGCCGAAAGGAGCTACCCCACGTCTCCCACCCTTACCAAACTGCAAACTAAAAACTGTTCTTGGCACTTCCCTGGCCGTCAGTGGTTAAAACTGTGCCTTCCAATGCAGGTGGTATGGGTGCCATCTCTGGTCAGGGAGCTAAGACTCTACATGCCTCTGGGCCAAAAAACTAGAACATAAAACAGAAACAGTATTGCAACAAATTCAATAAAGACTTTAAAAATGGTCCACATCGAAAAAATATATATATAAAAAATAAAAACTTTTCTCAAACACATCAGAGAACTGCTGATCCAGGGCTACCAACTAACCTGGAATATAGAGAAAGACACATGCCCACAGGGAGAAAGAGAAATGAAGTGTTTGCTTCCCCAGGGCAGACTCTGCTAGATGCCATATAAGCCAGAAAAAAGAATCCAAGTGACAAATTGTACTGATTTAAGAAAGGCCCAGTAGGGGCTCGTGTGAGAGGTTTGAGCTTTTATAGGCTGTAAATACATGGGAGCTTGTACCCACCGGCTTGCTCTGTGAATTCCATCTGCTACTTAGGGAAGAGCCAGCAGTGGCCCCGGGGCATCTCTGTGTCTTTGGCTCAGGAGGGGAACAGCAGCCACTGCGGAAACTTTGAAAGTGAAAGTGAAGTCGCTCAGTCATGTCCAACTCTTTGTGACCCCATGGACACCAGGCTCCTCCGTCCATGGGATTTTCTAGGCAAGAGTACTGGAGTGGGTTGCCATTTCTTTCACACTCCCATATCCTCTGTTTCCTCTACAAGGCAAAAGTCTCAGTCTTCAGGCCAAAGTGTAATAAAAACCGCCATTCAGAGCCCTTAGGGGATTCTGTTGTATCTAAAGTAATCAGTTTGAGTTACATTTGGCTGCTTTATTAAAAAGAGGCCTGCATCATGACTCTTGCAGAGAGCTATCTGTTTCTGATGACGAAGTTACCTCATTAAAGTTTATCCAGTAAGATTTATAAAATAAGATGCTCTAAAACAGGGAATTCCCTCGCAGTCCAATGGTCGGAACTCCACGCTCTCATGCTGAGGGCCCGGGTTCAGTCCCTGGTTGGGGAACTTTATGCTTGTGCTCAGCTGTGTCCAACTCTTTGTGACCCCATAGATTGTAGCCCACCGGGCTCCTCTGTCCATGGAAATTTCCAGGGAAGAATACTGCAGTGGGTTGCCATTTCCTTCTCCAGGAGATCTTCCCGACCCAGGGACCAAATCTGTTACGTCTCTTGCACTGACAGGCGTGTTCTTAACCACTAGTGCCACCAAGGAACTAAGATCTCACAGTGCGTTAAAAAAAAAAAAGAGAGACAATTTTTTTTTTTTTCGGAAAGAAAAAAGCTCTAGGATGGGGTTTGCAGCAAGCCTTTGGGATCTAAAGCCTGATGATCTGGGGTGGAGCTGGTGAAGTATAATAGAAATAGAGTGCATAATAAACGTAGTATAATAGAAATAGAGTGCATAATAAACGTAATGTGCTTGAATCACCCTGAAACCATCTCTCCCCAGCCCCTCAGTTCCGTTCAGTCGCTCAGTTGTGTGGGACTCTTTGCAATCCCACGGACTGCAGCACGCCAG
Source organism: Aepyceros melampus (assembly GCA_006408695.1). Classification (NCBI taxonomy): domain Eukaryota; kingdom Metazoa; phylum Chordata; class Mammalia; order Artiodactyla; family Bovidae; genus Aepyceros; species Aepyceros melampus. Next base: position 47,429 of record SJXQ01003344.1, on the reverse strand, counting down.
GTCTCCCTGTCCATCACCAACTCCCGGAGTTTACTTAGACTCATGTCCGTTGAGTCAGTGACGCCATCCAACCATCTCATCCTCTGTGGTTTCTTTCTCCTCCTGCCTTCAATGCTTTCCCCACCCCCTAGTCTATGGAAAAATTGTCTTCCAGGAAACTGGTCCTTGGTGCCAAAAATGTTGGGGACTGCTGCTCTAAGACATAACAGTGCTCCTGTCCCCAGGGCTTTCCCAGACTATGCTAGACTTTCTTCTGAAAGAGGAAATCCACTTCTCTGAATCATAACTGTCTATCAGTTATGTCTTCAGTAAGTAAACATACCATCTTGATCATCTTTTTTTTCCCCTAGAGCATCACTGAATTGGGCTTAATAGCACTATGTGACTCTGAACAGGTAACTTAATCTGAGTTTCTGCTCCTTCCTCTGTTTTATCAGTTGGACTTCACCTGGCACAAACAGAGCATTTGCCTATAAAATACCTCTTTCTTTTCTTAATGACTCACACAAATGGCAGTTGGGTTTTAAAGTTAACTGAAGCAAAATTGCAACTAACCAGTATTATACAATAAAATCCCTATTTTCATTCACTAGGCACAGAAATCTTGATCATCTTTTTTTTCCCCTAGAGCATCACTGAATTGGGCTTAATAGCACTATGTGACTCTGAACAGGTAACTTAATCTGAGTTTCTGCTCCTTCCTCTGTTTTATCAGTTGGACTTCACCTGGCACAAACAGAGCATTTGCCTATAAAATACCTCTTTCTTTTCTTAATGACTCACACAAATGGCAGTTGGGTTTTAAAGTTAACTGAAGCAAAATTGCAACTAACCAGTATTATACAATAAAATCCCTATTTTCATTCACTAGGCACAGAAGTTATGATTTTTAATATAAAGAATATGCACAGTAACATGTATGCACATGAGATACACATACACGTGTGTGTGTGTGTACATATATATAGCATATAATTGCACAGATGGGCAGAATATGCATATTTAACTCTCTGCCCAGAACCCTTGAACAATTTATAGTGTGTTGGTTCTCTCTGTGTACTATTATCACCTTCACTTTTTGTAAATGTATCTTCCAGTTCTTATAACATTTTATTAGCCAAGGGTTTCTCGGTGGCCGTATTCAATCTCTATCTTCCTGAAGGCCAGAGGTCAACGACACCATCACCGCTGATTTGCTTAGCCACCAGAAGAAGGCATCACACATCTCTGGAAGATGTGGAGACCCTTCCCATTGTGCTTGTGTTTCCACAGGTTATGCCAATATATCCTGATGAATACATGACCAGGCAGAGTAATGAAGGTAATCAGATTAAAAGGTGCACAATTTCTACCCATATATGTGTATATGGATATATGTGAAGGTAAGCACACGATGTTATCTGGGGCCAAATGCATATAATTGTGGGGCTTCCCCAGTGGCTCAGATGGTGAAGAATCTGCCTGCGATGCAGGAGACCCTGGTTCAATCCCTGGCTCGGGAAGATGCCCTGGAGAAAGGAATGGCAACCCACTCCAGTATTCTTGCCTGGAGAATTCCAACATGAAATCGAATTCACAGGAGCTAAACTATTCATGTGCTACAGCTCCATGGCCTTTTGGCCCATTGTACAATCATGAACACAAATCCAAACATCAGAACTGGAATTCCCTGATGGTCAGGTGGTTAGGACTCGCTGCTTTCACTGCCCAGGGACCTGGGTTCAATCCCTGGGTGGGGAACTGAGATCCCACAAGCCATGTGGTATAGCAACCCTACCACCACCACCAAAAAACAAAGCCAAACATCAGAACTGAAATCATGTAGCAGTCCACTGCCAATGGTTCATGTTGTTTATACATCATTCTGTCGACTATTGTAAAAAAATGAAAGGGTGCTAAGTCGCTTCAGTCATATCTGACTCTTTGCGACCCTATGGACTATATAGCCTGCCAGGCTCTCTTATAAATGCGAAGCTCCAGGCAAAAATACTGGAGTGGATTTCCATTTCCTTCTCCAAGGGATCTTCCTGATGCAAAAATAGAACCCACATCTCTTATGTCTCCTGCATTGGCAGGTGGCTTCTTTACCACTAGGGCCAAAAAATGAATATGCAAAGTCAAATTATTCTCATGAAGATTTCCAGGAGACAAGTCCATGGATCCTGACTCAAGCAATCTTCTGTATGTCCACATATGTACATTCATAGACTGTGCATTAATATACGAATGCTTACTTTTCTGCCTCTGAGATCATAAGGCAAGTCTTTTGAGGATAGGCATGCTGCCTTACTCAATTCTCTGCAGCCCAGGCTCACGGCACAGGGCCCAGTACCTTGTAGATGTACAGGAACTGTGCAGAATAAATGAGAGATGAAGTGCTCTGCTCATATCTGCTCATATCATACAACAGTAATGGGCAGGTCTTGTGAGCCTCTCCCCATCCATCCATCACGTCCAGCACCACACTGAAAGCCTCCACTCTAAGGAGACTCCCTCATTCACTGTCAAGGTCTGATCATGAGGCTTTGATCTCAGACTCATTTATTCTTATTAATCCTCTTTTCATGCAAATCAACCTCATTTTCCTAGTCAGATCGCGGCTGGGATGTGTCAGTTCATCCCTCCAAAGCAATGTGCCCAGCGCCCAGCCCAGAACTGACTGATTATCCGGTCCTCCCAGCAAGGGCAGATCTCTGGGCCAGTGTGGGCAGAATGGAGACCATCTCACTTCCCAGCTCATTCGAAACACACTTCTCCTTACAGAATCTTAAAGTCTTGGTGCTACAGAGACCTCAGAGAATGCAACTCTGAAGCCTGGGGAGGGTGAGGATCCATCTCAAAGGCACAGAGAGCTTGCAGTGAGTCTGAGGTTAAAACTCAGTGATGATATGCACTGAGGTCCAAGCAGGGCTCTGAGGACACAAAGCAAACCCAAGAGTCCCTGCCCTTGAGAAGGCATGAGTGGACAAGAGAGATGCCTGTGCAAAATACTGTCAGCAACAGTGACTGTTAGGACAGTAAGATTTGTGCTGTGTTTACAAGATGCTCAGGCCTCGCTGGTTGCCTCAGGTTCACCAACCTTCAGTTCACCTTCATCCAAGATGCCCAGGACAAGATGCTCCTCCACTGCAGACCCACTGATGCCCTGTCAACTACAAATTGGTACTTGCCAACAGCACGTACCATCCACCTCTGTGTGTGCTTGCTAAGTCACTTCAGTCACATCTGACTCTGTGCAACCTTACGCCCACTAGGCTCCTCTGTCCATGCGATTCTCTAGGCAAGAATACTGGAGCGGGTTGCCATGCCCTCCTCCAGGGGATCTTCCTGACCCTGGGATCAAACCTGAGTCTCTTACGTCTCCTGCAGTGGCAGGCAGGTTCTTTGACCACTAGCATCACCTGGGAAGCCCGCCGTCCGCCTCTATAAGTATTAAATCATGCTGTTGCCAGTATTCGACACCCCTGAAAGGAGCTCAGGGTGCAGAGCAGAAATGAGGCACTCTGTACTTTGGGGAAAAACTGGCAAGACAGGTCTGATAGTTAGATATTTTTCAGGAGCCAATTTTATGAGCCTAATTTTTGTACCTCCTCATATCTAGAAATGCACTAGAATCTTTCATGGTGCTGACTGTTCCTCATGACTAGCTACAACTTTCTAAAAAAAATGTGTGTTTGATTGCATGTGTACCCCCTTCACCAAAATCACACTGGTGATTTTGACCTCCCCCTGCACCCCACCTCTTTGGAGCAGTTTCTCAGAGCTACCTAAGATGCCAGCTCCCGAGCTACAGTCGACATTTTGCCCCAAATAAAACGTAACTTGCGACTTTTTACTTCATGCATTTTTTTAAAGCTGACACTCGCTTCCATCCAACTTCATCTTCCCCCTCATCAGTCAAGCATCACCACTCAATGACTGCATTCTGCTAGTCAGGCCGCTTCCATGAAGAAACACAAAGTTCTGGCTGTTTTCCACTAGGAGAAAAAAATCCCCATCTGAAGTGTATTCGACAAGGTTTGATTCTACCTCGACAGACAAGTGCTTCCAAAATTATGCCCCTTATCAAAACCACACCAGCAAATTAGGCAGGCCCAAGATTACGGTTTGTTGTAAAGTTTAGCATACGCTTTTCTGGGAATGTTTTCATTTTAGCTTTGTAGCCCTCGGCATTGGGAGATTTTTCAAAGCACCACCAACGCTTGAGAGTTTAGGAAAAGATCCAAGCGCTTCCTGTGCATCAAACGGTGGGCCAGGAGGGAGGAAGAGCTGTTTATCTGGTTAAGAGCGCAGCATATGGTGCTGCTCAGCCTCCTGACCCAGCTCGGAAGGCAGACACTGAACCCGGTGGAGAGAAGCACTCTGGATGAGGTTCCCTTGGTCACAAGCTTAGGTGTCCGGGGTTTGCACAGCAATTAGTCACATAAAAGAAAGGCATTTTGGCAGGATAAGTATATTCTCAGGGGAATGAGAAATCTGCAGGGTTTGTGTTTTCCAAGCTGATTTTGAAAGTACTTCTGAAAATTTCCCTGAGAAACTTTTGTATCAAAGCATGCTGTGAATTGGGGACTCAAGGTATGAAAAGTAGTTGAGAGGGTTTTTTTGTTTTGTTTTGTTTCTTTTTAAGTCTCTGAGACTCCAGGGGAAAGGAAAAAGAAAATGCCAACAATGACCTCATCACCAATTCCTCCAAAATCTGAATGTGGAAAAGATGGAGGTTGAAAGGCCCAACCTAAGATCTGGCAAAGACAGGATTGGCTCAGCACTGCCAAGGAAAGGCTGGATATCCAGACTTCTCAGAGGAGATTTTCAGAGAGGGACCAGTGACTCAGAGCCTAGCCAGGCTGGGCCAGTCACAGAGGGAGGGGTAAAGCGCAGCAATGCCTCGGTAGCACAGAAGTCCCTGGGATTCATCCCCTTGATCAGCTCGGAGTCCTCGCCAGTGTGACATGGGCTGATTAAAATCTTGGATATAAAAATTTCCAGACTGGTAACAAAACACAGAAGTAGCCCCCATGGCGAAATTACAGCTGTTCTTAAATGACTCTGCCTCATGTAAACCTCTACCTATGTGAGCAATAAATTACAATAATTGCATCTAATACATTGGTCTAATACATCTCACTTAATACAACTTATTTATCTAAGATATTTGTAATAGAATTCAGTTTACCCATATAATTCACCCTCTTTTTTTTTCAGCACTACTAGCCTGGGATGATGGAGCTTCTGTGGAGGCTGATGGGGGGTTGCAACAACCCAATTCCTCTGGGCCCAGGGAGGTGACATAAACGAGGAAAGGTGGTCTTCTCTGAAAGACAGAAAACTCGGGGACTGTGAAAAACTAGAGGGAGCACCCAAGCCCTGCTCAAAGGGGTTAGCTCCCACTCCCCTGAGCCTTCCGCTGCCATGCGGGAATGTCAGGGCTGTGTGCAGAGATCTTCTGTCTTTGAAAGAGAAATGGGAAGATCCAGGGTTCAGTGAAATTTACTAATGTTTGAATGTTGACATCTAAGAATACATTTTAAAAGTACTTTACTCTGTGTGGGGGCTTGTCTTTGGGACTGTATTTGCCTCAAAGCCTATCATTTTATGGGATTCCCAGGTAGCTCAGTGCTAAAGAATCCACCTGTCAATGCTGGAGACTCAGGTTCGGTCTCTGGGTCGGGAAGATCCCCTGGAGAAGGAAATGGCAACCCACTCCAGTATTCTTGCCTGGGAGAATCCCATGGACAGAGGAGCCTGGAGAAATTTACTAATGTTTGAATGTTGACATCTAAGAATACATTTTAAAAGTACTTTACTCTGTGTGGGGGCTTGACTTTGGGACTGTATTTGCCTCAAAGCCTATCATTTTATGGGATTCCCAGGTAGCTCAGTGCTAAAGAATCCACCTGTCAATGCTGGAGACTCAGGTTCGGTCTCTGGGTCGGGAAGATCCCCTGGAGAAGGAAATGGCAACCCACTCCAGTATTCTTGCCTGGGAGAATCCCATGGACAGAGGAGCCTGGAGGGCTACAGTCCATGGGGTCACAGTCAGACACTGACTGAGCACGCAAGCACTATCGTCTTATGACCTTTGCCCTAAGGACATCCTGATACAAATGATAGTGAGACGAGATAGATAAGCTCTCGGCTAGATATTTACTTCTGGCCTCCTCTTCACACCTCCTGGGGTGAGAAAAAGATGAGCTCCAGGTTGGACACTCACCACCAGTCCCCTGTTTACATTTCTTGAGGTAAGAGACAAATGGGCTCTGGGTTACCTTTTTATGACTGGACTCTTGTCTACATTTCAAGATCTGCACTTCTATACAAGAAACGACAACAGGAATAGGGTGGATAACCAGACATTGGGTACAAAAGAGAGGAGCCAGACCCTATTAGGAGATCAAGAGGTAATACATTTTCCATGCTTGGGGCAAGGGAGATGCTACATGTGTGAAAAAAGTTTTCACAGGGTCAAAAAGGCAGGGGATGTCAGACCATAGTAAGTCTTGCTATTTTCCTCCCATATGCCTTTGCAATGAAGTCCATCTTGACTAAGAGGTATCTGAGCACACCCAGGGGAGGGTCCTGAGACAAACTAGCCAGGGAGTCAAAGAAGATGGGGCTTTTCAGATGGTACTAGGGGTAAAGAACCCACCTGCCAAAGCAGGAGACATGAGAGACACAAGTTTGATCCCTGGGTCGGGAAGATCCCCTGGAGGAGGGCATGGCAACCCACTCCAGCATTCTTGCTTGGAGAATCCCATGGACAGAACAGCCTGGCGGGCTAGAGTCTACAGGGTCGCCAAGAGTTGGACACATCTGAAGTGACTTAGCATACAGGCATGCAAAGAAGATGACTCGGCAAGACGACAGAGACCCAGAAGACTCCTCCCCTTAGAAAGGATTTTAACTTCCCAAAGGCTTGACTCAAGCAACTCTCATGCTGGGTTCACCCATGGATTTTTCCACACATACTCTGCTTTTCTAATACACAATATACTTTCCTCTGTCTTCTTGTCTGATTCCTCCTTTCGGGGTAGACTAGGATTGGGACTCAGATTCCAGCCCCTGGCCCCTGTCATTTGCAGTTAGGATTCCTGGTTTCTACCCAGGCGACCAGGGTTCTATTCCCAATCAGGGAGCTCAGGTCTTACTTCCAGCTGCTACTTACTGCTACGTGTGTCCCCGAAATCAATAGGGTGTAGTGCAATGGCACAGAAATACTGTGTTTTGTTTCCTTTTCCTCCAATATATCAGATTTTGAGGTCCTTATCATGGCTTCATTCGCATCATGCTCCTCAATTCTTATGAAAACAATTGCTAGTTCCCCCACAGGCTTTATTAGAAATAGGAAATAGGTTTGTCTCACTTGCCAATACAAATCACTCCATAGTGGCTGCTCAAGGGACCTCTGCTCAAGAAGAAGCCGGGGTTGTAGAAGAAAGGAGTGCTGGGATGGATTAGTGATGTCTGGATTGGCGCATGCTAGGGAGTGGGGTCCTACTACATGTTTTGTTTATTTTATATTATTTATATCTTATTTATGAAACCAAAATCCTTTGGCCCAACGTCCTTGACCAAAGTCCCTTCTGTCTCAACCTGGGCCAGAGTGCAAGCACGGGTATCAAAGTGGAAAATCCTTCAAGACTCTCACCACTATTCTGTCACTCAAGAAGGCTGTCAAAAGCACATGGAGGGACTTCCCTGGTGAGTCAGTAGTTAAGACTTCGTCTTCTAAACCAGAGGATGTGGGTTTGATCTGGCCCACAGCTAAGACCTGATGTAGCCAAATAAAATCAAAATAAAAAAATTCTTTTTAAAAAAAGCCACATGGCAATCCACCATCCCCATGAGTGGGCTTCACACACACAGCCAGTCTCAGCACATGGCCGCGGACTACTGTTCCTACAACTGTGCAGGTAGGAAAAGAAGTCATCAGAGTGTAACCCAAATAGTTACCAAGTGTCAGACATAAAGGATGTTAGGAAGTCATGGATACATTCACCTCTCTGAACACATCCCTTGAGGAGTGACATGGCCGAAATCCTTGGTGATGGAAACTGCTCTCGCGTCCGGAGCATTAAAAGATAACTACATTAGGGCAATCGCTTTGGGCTGGGGCCTTTCATTTTAAAAACAGCCCGTTAAACTGAGCTTTAGAAGTGGTCAAAAATATCTGAAACATTTGAAGAGGGGCCCTTTAAGAAGGTTAAGGCAACTCTGCAGGGAGAAATAGGAGTCAAAAGCAGAGCTTTGAAATCTGAGATTGTCTCTTAACATTTCAAGTTAAACCTGAAATGTTTCCTTGGAAATTAATTCAAGAGCAGTGTAGAAGGAATACACTGAGTATAAGCATATAAATGATCGCTTCCTGCTGGAAGCCCACTGCTCTTGAAAATGGATTAGAAGAGATGAGTCCATTTGTTTGATAGGTGGTTACATAATCCAGTGGTTTCCCAAGTGGTGCAGTGGTAAAGAATCCGCCTGTCAATGTAGGAGGAGCAAGAGATGTGGGTTCAATCCCTCAGTCGGGAAGATCTCAAGCAGGAAATGGCAAACCGCTCCGGAATTCTTGCCTGGGAAATCCCATGGACAGCGGAGCCTGGTAGGCTACAGTTCATGGGGGTCACAGAGAGTTAGACACGACTGAGCAACTGAGCAGGTGTGCAGACACACGTATCCAGACCATCCAGTCCCAGGAAAACACCATTCCACTGTTCCTGGCTAAGACAGAATTTGTATTTCCACCAACTGCTAAAGGCAGAGTTACTTTCCCAAAGTCCATATCAGACTAGGGATAAGTATCAATAAAGCAGGAATAAACTGCTCACGCAAGACCCCTGCATACTCAGGGGACTCTCCAAAGCTTTTTCTCATTCGTGCCCATCGAGTCTGTGTGTTTTTGGCTGAGGAAGTCAGTCCTAGCTCTTTCTGGTTGGATTTTCTTTTTAAATAAACATTTATGTATTTATTTGGCTGTGCCAGGTCTTAGTTGCTGCATGTGGGATCTTCCATCTTTATTGCAGCATCTGGCATATGGGATCTAGTTCCCTGACCAGGGATCGAACCTGGGCCCCCTGCATTTGGAGCACAAAGTCTTAGCTACTGGAGCATCAGGAAAGTCCATGGATTTCTTTTTATGTTCACCAGTTTCCAATATGAGGAAATTTCCCTGTATACATTTGAAATGTTTAACAGAAAAAGAGGCTACAGTTTAATCTTTGGAAGATAATCTTAACCTCTAAATGGCAATCCACTCCAATACTCTTGCCTGGAGAATCCCATGGAGGGTGGAGCCTGGTAAGCTACAGTCCATGGGGTCACAAAGAGTAAACACGACTGAGTGACTTTACTTACTTACTTACTTATGCATAAAATAAGTCAATGTGCAGATAATCTCAAAGTAGAGGGGAGAACCTTACCCCTGAAATAAGCACCCTAACCACTCCAATGGGGCTAAGTTTCCTGTGAAATTGGGAAGCTGTCTGTAAAGCCGAAGCTGAGACCCCAGACTCAGAGTCAAGCTGCCCCAGGTCAAACCCCAGCCTTGGCACTTACCAACTGGGTGACCCTCATTTCTGCAACAATAATTAAATGCCCTATGCATCACTTTTCTTAGATGGGTAACTTCTAAAGTTTATTTAAATGGGTGAGGAGGGACGTGTAGGGCTGCGGAGTGGGAGGTACAAACTATTGAGTATAAAGATAGGCTCCAGGCTTCCCTGGTGGTCCAGGGGCTAAGACTCTGCACTCCCAGTGCTGCTGCTGCTGCTAAGTCTCTTCAGTCGTGTTCGACTCAGTGCGACCCCAGAGATGGCAGCCCACCAGGCTTCCCCGTCCCTGGGATTCTCCAGGCAAGAACACTGGAGTGGGTTGCCATTGCCTTCTCCAATACATGAAAGTGAAAAGGGAAAGTGAAGTCCCTCAGTAAGTGTCTGACTCTTCGTGACCCCATGGACTACAGCCCACCAGGCTCCTCCGTCCATGGCATTTTCCAGGCAAGAGTACTGGAGTGGGGTGCCATTGCAGGGGCATGGATTCAATCCCTGGTTAGGGAACTAGATTCCACATGCCACAACTAAGAGTTTGCAATGCTGCAGCTAAAAGGTCCAGTGTACTGTAATGAAGATGGAAGATCCCTTGTGCCCCAACTAAGACCTGGCACAGTCAAATAAATAAATAAATTTTTTTAAAAAGATAGGCACAAGGCTGTATTGTGTGGTACACCACACAGAGAATATAGCCAATGTTTTGTGAATGGAAAGCAACTTTTTAAAATTGTATAAATTAAAAAAAATTTTTAATAAACTGCATTAAATGATGGAAACTCAAATGAATTTGAATATAAAGCTGATACATTCTGTCCGCCATCAAAACTCCTGGTAGGAGCTGAAATTGTAAACCAAGCTCCAAAATGTCAAGGATAAATGTGCCAGGAGACAGAGGCACTATAGCCGTAGTTGACCCTACCTGATACTGATGATACAGTCACAGACCCAAGACCCCAGTGAACCCCCAGGACCTTGCCCTGAGCAGGGCCTGATGGAGAGGAGAGGTGAGAGGTGGCCAGCAGAGGAGAAGGAAGCGTGTGGCGTGTTTACCGAGGGAAGGAAGCCAGTAGGCTCGCAGACCTACCCTGGCTCATTCCAGGGTTTCTCCGCGTGACGCCAAAACAATTCCAGAATGTTAGTTCTTCATTAGAGATGCTAAAGACAGAAAGGAACAAAAGATCTAATTAATATTGAAATCAGAGTGATGCTGATGGAACAAAAGGTTGGGGATGCAGCAATAGCTATCCTCTGGCCAACAGGAAATATATGACACATCTCCCATCAGGAGGAACAATAAAAGTCCAAATTACCAGCATAAAGAAGGACAAAATTAGGCAATAACATCCAAGCTGCCTGACGACTTATTCTTAGCTGCCTGGCTCCTGGTGATGGGTGAAGCGAAGGAAATTCATGCCCAGAAATAGAGGAACAGTGTTTTCTGGAGGAATGTTTGCCAAGCATCGCTGAGAGAGAAATGGGCTTAAACTACTTTAGGATTTCTCTCCATCTCCTTCTGATAAAATTAGGCTCCATCTGAGGGTTTCTCTAGAAGCTTGTTGGAGCCCACGGCAGACAAGGACCCTTTCAAGGTAAGTCAGTACAGAGAGACTGTTCTGAACCCACTTCATCAACATCGTGGGGTCCCCACAAGGTCCTCAGTCTCATTCTCACCTGTGACCAGCCCCCATCTTTCATTAGTGAACCTGCTCCTACAGCGCAGGACACACAGAGAAAGGGAGAATGACAGACCCTGGGCATTTGCACATCTCTTTCAACCGGATGATGTGCCAACATTGAACAAAGATCAAGTGTAAAAATCTGAATTTTCAGAAACTTCTGTCTTTAAATCTGTCTTTAAATGAGAGAAGAAATAGGAAGGGACTGTTTATCTACTTTTCTGCACCATAAATTTGGACACGAAATGGACTAATATTTACGCATAACCTAGACACTTAAACTTCTCCAGCCTCAGTTTTCTGGGCTGTAAAATGGAATAATATTGGGACCTACACTGTGGGGCTGCTAGCTACATTGCAGGCTGTAATGTGTTTAAAATCAGGGGAACAGAGTCTGGCATAGTGTCACCATGGGCTGTGGTGGTTGTCACTGCTCCTTCTAACAGACCCTTCAGGGCTGGAAGAGAAATAAGACATGGACCTCCCTTCAAGGGGCAAAACTGCCACCTGCACAGGACACACAATGCACTGAGTCCCTAATACATACGTCTTCACAGGGGTCAGGAGCACAAAGGTGAGGACTGCAGCAGTGGCGGGGGGCGGGTGTGGACGGGACACGCAGAAGAGCAGGAAGAAGGTGGCAGCACAGAGCAGGTGCACCGGACCCAAGTCCAGAAGAAGCCGAGCTTTCTCCAGGTCCAGGGAGTGGCGGAGGGTTGCTGGGCCTAGGAGGCAGTGTGAGCACCGGAAAAGATGCACAAAACCACACACAGGAAGGTAGAAATGAGAGAAGGGGAGAAACTAAGTCCAGATGTATCTCTGGATACACCTTCACCTGAAGTCATTGTGGCTCCTTTGGTTGCATGTCAATGCATTAGTATTTCTCCCTTTTGGCTTAAGATAGCTGGATTTGCGTTTCTATTGTTGTTGTTGTTTAGTAGCTCAGTCATGGTCAACCCTTTGCAAACCCATGGATTGTAGCCCGCCAGGCTCCTCTGTCCATGGGATTCTCCAGGCAAGAATAACTGGAGACGGTTGCCATTTACTCCTCCAGGGGATCTTCCCGACCCAGTGATTGAACCCAAGTCTTCTGTGTCTTCTGCATTGGGAAGCCCTGAATTTCTATTACTTGCAACCAAAACAAAGCAAAGCTCACCAATGCGGAATTTCATCCCAGGCCTGCAGATCCCACTACCTACCACACCTGTCTAATTCTCTGAATCGTTGTCTCTGGCTCAGTGGCATCAACGCACACCACGTCTCTAAGGAACATGTTCAGGACATGCCCACCCGGCCACCTCATGCCTCTGTGAATCCAACCACTTAAGAAAATCAGGTCACACAGCATTTTGCAGGGGCTAGGTGATAACCTGAGAAATGCAGCTGCTCTCTCAAAGCTTCCTGCATTCTCCAGAGGTGACATTGGGCTCTGTTTAGTGACCCCACACTAGTAGCAAAAAACTTTATGTTTTATTTTCGACAGTACATCCGCTGCCTACCCTTGCCCTTTGCAGACCAAGTTTGGAAATAAAGACCTTCCCTGGGGCAGAGAAGGCTTTAAAATGTTAATTCCCTTCTATGAGGCCTTTAGCATCTCATTATTGCAAGTCCAGCTGATACCAGAAGGCTGGAAACTTAATTATTGCAGCCAAAAGTTGGAGGATACTCTCTTCAAGATCAGCGTGAGTTTACATTGATTTCTCTCCAAGCGTGAATGAGTTTATCGCCTGCTGGTGACGTATGCCAGGCTTCTGTGGTTCTGGAGACCACAGCTCGCTGACAAACAATAGAACTACTGACACATGAAAACAGGAGGCCATCACTTAGTCAGGAAGATAGACGTTCAAAGATTAAATCATAATTACAACATAGAAATTGCATTTTTCTTCCTTCCTCTGAAGACCTTTAAAGAAACTTAGTAAAGAACAGAAAATGTGTTGTTTCTGAAAGCATGTTGCTGCTGCTCAGTTGCTCAATCATATCCGACTCTTTGCAACCCCATGGACTGCAGCCTGCCAGGCTCCTCTGTCCATGGGATTTCCCAGGCAAGAATACTGGAATGGGTTGCCATTTCCTCCTCCAGAAGACCTTCCCGACCCATACATGGGATCGAACCCATGTATCTCGCATCTCCTACATTGGCAGACAGATTCTTTACTGCACCATCTGGGAAGTCTTTCTGGCAGCATAAAGTCCCCCAGAGTTATCTGGATCTTAATTTTCAGAATATGTCACTTTACATGGGGGTTGGAATTGTGACCCCAAAATGATACATCCATGTTCTAGCCCCCGGCACCATGAATGTGACCTTATTTGGAAACAGGGTCTTTTAAACATACTTATGTATTTATTTATTTTATTTGATGTGCCAGGTCTTAGCTGAGGCACCTGGGAGCCTCAATATTCATTGCAGCATACCAGACCTAGTTCCCCAACTGGGAAGTGAGTCTGGGGTCCCTTGTATTGGGAGCTTGGAGTATCAGCCACTGAACCACCAGGGAAGTCCCTGGAAACAGGGTTTTGGCAGATATAATTAACCTAAGCATCCTGAGATGAGATCATTCTGAATTAGAATGGCTCCTAAATCCAATGACAAGTGCCCTTACAGGAGAATAAGGTCACGCAGAGACACAAGGGCAAGATATGTGCAGATAGAGGCAGAGACTGCAAGGATATGGGTACCAGCCCAGGAACACTTGGAGCCACCAGAGGCTGGAAGAGGCCAGGAAGGATCCTCCCTTAGAGCTTCTAGAGAAAGAGAGGTGCTGACCACACTTTGATTTCAGACTTTTGGCCTCTAGAACTCTAAGAGAATAAATTTATGTTGTTCAAGCCACTGAGTTTGTGGGAACCTATTATGGGAGCTACAGAAAACTAATACACGTGCCAAAGAGACTGCAGATGTGACTGAGAAAAGAACCTTGAGATGAAAGGAGTATCTGGGTCCATGGTCTCCAACCTTTTTGGCACCAGGGTCTGACTTTGTGGGAGACAATTTTTCCATGGACCAGGAGTGGAGGAGATGGTTTCGGTTGATTCAAGCGCATTACATTTATTATGCACTGTATTTCTAATCTAATGTTGCTGCTGATCTGATAGGAGGTACAGGTTCTGGGATCCAGAGGTGGGGAGCCCGGAGCTGGGTTATCCAGGTGAGCCTAAAGGTCCCTGTTAGAGACAGGCAGGGGGGTCAGAGTCAGAGCANCTGGAGGAACGTTTGCCAAGTATCGCTGAGAGAGAAATGGGCTTAAACTACTTTAGGATTTCTCTCCATCTCCTTCTGATAAAATTAGGATCCATCTGAGGGTTTCTCTAGAAGCTTGTTGGAGCCCACGGCAGACAAGGACCCTTTCAAGGTAAGTCAGTACAGAGAGACTGTTCTGAACCCACTTCATCAACATCGTGGGGTCCCCACAAGGTCCTCAGTCTCATTCTCACCTGTGACCAGCCCCCATCTTTCATTAGTGAACCTGCTCCTACAGCGCAGGACACACAGAGAAAGGGAGAATGACAGACCCTGGGCATTTGCACATCTCTTTCAACCGGATGATGTGCCAACATTGAACAAAGATCAAGTGTAAAACTCTGAATTTTCAGAAACTTCTGTCTTTAAATCTGTCTTTAAATGAGAGAAGAAATAGGAAGGGACTGTTTATCTACTTTTCTGCACCATAAATTTGGACACGAAATGGACTAATATTTACGCACAACCTAGACACTTAAACTTCTCCAGCCTCAGTTTTCTGGGCTGTAAAATGGAATAATATTGGGACCTACTCTGTGGGGCTGCTAGCTACATTGCAGGCTGTAATGTGTTTAAAATCAGGGGAACAGAGTCTGGCATAGTGTCACCATGGGCTGTGGTGGTTGTCACTGCTCCTTCTAACAGACCCTTCAGGGCTGGAAGAGAAGTAAGACATGGACCTCCCTACAAGGGGCAAAACTGCCACCTGCACAAGGACGCACAATGCACTGAGTCCCTAATACATATGTCTTCACAGGGGACAGGAGCACAAAGGTGAGGACTGCAGCGGTGGCGGGGGGCGGGTGTGGACGGGACACGCAGAACAGCAGGAAGAAGGTGGCAGCACAGAGCAGGTGCACCGGACCCAAGTCCAGAAGAAGCCGAGCTTTCTCCAGGTCCAGGGAGTGGTGGAGGGCTGCTGGGCCCAGGAGGCAGCGTGAGCACCGGAAAAGATGCACAAAACCACACACAGGAAGGTAGAAATGAGAGAAGGGGAGAAACTAAGTCCAGATGTATCTCTGGATACACCTTCACCTGAAGTCATTGTGGCTCCTTTGGTTGCATGTCAATGCATTAGTATTTCTCCCTTTCGGCTTAAGATAACTGGATTTGCATTTCTATTGTTGTTGTTTAGTAGCTCAGTCATGGTCAACCCTTTGCAAACCCATGGATTGTAGCCCGCCAGGCTCCTCTGTCCATGGGATTCTCCAGGCAAGAATAACTGGAGACAGTTGCCATTTACTCCTCCAGGGTATCTTCCCGACCCAGTGATTGAACCCAAGTCTTCTGTGTCTTCTGCATTGGGAAGCCCTGAATTTCTATTACTTGCAACCAAAACAAAGCAAAGCTCACCAATGTGGAATTTCATCCCAGGCCTGCAGATCCCACTACCTACCACATCTGTCTAATTCTCTGAATCGTTGTCTCTGGCTCAGTGGCATCAACGCACACCACGTCTCTAAGGAACATGTTCAGGACATGCCCACCCGGCCACCTCATGTCTCTGTGAATCCAACCACTTAAGAAAATCAGGTCACACAGCATTTTGCAGGGGCTAGGTGATAACCTAAGAAATGCAGCTGCTCTCTCAAAGCTTCCTGGATTTTCCAGAGGTGACATTGGGCTCTGTTTAGTGACCCCACACTAGTAGCAAAAAACTTTATGTTTTATTTTCGACAGTACATCCGCTGCCTACCCTTGCCCTTTGCAGACCAAGTTTGGAAATAAAGACCTTCCCTGGGGCAGAGAAGGCTTTAAAATGTTAATTCCCTTCTATGAGGCCTTTAGCATCTCATTATTGCAAGTCCAGCTGATACCAGAAGGCTGGAAACTTAATTATTGCAGCCAAAAGTTGGAGGATACTCTCTTCAAGATCAGCGTGAGTTTACATTGATTTCTCTCCAAGCGTGAATGAGTTTATCGCCTGCTGGTGACGTATGCCAGGCTTCTGTGGTTCTGGAGACCACAGCTCACTGACAAACAATAGAACTACTGACACATGAAAACAGGAGGCCATCACTTAGTCAGGAAGATAGACGTTCAAAGATTAAATCATAATTACAACATAGAAATTGCATTTTTCTTCCTTCCTCTGAAGACCTTTAAAGAAACTTAGTAAAGAACAGAAAATGTGTTGTTTCTGAAAGCATGTTGCTGCTGCTCAGTTGCTCAATCATATCCGACTCTTTGCAACCCCATGGACTGCAGCCTGCCAGGCTCCTCTGTCCATGGGATTTCCCAGGCAAGAATACTGGAATGGGTTTCCATTTCCTCCTCCAGAAGACCTTCCCGACCCATACACGGGATCGAACCCATGTATCTCGCATCTCCTACATTGGCAGACAGATTCTTTACTGCACCATCTGGGAAGTCTTTCTGGCAGCATAAAGTCCCCCAGAGTTATCTGGATCTTAATTTTCAGAATATGTCACTTTACATGGGGGTTGGAATTGTGACCCCAAAATGATACATCCATGTTCTAGCCCCCGGCACCATGAATGTGACCTTATTTGGAAACAGGGTCTTTTAAACATACTTATGTATTTATTTATTTTATTTGATGTGCCAGGTCTTAGCTGAGGCACCTGGGAGCCTCAATATTCATTGCAGCATACCAGACCTAGTTCCCCAACTGGGAAGTGAGTCTGGGGTCCCTTGTATTGGGAGCTTGGNGCCCAGGGCTATCTGACCTTGTGAATTTCATAAGAACTTTGGAATCCAGATGTCTATGTAATTAGCCAATTTTTACAGGGTGGCAGAAAATTAAATAAGCACACACACACACCCCTGAACCGGATACAGCCTCCAGTCTGCCCACCTGGGACCTCTGTTCTGGGGTCACACACCCATTAATGCCAACAAAAATTATATCAACCTGTGGCAGTCTCTTCAGACAGGTGGTTCCACAGGGAATTAGAGCCATGACCTTGTAATACCTTTTAATGGAGTTTAGTCTGTAAAAATACTGAATCACCATGCTGTACACCTGAAACTAATATCATATTGTAAACCAACTATACTTCCGTTAAAAATACAGTTGGTTCATCAGATCTCACTGTGAACAAAAGTGCCACAGTTTCTTGCACACACACACACACATACACACACAATTAATACGCGTCTTCTATTTTTTTTTTTAACATGGAAGTACTTGTCAGCTTATAATGTGACATTGATCCCTTCCAATCTTGCCAAGGTTCCAGCCCTTCAAAATCCTTTATGTTCTCAGATTCAGTTCCCCAAAAGTCCCAAGTCAAAGAAGCCAATTTGGACATCACCACAATTTACACCTTTCTAAATTCATTCTCCCTTACCTAAGTCACCATCCCAACACTCAGAATTTGCATCACATGACGATCTTTGGTGAAACCTGCACAACCCTCCCTGGGCAGTCACACAGAATCTCCTGGACCATGAAGAAGTGACAGTGACCTCCACGGACCGAGGGTGTTAAGGCGCATCCACATCTTTGGGGTGCCCCTGGTGATGCTGAGGCCAGAGGACAGCTCTGAAGATGAAGATGTCACAACACCTCAGTGTTTCGACAAAATGTATGACCAATGTTGACACGAGAGCTGTGACAAGTGCATCACAGCCACTTAATGAACCCCCTCCACTGACCCAGGCCCCGGAATCTGCAACAGAGCCGGGCTGCCCTACAAAGAAAACGTCTTAGGGCAGCCCTGAGCTTCGTGATGTGCACCCTCTGGTTTGCCAAGATCAGGCCACAGTTTGCTAGAAGAAAGTCCCATCTTCATGTGGCCATGAAAGTGACAGCTGGACCCCAAACTACTGCCTCCCAGAGCAACTCCTCTATCAGGTAGGACAGAGGATACTTTTAGTATATTTCCGGGAAGGGGAAATAACCAAGTAGAAGGCAACAATGGGAACCATGAACTTGGCCGTGCCTCTGTAGGGTAGAGCTCTCCAGGACAGGAGAGTGAGGGTACTGCCTTGGGGGGCTCCACACCAGGCTCTCAGGAAGGGGTGTGGCTGAGGGGACTACAGAGCTGAGCCATCTGTTTGAGCCCATGGTGGCATAATCACACAGATGCCATCTCCAGGCTCCATCACTAATGTCTCCCTTCTGGAAAGATGAGGAGGGGGATGGTAAATAACACGCATTGTCAAAGGCAACTAAGGACAACGAATCAATATTTTTCATTCTCCACAGATGAATTTGTATGACTTGGCTCAGATCTTTCTAGATTCTGAATATAGAAGGCTTCAGATTTGTTTAATCAAACCTGCCCGTGGAGTCTAAGACCTGTCAGGATTAAAGATTAATTTTTTCTTAATTTTAATTAGAACTCACATCAATTCTTCCTTATCAAAAAAGCTATCTCTAGCATAAGGCACAGCTTCCTGCAAGTCAACATGAGAAGGAATCAAGCCCTCCCAGATCTTGTCCACCACAGGGAAACCCTTGCAGGATTTTCTGTCTACCTCAAAGTTCTTCAGATGGAGACCAAGTTCCATTCAACCTCTGAACAGCAGCTAGTAGAATGGAAAGAAGGCAGAATTCAGCATTACTGTATTTTTTTTAAATTAGTGAAAACACAGGACCTAAGAGCTCTCTTAGCAGCTTAAAGGAGAAAGGATCACTCTAAAGACGGAAGTTCTTTCTCTGGGGTTCTGAGCTGCAAAAGGAAACTGCCAACCAGTGAGCCGAGAAAAAATTGGCAGAAACTCTGAATTCAGTGATTCAAACAGACCCCTGCAAAGAATATGGAGAAAAAAATCATGGGCTGGCTCCTGGCTGAATTTGGAGCCATAAATCCAGCTAATTGGATGGAAAATGCAGCAGAAATAACCCATGACCAGATTCTCCAAACTGTGAGCTATGTCCCACTGATACCCCAGTGAAGCTGGGGGCATATGGATGGACTTTTTAAAAAGTTAATCATTTATTTTCATGTATATTAAGGAAAACTTAGTACATCAAAGTAATGGGTTTTACAATGGATTGTATTGTCTTCTAATGAGACATTTAAGATATTTAATGTTGAAAAAGTAAGGCATTTAAAGAAAACATGTTGAGTAAATTACATTATTTGGCACAGGAAGTTGGCAAAAATTGAGAGGATGGCAGGTAGATTGCTAAACTTCAGAAAATACTGTCCTATGAGAAAAAGAAGGAGAAAAGGGGCCCCCTCCTCCATCCCAGGGGAAGGAAACAGCATGTCCAGCTGTCTCTGATCCCAGGTGAGTCC
>SJXQ01003344.1:0-27155 GCA_006408695.1 Aepyceros melampus | reverse complement strand
TCAGCATCCCCATCACTCCCCATCAGCACCCCCATCACTCCCCATCAGCACCCCCATTGCTCCTCATCAGCATCCCCATCACTCCCCATCAGCACCTCCATCACTCCCCCCTCAGCATCCCCATCATCCCCATCAGCATCCCCATCAGCAGCCCCATCAGCACCCGCATCCAGGTTCTGCCCTTGGGAGCCTGGGATGCTCAGAGCAGCCATGTGACAGAACAGGAAGGAAAGGCCCAAATGCCTAGGCATCTAGAAGTAAAACCCACTGTACCTTGATGACGTCTTCATCTGCAGACCTGCATTCCACAGCCTCTGACACGTCCACCACCGAACCATCCTCTTGAACTGCCACCACCTTGACGGGAACTGAAACAACCTTTCCAGTGAGAATGGCCGTGTTCAGAACCTCCGAGTCCTGCGCAAGAGAGAAGAGGACTCGTGTCAGCCACAGGCATGCCCGTGAGTCCCAGGAGGAGTGATCATCAAGCCACCTCCGACCTTAGTAGTTGCTCTACAATTTAGAAAACTGTCTGTGCCCTTCAGACACCCCTCACACACAGCTCAAGCGTCCTTTTTGATACTGGCCAAATCTTTGGTAAACGATGCCGTATTTCCAGAGCTTATTCACATAGTGAACACAGCCTTCATTTTAGTTTCAAATCAGGAAAAACAGCACCACACAGAGCAGAAGAGAACTGGAGGCAGATTGTAAGCCTCCACCCTCCTGAGCTGGTCACCAACACCGTCTTTCCTCAAATCACTCACCACTCCCAAAATTTCCCAGCCAAGCTCAGGTATCATGAAACCAATGCCATGTTAATTTCTCTCCTCCTCTGACATCACTCAAAGTTTTGTAGGTTCTGTCTCCCTAACTTATCTCCCATCTGTCAATTTCTTTATTTTTTTTCCCTGTTTTAAATTGCAACAGCACTGGGTGGTGAGGGGGCTTCTCTAGTTGTGGAGCACTCAGGCTCAGTAACTGTGGTGGACTGGAGTTTTAGTTGCCCAGCCTCAGATGGTACCTTAGTTCCCTAGCCAGGATCCAACCTGGCCTCTGCATTAGCAGGCAGATTCTCAGTCTCTGACCACCAGGGAAGCCCCCCCTCCCATCTGCCAATATCCTGTCAACCCCAGAATCAGTTCCTCCATGGAAGGAGAATCCCTCCACTCAGTCAACTGCCACTGGCCCCTAACTGACCTTCCTGTGTCCACAGTCTTCACAGCAATCGGAAATAATCTTTTTTTTTAAGTTTTAATAGAATTCAGATTATTTCTCTCCTAGATTAAAATGCTTTGAAAGCATCCTAGGGTTCTTAGGATGAAGTCCAAACTCACGGATGTGTAGGGACCTGATCCTCGTCCACCTCCCTAGCTCCCTCTTGCACGCTTCCTGCTGTCTGTCATCACAGTCAAGACTCACAGAGGTCTTTTCTGTTCTTTCAGAATCAGTTCCTCCATGGAAGGAGAATCCCTCCACTCAGTCAACTGCCACTGGCCCCTAACTGACCTTCCTGTGTCCACAGTCTTCACAGCAATCGGAAATAATCTTTTTGTTTAAGTTTTAATAGAATTCAGATTATTTCTCTCCTAGATTAAAATGCTTTGAAAGCATCCTAGGGTTCTTAGGATGAAGTCCAAACTCACGGATGTGTAGGGACCTGATCCTCGTCCACCTCCCTAGCTCCCTCTTGCACGCTTCCTGCTGTCTGTCATCACAGTCAAGACTCACAGAGGTCTTTTCTGTTCTTCCAAGAGTAAACCCCATTCAGGCCTTCTGCCCTTACATACGCAGAGCTCTCCAACCCCAAACACACCTCACTATTGCTTCCATCCTTCAGATCTCAGCATATATGTCGCTTCTTTGGAGAAACGGGGCTTTTCTGCCTGCTACAATGTGAGTTAATACTGTATTATCATCTGTCGGAGCATCTAGTCTGTCCTGCAAGGTAATAACCACAGCTGTCACTGTATATTTATTTTGTCTTTACATTTTAATCTCTGGCTACTCATTAAGTTGTGAACTCCCCAAGGGTCCCGCTCTCCTATCAATGAATGTGACTTGGATGGTGCTGACCCAGGCCATTAAATCAGGCTTCACAAATGAGCAGATGAACAAGACGTGGTCCATCAAGGTATTCTAGCCCCATGTCCACAGAGACTGATTTAAGACTGAAACCCAAAGGAAATCAGAGACAACAGAAAGGAAAATAAACAGATTACTGGCAAAGATTTCTGGGTTCCTGAATCTGGCTACATCTGTGTCTGTTATCTTTGGAAATTTAGAGATACAAAATAAACTGCTTTATTTAAGCCAGTTTTAATTGGGTTTTTATCACTTGCAACTGAAAGTCTTGACTAATACACAAGAGATTAGACACCATGTGGGCTCTAGGGAAAGAGAAAAAAACAAAAATAAATATCAGTCTCTACCCTGAAGAAGCTCACATCCTTTAAAGACACTATAATAATTTTCCCAAACTGAGTTTCAAGGTAGGTGACTTTATGTTTCAAAACAAATCACAACCAATCTTCAGAGCTTGTTGCTTTTATTTCAAATACATTTGCAACCACATTTCCTTCTTTAGCTTTCTCACGTGTGGCTGAGATGTTTGCAACCATGTTTTCCAGTGTCCACCAAGAAACAGCCTTTCAAAAATCCCAAAGGCAGTTTCTACCTGCCTCTGGCACAATAAGAAAGCAATTTGTCTTGTTAAATATTACATTTAAATCATCCCCTGGCGCCAGAAATTTCTAAAAATTCACCATCTATCATTCATCTTTCATTCCATTCCCACTGGTGCCAGCTCTAGGTTTTATGTCTTGAGAGCATATTTATATCCCTTTATGAAGATAAGTTTCCATTAACGTGGCACATTAGTGTGGCATCTATAAAAATGGCAAAGTAAGGACATGTGAAAAGTCTTCTGTGAAAGAAATTTTAAAATTGGCCAAAAGAGTAAAAATCCACTTTTTCAGAACTCTAGAAATAAAACAAAGGCTTGTGCAGTCAAGAGAGCATTTATTCAAGAAAAATGGTTGAATCTTGGTAAAAACAGAATTTTGTGGCATTTTAACTTGATTTACTCCCATTCCCTACTGTCCAGCTCAGTAGTAGCTTTGAAAAATGACAACCCACTTTCACAGAAAAATACCACTATCTGAAAACCACGGAAGAGAGCAGATCAGGGATGGAGATCTTTCAAAACTTCATTCCCAAAGAACTGCCATTACCTGACTTGCTGGTATTTCCTAGAAATTTTCATTTGCAAAGCTTTTTGTATCTGACCTGACTCTGAGTTCATTCCCTGTGAAGAGCTTTTTACTAAAGGTATTTGTTTAAAGCAATTACAGGCAATTATTTAATTTTGTAGCTAGCTGCCTGAAGCAGTGGATAACAGTTGGGACAACAATAGATTCATCAAAAAGTTTAATAAGAAAAGATGAGGAATAGAATTGCCAGAGGGGCTCTGAAATGCTAACACATATTCTGGGGAATCTGTAAGACCATGCTTATACATAGGGCTGTGTGCATGCCCAGGAAGACCTGAGAAGGCTCTCAGCTCTTGCCCCTGGTTGATTTTGACATGATAGAGAAGCAGGAAGTAAAAGCTAAGGCAGAGCTGTCTAATGCCTGACTGAGGATTTAAAGTGTGTCCCAACACATTCAAAGAGACTCTTGTGGGATTTCCCTGGTGGTCCAGTGGTTAAGACTCTGCCTTCCAATGCAGGGGGTGCAAGATCAATTCCTGTTAAGAAATTAAGATCCCAAATGCCATGCAATGTGACCAAAAATAAAAAAATAAATTTAAAAATTTAAAAAGAGGCCCTTGGTAAAGATCATGATACTTTGATTCCAGATGCCTAAGGAAATCTCTGGCCAATCATTGGCTGACCACCAAGCTAACCAAACAAAGAGGTCAGTGGCCACAGGCAACAAAGAATAAAAACTTTACAGAATTTGTTCACAAACGTCACTAAACAACTACTACCACAACTACTACACACAACAACTATAACAAATCTAGGGAAGGGTGGCAGCAACATAGACGGACGTAGAGATTGTCATATATAGTGAGGTCAGAAAGAGAAAGACAAATACCACATGATGTCACATATGTTCAAGACCTTGTATTATAATAACCTGAAAAAATCTGAAAATATATATGTATAATTGAATCACTTTGCTAAACATCTGAAACTAACATAATATTGTAAATCAATCACGCTTCAATAAAAAAATTTTCTTATCCATATGTTAGGTAGTTAGAATAGGAAAAAGGAGTCCAAAATGGCAGTGGCTAAAAGACAAGGAAGGGAAAAGCCTGCGAAAATAGAACAAAGGAAGGTCTGAGGACCTGAGTGAGGACCTCAGGTAGAACAAACAGCACTCCTGCCTAGCCCAGTTTCCATAGGGCAGGCTCAGGGGGGGAGAAAAGCATATAAAAAGAGGAGCCAAAAGGCCGGGAGTCTCTCCTCTCTGTGTCTTTTGGGTCAGCATGCCTTCATGCCTCGAGGATGTATTTTCCTTTATTTTCTAAATAAAACTGAGCTGCAAATGGAGCTGTAAAGCTGACCTGCCCAAGAGCTGTGACACGGCCTGTCCGAAGGCTTTAACGCTGGTCCATTGCTTCAAATGTTTGTTGTGACGAGACAGAACCAAGGAAATTACACACTCCCCCGACACATATATACATATTGAAACAGAACTTTTGTATAAAACTCAAGAAAAGGTTGATGGGCTTACGAAAACATCCAGTGCTTTCTGAAAGCTTCTCATCTCACTATTTTTTTTTTTTTTAAGAATAAAACTCCATTGTTTTCAGCTATGAAAATCTAGGAGTTGTATATAACTTTTCGGCACATTATTCTGACTATATACTCTCAGACTAAAGATAAAAATAACTGTAAACACATGTTGGATTCTAGTTAGGTTTGTTTTCCACAGCAGTATGGTTTAGCAAGTCCAAAACTACTTTAGTGTACTCTAGGATGGAGCAAATAATGTATGTTGGATAATGAGAGCCAAGTTTCTCATTGCTAGAGAAGTTGAGTTTAAAAATGGAAAGAAGAGTGAACTGTGTGGTCGTGAGTTGGAATTAGAAACACCAGCATGAACTCCTGGGGGAATGCAGGTGTAGGTATGTTTATATGTATGTAAATGTAGGTATGTGTATGTATATGGTTTTTCTAGTTCCATTCGCTGAGAGAACTTAGATACAGACAATGATGGCTTAACAATTAGCACAGCTAGTAAAGTGATGCTTAAAATTCTCCAAGCCAGGCTTCAGCAATACGTGAACCGTGAACTTCCAGATGTTCAAGCTGGTTTTAGAAAAGGCAGAGGAACCAGAGATCAAATTGCCAACATCTGTTGGATCATTGAAAAAGCAACAGAGTTCCAGAAAAACATCTATTTCTGCTTTCTTGACTATGCCAAAGTCTTTGACTGTGTGGATCACAATAAACTGTGGAAAATTCTGAAAGAGATGGGAATACCAGACCACCTGACCTGCCTCTTGAGAAACCTATATGCAGGTCAGGAAGCAGCAGTTAGAACTGGACATGGAACAACAGACTGGTTCCAAATAGGAAAAGGAGTACCTCAAGGCTGCATATTGTCACCCTGCTTATTTAACTTCTATGCAGAGTACATCATGAGAAATGCTGGACTGGAAGAAGCACAAGCTGGAATCAAGATTGCTGGGGAAAATATTAATAACCTCAGATATGCAGATGACACCACCCTTATGGCAGAAAGTGAAGAAGAACTAAAGAGCCTCTTGATGAAAGTGAAAGAGGAGAGTGAAAAAGTTTGCTTAAAGTTCAACATTTATAAAACTAAGATCATGGCATCTGGTTCCATCACTTCATGGGAAATAGATGGGGAAACAGTGGCTGATTTTATTTTTCTGGGCTCCAAACTCACTGCAGATGGTGATTGCAGCAATGAAATTAAAAGACGCTTACTCCTTGGAAGGAAAGTTATGACCAACCTAGATAGCATATTCAAAAGCAGAGACATTACATTGCCAACAAAGGTCCATCTAGTCAAGGCTATGGTTTTTCCAGTGGCCATGTATGGATGTGAGAGTTGGACTATAAAGAAAGCCGAGTGCAGAAAGATTGATGCTTTTGAACTGTGGTGTTAGAGAAGACTCTTGAGAGTCCCTTGGACTGCAAGGAGATCCAACCAGCCCATCCTAAAGGAGATCAGTCCTGGGTATTCATTGGAAGGGACTGATGTTGAAGCTGAAACTCCAATACTTTGGGCACCTTGTGCAAAGAGCTGACTAATTGGAAAAGACCCTGATGCTGGGAAAGATGGAGGGCAGGAGGAGAAGGGGACAACAGAGGATGAGATGGTTGGATGGCATCACCGACTTGATGGACATGGGCTTGGGTGGACTCCAGGAGTTGGTGATGGACAGGGAGGCCTGGTGTGCTGCAGTTCATGGGGTCGCAAAGAGTCAGACATGACTGAGCCACTGAACTGAACTGAGGCCCAGATTTTAGTCCTAAACACCATTCTTCAAGAAAGGAAACAGCTCCTGAGAGAAATGGGTGATTCTAGGACTGAAGGTCAGAAAGTACCCAGACAATGAGCTTAAAATATATTGTCCACCCAGAAGGTAATAAAGTGATCAAAACAAATATCAAAGGACCCAGGGAGACAGCTTGAAAGGCCTCCAGTGGCCAACCTGGAACAATTTTATAACACTACAAATAATTGTAATTGCTAATCATAATAATATAACTTAATATATATTATATGTAATATGTAATAAACTATTGAATCCATACTGATATAAACAAACAGAAAAGAAAGAAAACGTCACCCATAGGGTAAAATTCCAACTATTACATGTAAAAAAAAAAATGATGAAATTAGAATATACCATCATTTTAGGAATCACTATTGATGCTACTGATGATTAAAAGTATGATAAGAGAGAGGGTATTTGTAGAGTGTAAACGTAAATAATTGTAATTGCTAATCATAATAATATAACTTAATATATATTATATGTAATATGTAATAAACTATTGAATCCATACTGATATAAACAAACAGAAAAGAAAGAAAACGTCACCCATAGGGTAAAATTCCAACTATTACATGTAAAAAAAAAATGATGAAATTAGAATATACCATCATTTTAGGAATCACTATTGATGCTACTGATGATTAAAAGTATGATAAGAGAGAGGGTATTTGTAAAGTGTAAACGTACCTCTGTGCAAGAGACTTATTCATTTCAAAGAGAAAAACAGTAACTTTGTGGTACTGAAAGTTAGATACATCATAGTATCCACGTGGTCAAAGATAACATCACTACTAATGAGATAAAGAGACATCATATGTCCTGAAGAGGAAGCAACATTTCCTGAAGTGTTCTTCTCTCCACAAAAAAAAGTGACTCTAATAATGAAGAAACAGCAGATAAATCCAAATTTTGGAGCATTCTACAAAATAGCTGGCCTGTATATTTCAAGTGTATCACAGCCTGAAAGACAAAGACTGAGAAACTTCCATATTAAAGGAAAATAAGAGACACAATAAAGGTATATGTGATCCTAGATCAGATCCCCAAACAGAAAAAAATACGGTTTACTTTACTTTAATAAGTGTTGGTGGGATGAGTGATGAAATTTGAATAAGGTCTGGGGACCACATAATTCTTAGTATCAATATTAATTTCCTGATTTTGATCATTTCACTCCATTTATAAAAGAGTTTGGGGAAAATTCACACTGAAGTGTGTACAGATAAAGGATCAACATGTGTACAACTCTCAAACATTTCATGAAAACATTAATAATGTGTGTTTGTGTAAAGAAAATGTTAATATTTGGGGAATTTTTATGTGATCCTAGATCAGATCCCCAAACAGAAAAAAATACGGTTTACTTTACTTTAATAAGTGTTGGTGGGATGAGCGATGAAATTTGAATAAGGTCTGGGGACCACATAATTCTTAGTATCAATATTAATTTCCTGATTTTGATCATTTCACTCCATTTATAAAAGAGTTTGGGGAAAATTCACACTGAAGTGTGTACAGATAAAGGATCAACATGTGTACAACTCTCAAACATTTCATGAAAACATTAATAATGTGTGTTTGTGTAAAGAAAATGTTAATATTTGGGGAATTTTGGTGAGAGAATTTGGAAAATACATTTATTCAGACTCACAGGAAAGTTTTTTAATATCTTTTTTTTTTTTTTTGGCTGCTTTGGGTCTTAGTTGTGGCAAGTAGGATCTTAGTTCTCTCAACAGGGATGGAACCCTTTCCCCTGCATTGGAAGGCAGATTCTCAAGCACTGGACCACCAGGGAAGTCCCTGGAAAAGTTTTAAATAATATGAAAAGCCAAAAGAGCCAACAATAAAAACAAGCAGTGAATAAAGGTAGAAGATATGGTAAGTACCTAATGAAGACAATTTATGACAATTAATTTCCTTAAATACTTAGATCTAAGTGTCTAGCACTGTGATAAATGATTTACGTGCATTACCTATTCATAATAATGCATAATTACAATAAACATAGTACAATATGAATTAACATCTAATAACAAAACAGCAGTACAGAGTTGTATCTGGTACATCATAAACATTTGATAAGTATTAATTGCTCTTACTAATCTCATTTAATCCTCAAATATCCCTATTGAAGGATTACTATTTTCATTCTCATTTTACAAACAGGGAAACGAAAGCTAGAAGTTCAGTTCAGTTCAGTTCAGTCACTCAGTCATGTCCAGCTCTTTGTGACCCCATGGACTGCAGCACACCAGGCCTTCCTGTCCATCACCAACTCCTGGAGTTTACTCAAACTCATGTCCATTGAGTTGGTGATGCCATTCAGCCATCTCATCCTCTGTCGTCCCCTTCTCTTCCTGTCCTCAATCTTTCCCAGCATCAGGGTCTTTTCCAATGAGTCAGCTCTTCTCATCAGGTGGCCAAAGTATTGGAGTTTCAGTTTCAGCATCAGTCCTTCTAATGAATACTTAGTACTGATTTCCTTTAAGATAGACTGGTTGGATCTCCTTGCAGTCCAAGGGTCTCTCAAGAGTCTTCTCTAGCACCACAGTTCAAAAGCATCAGTTCTTCAGTGCTCAGCTTTCTTTATAGTCCAGCTCTCACATCCATACATGACTACTGGAAAGCATTCCTCAATTTGGCCAGAATCACTCTTCTGCTGAGCAACCCAGCTGGGGATGTGAACCAAAGCCCACTGCCCAGGCTACCTTGTAGCTCTCCTCCCAGGCCCTCACCTGTAGGATAGAGCTAACAATCCATTTTTTGGTCTCACTCAAAAGCTTTAAGGATATAAGATGGATTTGTAAAGGCTTTGATTTTAAAACATCAAAAGATGTCATACAAATGTAAAGATTACATTTTAGTAGAAACAGCCAAGTAGCCCCAAAGCCCCAAGCAATGACCACGTGTGGCTTCTGGTATGTTCCATTCTAGCCTCTCCCCCAGCTTGTAAGGTTCTGAGTCACACTCTTGCATCCTCTGGTCCCTGGCACAGGGATGCCAGTCTCTAAACAGGTGTCTGACCCTATTCTGTGTTCAGACACCTCAACTACTGACACCTAAAACAGCAAGAGAGGTGTAAACTTCGCTCAGAGACAAACAAGATGTTGGCTCCAACTGAAGGGATGGTTTTCAATCCCACTGCTGTATTATAAAACTCTGAAATCAGCCCCGTTCTTCCCTCCCCTCTTGATGGCTATTTTTGGATTCTGATTATTTATTATCCATAAAGCAGTAAGTGATTTCAAAACTCTGCTCTTCATGAATCCCTGAATAACACGAGGATAGTTATCTCAATCGGGATAGCACTCAGAAAGGGTCAATAAAATGTGTGTCTGTGAAAACACTCTCCAGGCATCTCCTGGGTGGGAGCTTTGAGGGAAGAGGCCAAAACTATTTGGAAGGAGCTTCTATCAGGCATCACCCAATGGCCAGGGCAACCTCATTACACCAGGCAACCAAGAGCATGATGTGGAAAATATGACTTAATGTACATGATTAGGGGCCACATACAGGGAAGATGGTTCGTGCAGTGGGTCTCATAGTCACGTTCATCTCCAGGTCTGACAAACAGGATATCATTGAGGAATCCCTACATCTTCATCCCTACATCCCTCCATCTGAGGAGGGAGGTTCTACAAGAAATGGGGACTGAGAAAGCCAGGAAGAAACTAAACTCCATGGGATGGGGAGCAGGTTTCTTTTCTTCCTGTGACCCCCTGCACTGCCTGGGGTGCTGTAGGATCGCAAATGTGGCTGAAACCTTCCAAAGATGTCAGAGTCAAAGAGGGAACACACAGCTTTGGAACAGAGCACAACAGAGAGTAAGACAGAGAGAGAGAAGACAAAGAAAACACCCACGTCTGAAAAAAGCCAGCCAGACAGGGTGCGCAGCACACGCGCAGCTTGGAGACACAGAGACGGCCCTACAGACAATGCGAGAGGCAGGCAGGGGGACAGGCAAAGAGGCTCAGTCCCACCCTCGGGCTTTCCTGCTGCTTCTGTTTCCCCCAATTCAGGTGGGTCCTGTCTATTCACACCTCTCAGCTCCAGCACTGAATAGTCATTACATGTGTTTTCTCCATTCCTTTACTTAACTACTAGCACTTCCTTAATTATAACTGTAACGTGTAAAGAGTGTTTCTTTGTTGTCTGGGGCATGGGTCGGGGGGACCTTCTCATCCAACTTGAGCTACATTAAAATTTAACACAACTTCCATTTGCCAGAGACCCAGCAAGTAAATGACATCTATTCAATTAAAATTGAAACCAGATCTGATGGCACCAGTGAGAAAAACTGTTCCCCAAGTAAAGCTTAGTGCTGGGGCTTTCCTGGTAGTCTAGTGGTTACGACTCCGTATCCCAATGCAGGGGGCATGGGTTCAATCCCTAATCAGGGAACTAAGATCCTGCATGCTTCATGGTATGGCCAAAAACAAACACTCCAAAAGATTCTGACACCAAGAAATCTGCGAGGACCAACCACACCTCCTCCCTTTTTAGTATAATAGAAGTCTGAATTTTAACTCGGGGAATTTGGTTGTTCGGGACTCTCACTCACATCTTCTCGGTCTGCAGACTTTGTGAATAAGTCTCTGTGCTTTGGCCCCAACAACTCCTCTACTTATTGACCTGTCATACGGCGAGCAGTATGAGCTTGGACTTGGCAACACGTGTACTTTACATATTTCTGCTTATTTAATTCACAGAGCAAATCTGTGAGAAGGAACTCTCATCTCCATTTCCCAGATCAAAATGCAAAGGCACAAAAAAAATACACTCGAATTTCTATTACTACAGTTTTAACTGACAGAGTAAGCATCTCACTATACTATAGAGATTATACTACTAAAGCCCAGAAAGCCTCACTCTCGAGGCTGCACCCTTATCCACTGTGTTATTCGCTTAGCAAGAATAATATCAACAACAAGAACCCAATATATAGAACAGGAAGAGATCTATAAGGCAAAAAAAAAAGAATCTGTTTACATATATGTAAACTTAATCACTGTGCTGTACATCTGAACTAAGAACACAAAATATATATACTTTAATTAAAAATAAAAATAAGTAAACACATAAATTTTAAGATGAACCACAAAAATAGAATCATAGCAATATGAAAATCATAAAACACCCCATGTCAGCAGGATGCTGAGCGTTTCACGTGTCCTATCTCACTAACACTCAGAGGGAGGGTCTTTTTTGACTCTTCTTTCCCCCGCACTATTTTCACATATTATTTTATTTTATAGAAAGTACCACAAATTGGAATTTTTTTTAACTTCTTTACTTGCTTATGACCAACCTCATTCATTAAAGCTTAATTCCTGGGCTTCTGTTTCCACCTATGACTCAGAACTGCTCCATCTGCTGAAACTAGAAAATCAGATAAAATACATAAAAACAACTGTCAGTTAGAAAGTGGGCAGAAATTAAAAAAAAAAAAATAAGGTGAGTCTCTTGATTATCATAGGGAGATAAATTCAAATAAAACTGTACAGTTTCATTGAGCTGAGAAAACAGAAATTAGAGTTCAGAGAGGTTGAAGCCACTAGAATTTGTGAGGCAGGTTATCAGAGAGAAGGGGCTGCTGTACAGAGAAAGAATCCTTGAGATCTGCGGGGGGGGGGCCTGGGGGGTCTCTGACTCACTACATCATCCTTAGGATCCATAGGGGATTGGTTGCAGCATCTCCCCTCCCCAGGGTACCAAAATTTTGGATGCTCAAGTCTCATATAAAATAGCAGAGTCTTTGCCCATCAAAATCTTCTCATGGACATTAAATCATCTCCTGCTGCTGCTGCTAAGTCGCTTCAGTCGTGTCCGACTCTTTGCGACCCCATAGACGGCAGCCCAAAAAAGCTCCCCCATCCCTGGGATTCTCCAGGCAAGAACACTGGAGTGGGTTGCCATTTCCTTCTCCAATGCATGAAAGTGAAAAGTGAAAGTGAAGTCGCTCAGTCGTGTCCAACCCTCAGGGACTCCATGGACTGCAGCCTTCCAGGCGCCTCTGTCCATAGGATTTTCCAGGCAAGAGTACTGGAGTGGAGTGCCATTGCTTTCTCCGTAAATCATCTCCAGATTACTTATAATACTCAATACAATGTAAGTGCTATGTAAACAGTTGCTGATGTGCAGCACATTCAAGTTTTGCTTTCTGGAAATTTCTGGAATTTTTTTTCAAATATTTTCCATTTGAGGTTGGTTGAATCCAGGGAAATGGAACTTGCAAATATAGAAGGCTGATTGTACTCGTCTGTGCATGCAAAGCCAAGGAGAAACTTTCAGAAAGCAGTAAACTGAACAATTTCAGAACTCACATGGAGCTGAAAAAGAGTCCACATCCCCACCAGCCAGACTGGAGAGCTTGCAGTATAAGAGGCACTGGACAGAATGCTCCGAAGGGTCAAGCAAGATAGCAGGCTAAAGCACCCAAGTAAAGGCTGCTCTTGACCTTCCCTAACAAAGCTTAAAGGCAGCCTCAAGTGAATCAAATTTATCTGCAAGAAACTTAACTGGGTTTCCCTGGTGGCTCAGTGGTAAAGAACCCACCTGTCAATGCAGAAGACATGGGTTCGATTCCTAATCCAGGAAGATCCCACATGCCTTGGAGCAACTAGGCCTGTGCGCCACAACTATTGAGCCTGTGCTCTAGAGCCCAGGAGCCACAACTACTGAGTCCACGTGTCCTAGAGCCTGCTCCAAAACAGGAGAGGCTATTGCAATGAAAAGTCCATGCACCACAACTAGAGAAACGCTTGCACAGCAATAAAGAGCCAGCACAGTCAAGAATAAATAAATAAATAGTATTTAAAAAATAGAGCCATGTTTCCTAAGTTATTTATTTTTTTAAAGAAAGAAACTTAACCACATGCCAGAACAAAGTCAGCACCATTTAAACGAATGTAGCAAGACTCGGCACTCAACAAGGTAAAAGTCACCATGTATGAAAGGAAATCAAAAGGTATCAAGTAGGACTTCCCTGGTGGGGCAGTGGGGAAGATTCCGTCCACCAATGCAGGGGACACAGCCTTGATCCCTGGCTCGGGAAGATTCCACATGCACATGTACCACAACTACTGAGCCTGCCCTCTAGAGCCCACAAGCTGCAGCTGCTGAAGCCCCTGCACCTAGAGTCTGTGCTCCGCAAGGGAAGCCACCACAATGAGAAGCCTGCACACAGCAACCAAGAGTAGTGCCCACTCACTGCAACCAGAGAAAGCCCACATGCAGCAATGAAGACCCAGTGCGCCAAAAATCAAACAAAAGAATATTTTTTAAGATGTATCAGGTAACCAGGAGGAAAATCAATCAAAACAAAAGTCTCAGATATTGTGAAAATGATGGAGTTATGAATATGGGGTGGGGGGATTATACACAGAAAATATTAAAGTTAAAAGACAATGGAATGACTATTGAGTAAATGAAAACTTATACCCTACAGCAACATAGAAGATTTATTCATAAGAGCCAGAAACAAGTCACACATCCATTAACTGGGGAATGGATAAACAGATTATGGCACAACCATATGATGGAATAATATTCGGCAACAAATCACTGATACACGTGAAAATGTGGATGAACTGCAAAACAATAAAAGAAGTCATATATCCTGTCTAACTCTACTAACTTAAAACTCTGGGGGAAAACAAAAGGCAAAATTATAGTGATAGAAGGTAGATCAGCAGTCACCAAAGATGTGGCAGGGAGAAGAAAACTGGTTACAGAAAGACAAGAAGGAAAGTTGGGGGCCAATGGAAATGTCCCATCTCTTCATTGTGATGGTGGTGACCTAGTTACTCCTAAAACCTATCAAATTATGAAATGAGTTTACTGAACATGCATTTTATCCTTCAAAAAACATAGCAAAAAACTAGATTTCATTTCCTGATTGCTCATTGCTGCATCCTTGGTATTTATTTTTATGCAATAAACAGTTGTTAGAAGAAAAGGGAAAGAATGAGAAAGGATTCATCTGGGTCCAATTTCCAATGGTCAGTCCACTGCTGACCCTATTGTGTGAAAGAACCAAAGTCCAAGGTCCAGGAAGTTCCCCACAATGCAGCAGCTGTTCACGTGTCACATACTGTCCTTGGGTGGATAAAACTCATACACTCTCTTAACAACTCACACACAGAGTTACCAACTTCCCCTTTTCCCACATTTCCCCCTTCTACCCAGTGTGGCATAATGGTTCCAAGTTAGGCTGGGGAGCCAGACCCCCTGCTCCCCATCTGACCTATGTCCCTTGGGAAAGTCACTGAAACTCACTCAGATTCAGTTTCCTAATCTGTAAAAGATGGTCAATAACTGTACCTATGCCTCAGGAAGTAGCCATGAGGCTTAATTAATGTAACACATTTAAAACTTGGAACGCTGCCTGGCCCTTGGTAGCTGCTCAGTGAAGCCTAGTCATTGGTTTTATTACTTTCCTCTTTTTTTTTTTTTTATGGAGAAATTTCATTCTTCCTTCAATACACTACCAAAGAGTTGTCTCCTATGCAAAGCCTCCCCAAGCAACAGTCTCCTGTAAAAAAAAAAGCTGATTCCTCAAATATGTCCCAATAGTGCCTTATAAATGCATCCTCTTGATGATGGGGAAGACTGTCCAGAAAAATCCTGAATATTCACTGGAACAACTGATGCTGAAGCTGAAGCTCCAATAATTTGTTCACCTAATATGAAGAGCCAACTCATTGGAAAAGACCCTGATGCTGGGAAAGATTGAAGGCAGGAGGAGGAGAGGCTGAAAGAGGATGAGATGCTTGGATGGCATCAATGACTCAATGGACATGAGTTTGAGCAAACTCCAGGAGATAGTGAAGGACAGGGACGCTTGATGTGCTACAGTCCAGGGGCTGCGAAGAGTCAGACTGACTTAGTGACTGAATAACAACAAAGAGTTTTCTCCTATGCAATCCTCCCAGATGACAGTTTCCTGTAAAAATTAACTGTTTCCTCAAATATGTCCCAATAATGCCTTATAAATGCCTCCTCTTCACGCACAGTTTCCTAGTTCACATGGCTGTCTCTTGGATGTGCTTTTGTGTGTGTGTTGAACATGCAGAGTCTGGCATCAGCCTGAAGTCATTACAGATGTTTGCACAAACTTAATAAATACTGATTTATTTAGTATTTACCAGAACTCTAGTCTACACAGGATGACTTGGGGGAACTGTAAAGCAGAAATTCACCTCCTTGGAAAGACAAAATCCGAATAGTTTTATAGGCACTTTAACCCTGAGTCCTCCTATCAAGACTGAAAACTCACTTTGGAAGAACTTATCTAAGAAATTTTCATGAACTCTGTCTGTAAAGAAGAGAAGCCCCATGTCATCACAGGCAAACATGACCCCAAAACCCACATTTTTTTCTCAAAGCATTTTAGAATTTCTAAAGGCTGAAAGAACTCAGTGAAAATTACATCCTATTCTCTGTATTTTCCACATTGAACCTGACAAGAGGAAATGTGTGATGTCAGGATAGAAGCCATTCTTTCAACCTATTTGATAAATTATTCACCATCTTTCCCTATGTAAATGTATTAAGATTAACATGTAAAACAAGCAGCTTCCTATATTAAAATTCAAAGTCACTCTGAAGTGTTGCCCCAGCATTTACGAATTAGTGCCCCAGGACTCAAAGTAATGGAACTGCTGGCTGCAAACCTATTTTTGGTTTCCTGGTTGCATATCAAATCTGGCTGCCTCATCTCTTTGCTTAAGACCATATACCAGGCTTGTATTTGTTTTCTAGTGCTGCCATAACAGATTACCACAAACCTGATAACTTAAAATAGCAGAAATTAATTATCTCACAGACCCGTCAATTGGAAGTCTGAACTCAAGATTTTGGCAGGGCTACACTCCTTCCAAGCCCTAGGGCAGGACTCTTCCTTACCTCTTCCAGCTCTGGGCAGCTCTAGGCACCCCTTGGCTTGTGGTAGCATCACTCTAATCTCTGCCTCCATCGTCACATGGCCATCCATTCTGTGTTTCTTCTCTGAATCTGTGTGCCTTAAATCTTGCTCTTTTTTCCCCGTAAGAACATTGGTTTCTGAATTTACTGGCCAAGATCATCTCTTCTTGAGATGCTTGACAATTACATATGCGAAAACCCTATTTCCAAATAAGGTCACAATAAGAGGTATGGGGAGGGGTCAGAACCTGGACGTATCTTTTTGGGAGACACTGTTCAATCCACTACCTGGCTTTGTCTCTTGTTGCACTGTTGAGTGTAGAAAATAAGGTGACCGGCCCCAACCTTTACGTTACAGGGAAAACAATGACAAAACTCTGGCCCTCACCTGTATTGAGAAAAGCTCAAACTTTCTTATTCTTTAACAAACAAATCCCTTACTACTTTGGGAAAACCAGTAGGGTGGGTTTTTCCCTCACTTTCAAGATAAATTCAAATTGCAAAACAAGCAATTGTCTATTGCCTACACCCCCTTACCTCTAAGCAGGAATCATCATATTCAGTATACACACCCTAGAAGATCAAAAAGTTTCATTTTTGCTTTCAAAGAATCAGAAAACAATGCTGGGACATTTCTAAGAGAGAGAAGCAGTATTAACTCAGCTGTCCCCAGAAAACCACTTTCCACTGTGCGGTGCAGGGGACTCAGGTTCAATCCCTGATCAAGGAACTAAGATCTCACATGCTGCAGGGCAACTAGGCCCACGTGTCACAACCACTGAGGCCAAGCACCACAACTAGAGAATCTGGTGTGTAGCAATTAAAGTTCCCACATGAGGCAACGAAGATCTCATGTGCCACAACTAAGATCCAATAACACCTACTAGATAGATAAATATAAAAAGAAAGAAAGCTGCCTTCCACACCAATGATGTCAATGCAGACGCTTTACTGGCTGGGACACAGCGTCTAAGCGGGTGGAAGTTCTGAGATGCTGTTGTATAACACCGTGCTAAGGTTATGCATGAGCAGAAAGTGATCAAACAGTGTGAATGATGAAGCGGCTGGTGGCTCTGCCTGTCTCCTCCAGAAAAGAAAAATAAGCATAGTTATGAATTTTTTGTTTGTTTTGTTGTTTAGTTGTTCAAAAGGGAGCAATTTCCTTCAGACTTGCTTGCACATATAAATTCTTCTCAATTCCTTTTGAAAGAGGTTCCCTAGACAAGCAGTTTTCAGTATTAGACTGGAGCTTATCCTATTACTAGACAAAGGAAAAAAATCTATGCCTTTACTTGACACTTCAATTAAGGAGCTGTTTTTGATATTGGGAAGGCGGGTGAAGCATGACTTAAGCAAAGAGACAGTTACTGAACCCAGTAATTTAAAACATGCAGTGTTCACTGAAGTCCAGAGGTAATCTAATTCCTACATTGATATGTCATAATAGATTTTGGAAATTATTTTTGAAGTGCCATTGAAACCCCAAAGGGAGAACAGAGTGACTTATTATTCCAGGAAGAGGGATACTGGCCATGCAATAGCACTGGTCCCCAAGTGAGCTCTGATTCTCCTCCATCCTAGGAACTTGACCATTGACTCCTCTCAGCTTCTGTTCTTCCCACAGGGCTGATGGACCTCTCCTTCCAGAAAGGCATCCTGGGACCCAGATCTACAGCCAATCAGCAGCTGGCATTTCTCCTGCCCCAACCATTGGTTCAAGGACTGGCACATGTTCCCTGGCTGGTCCAATCATACCAGGCTTCTATAACTAGTAAACAGTAGTCTCCTGGCTGATCCAAAGCCTTTACAGACTGTGTTGTAAACTTCATTTCATGCCTCTGAATTGAGATTGACTTCTTTGTGTTGTGTGTAAGAAGGTGGCAGGAGGTGAAGTCCTTTTCAGTGGCTTCTCCCGAATGGAGCCAACAGCAGGCTCTCCTCTCTTATCATTTGCAGGTAGACTCTGAAACAATGTAGTCAGTACTGGTCTAAATACAGTTACTGCCTAATTAAGAGAGGGATCCTCACTTAGGACATCAGTTAAACAGTAGTCTCCTGGCTGATCCAAAGCCTTTACAGACTGTGTTGTAAACTTCATTTCATGCCTCTGAATTGAGATTGACTTCTTTGTGTTGTGTGTAAGAAGGTGGCAGGAGGTGAAGTCCTTTTCAGTGGCTTCTCCCGAATGGAGCCAACAGCAGGCTCTCCTCTCTTATCATTTGCAGGTAGACTCTGAAACAATGTAGTCAGTACTGGTCTAAATACAGTTACTGCCTAATTAAGAGAGGGATCCTCACTTAGGACATCAGTCTCAATTAGAGACCAAACCAACACTCTCATGCATAACGGAGCCCTGGAGTTACCACACGGTGGACTCTAATCAATTCTTCCTCCTAGTTACACTTGACATTTCCCTCCCCTGAAAGTAACTGTGACTTCACTTCCATAGCACCCATGCCATTCACACCACCTTTACGTCAAGAGATTCACAGCTTCCCTGGGAGGTAAGCAGGGAAGTTAGGACCATTTCCATCATACAGAGGAGGAAATTGAGTCTCCAAGAGGGCACCTGGCCTGCCGTAGGTCTCAGAACTGGTTATGAAATCTTCGCAGAACAGGAACCTATGCCTTCTCTTCTGGGGTGATATTTCTACTGGGGCACTTTTGTAATTACTTATTTCAGTAAGGGAATGGGTATATTTGCAGTGTAGCACTGTAGTTAAGAGAATAACTGTGGTAGAATACTATCCCTCTTTCTTGATCTAGAATGCTGGACTTTTCACTTCCTGAATGGACTTGAATAAATGATTTATTTTCTCAAGATCCCACTTACTGAATGTCTGCCTACTGGTTCTAGCAATTACTGAGGGAGAAGGGTTAAAACCTCCAACTATAATTGTAGATTTATTTATTTATCCTCTCAGTTATAAAAGTTTTTGCTTTATGTATTTTGAAGCTTTGTTACTGAGTGCCTACAGGCTTTAAAATAAACAGGATTCCAAATATGAAGACTGGAATCCATAAACTCAGCAGGATGATATAGATAAAGGTTGCAGATAGGGATCTCAAATGCTTATTTTCCTCAACTGCCGCATGCATCTTTTTGTCATAGTGAAATTGACTATCATGCCTCCTTCCCCTGGGACTTTGTCCATGGAATTGTTCAAAGGGGAAGTTCCAAATTGTAACAGAAATGATTCCGCTCATCCAAAAAGATTGAGATGGATAACAATTCAACTCAATGTCTTATATCTTCACAATTATCTTCTCAAGCAATCCTTTTTTCTTCACAGACACTTAAGTTAAATGCTTCAAAGCATGTGTTGACAAATGTTTGACAACATCAAAACAATGGCTTTTTAAGGAACAAAGCCCAAATCCTTTTTCAAAGGAAAGAAACTTTCTGTAATGGTAAACAATCAACCCCATTTTGACATGTAGACGTCTGAATTTTCCAGTGCGGAAACCACAGAACACTGAACTTGCTAGATACCTAAGAAATTAACTCCTCCACTCCCTAGTCATGTTGCCAACATTGTCAAGAATGAAAATATATGGTGTTGGCAAAGAAGAGACACAACAGTCCCTTTCATATGCTGCAGATGGGGATAAGAGCCTGGAAATATCACTGATAATTAACAATCCACGGTTCTTTGATTCAGCAATCCCAGTAATAAGGATCTGTAAAAAGTTATTTGTTGCACTACTGCTTGTAGTGCAAAAATGTAAGGTAAGAAAGAAAGGAAGGAAGGAAGGAAGAAGGAAAGAGAGGGAGAGAGAGAAAAGGAGGGGGGAGTGGAAGGAAAGGAAAACAACTTAAATGTCTAACAAAAGAAGATTGATTAAATAAATGATGCCCATCCTACGAAATACTATGCAGCTATTAAGGAGGAAAAGTGTTTGGGGTCTCTATAAATTGGCCTAAGGATAAATCATGATATTACAAAGAAATATGTGTAGACTAATCCCATGTTTCTTTGTAGCTTTATTCTTATATCTTGTCATTTGTATGAAGGGACACTAGGAACCAGTATCTAGATTCACCCAGGACAGCCCTGTAGGCGGTATTCCTTGAGACATTGCCTTAGGGGCCACAACCACTCCTGTGTTCAGCCCCTGGTATCCAAGCAGCATCCCCCAAACTATGGCCCTTCATGCACAGCCCTTAAATGTTTGCTATCATCATGTGCTACAGTCAATATTTCTTTGACTCAATTCATATTTTATAGGATTTTTCCTCAATCATATTTTTTAAAGGTGTTTTCTTTTTTTTACATTTATTTTATTGAAGTATAGTTGATTTACAGCCAACGTTGTGTTAGTTTCTGGTGTACAGCAAAGCAATTCATATATATACATATATTCTTTTCATATTCTTCCCCTGGTGTTAATCACAGGCTCCTGAATACAGTTTCCTGTGCTGTACAGTGGGACCTGTGTTTTATCCATCCTACATACAATAGTTTGCATCTGCTAATCCCAAGCTCTCAGTCCATCCCTCCCTCACCTCCTTTTCCCACAAGTCTGCTTTCCACGCCTGTGAATTCATTTCTGTTTTGTAGATTAGTTCATTTGTGTCATACTTTAGATTCCAAATATAAGTGATACCATGGAATTTTTTAAAAAGATGTTTTTTGTAACATAAATGGAAAGGGTCAGCATTACATGCCACAGGTAAAAAGAAACAAAACTAAATATTCAGAGCTGGAGTATAACCTTTAAAATTGTGAACTGCTATGCTGTACACCCGAAACTTATAGAATATTGTATACCCGCTATACCGCAAATCTAAAAAACAGCTATTCCTCACTTCGCAAAGTTCCATTATACACAGATGGCAGTTACCCAGTTTAGTCAAATAACCTGAATCTCCCCTAAAACACGGTTCATTTTTCAGTTACCAAGATCTCCTCTATTCACCTGAGTAAATGGACCAAGTACCAACTTCTAACCAGCTCTTTAAATTTGCCAGCTCTTCAGCTCACAAATCACTACATAAACAAACAGGTGGATATCATGATGAGTGACCAATTATATCAATTGCTTCACAGTCTGTTGGTGACTGATAACTGTCATCTGTTATTCAGTTCATACCCAGACAGCAAAGTGTGACAGTGTGCTGTTGCCTCGTCTCTCAGTGATAAGACCCCCTCCAAAATGGATCATCAAAAGGTGGGATGGGTCAACAGAGATCAAAGTGCAACACAGAAATGAAAAGCACTGATGCTCAAAGTAAAATGAAAATAAAATGTGGATGGAGTCATAGAATACCTGGGTGATGCGGGCCATGTTGACACTATCAAAGTCAAGAAGCTAGAGCTATGCAGTTAGAGGAGCTTAATAAAGGTGAATATCAACATCAACGAAAAAAGTAGTTGTAACAAAGAGATCAAAGGTGCCACAGAGGAAATGACACCAGCCAACCAACCCCACGTTAAAGAAATCTCAGAGATCTTTCACAACATTGAAAGTGCAGAGGATAAAATGTGAGAGGCTGATTCAAGACCTAATGAGGGTGACAATCTGTCAAAGCATGGAAAAGATGCTCTCTTCAAATCCTAAGTCAAACAATGAGAAGATAAACACTGCTCAGACTGCTCTTGATACGTTTTCTGCAAAGAAATAAAACACTTTCTCAATGTTGCTACTGTTTTAAATTACCAATGTACCAAATCAATATTACTTTTACTGTCTTTTTTCTTTTCCCTATATACTTTCTAATCAACTAGAGTGTTTTTAATGTTCTGACAAAACTTTTTAAAGGTCACAAAACAAACACAATTTCTGCCATTGATTAGTAAGATTGCTTTGCACGGTTTCAGTCTGCTGGGGCATTGACGTGGTCTGGCACCACCATGGAAAGCCAGGCTACCTGTAATTAAAAGAAAGCACTATTATTAAATGACATTTGGAT
The DNA here is from genome assembly GCA_006408695.1 of Aepyceros melampus. NCBI lineage: Eukaryota > Metazoa > Chordata > Mammalia > Artiodactyla > Bovidae > Aepyceros > Aepyceros melampus. The sequence continues at coordinate 4,770 of SJXQ01003344.1, read as the reverse complement.
ACTGTTGCCTGTCCAGGGCTTTGGCAAAAGACTCACTGTTTTCCTAGTAAAACTGAGCAAGTTCCTAAAGAATTGTTAAAAAAAATAGTAGAATCCAAGTGAGACTCGGTTCTTGACCTAATCAAAGGTTGAGAGAGAATTGAAAGGAAATCATTTTCTCCTTATGTTATTTGGTTTTATTTAACATGCTGCTCATGCCCTATGTACACTCACCTTACTAGTTGGGGTGTGTCTCTAGGAAGGCTTCAGCCTTCACCTTTCCTTCTACAGACCCTCCCCTCCCCCACACTGTCCAACCTCACCTGCCACCATGGTCCTCATCAACCTTCAGAGCCTCCCCCGGGCCCTCAGCAGATCTGCTCACCCCCATCCATTGTATGCTTTTGTAATAACACCCTAGACTTCCCCGTTACAGCACCTGCCACAACTGTGATCACATAACCAAGTATGTCCTTGGTTGTTTCACAAGTGACATCCTGGTGAGGATGGAAGGACAACGCTTTTTGCTCCTTTCACTCTTCATTGCATCCCACAGGCCTTGCCCTGGGGCTGATATTTAACATTTGGTAAGTGTTGATGGGCTTCCCTGGTAGCTCAGCTGGTAAAGAATCCACCTGCAATGCAGAAGACCCTGGTTCGATTCCTGGGTTGGGAAGATTCCCTGGAGAAGGGAGAGGCTACCCACTCCAGTATTCATGGGGTTCCCTGGTGGCTCAGATGGTAAAGAATTTGCCTCAGTGCAGGAAACCTGGGTTCAATCCCTGGGTTGGGAAGATCCCCTGGAGAAGGGCATGGCAATCCACTCCAGTATTCTTGCCTGGAGAATCCCCATGGATAGAGGAGCCTGGTGGGCTACAGTTCACTCAGTCACAAAGAATCGGACACAACTGAGAAACAAGTGTTGAATGAATGATGAGTCTGGATAATTGCAGGAAATAATACGTTCCCTAAAGAACATTCACTGCAGAAAAGCTATGTTAATCCACAGAGAGCTTGATGCAAATTAAAAGATGGTACCTCATCCATCCCTCAGAAAACTATGATAATATACCGATTTTGTTAGAGCGAAGCACTTTAGTGCCATCTGCTATACAACTGCCCTACTTAATTCCCAACTCTGCAATGTCTGGGGTGTGGACGACATGGCTGTGGACACGCCCTTGAGCAGTATGCAACCTGGACAACCTTACTTGCAGTCCTGAGCATGCTCAGGCTGGGAAGCCACTTGGCAGGAGTGGAGCCTGAATCCTCTCTGCAGCCTGGATCATCACATGCCCCTCTCCCAACCTCTCACAGAAGAGTGTGCCCATCGCACCCCAAGAAATCCAGTTATTTCCATCGACTGATACCTTTCAGCCTCTAAAACCACAGAAAAGGATTTCAAATAGCATGACATGAAATGAAGCAACAAAGCCACTGACCCAGAAGCTTATCTACAATCTGAGGTTAAACCATTGTCTAAGAAACAGATACAGAGACCCTTATAGAGAAATAAAGTAGTGCCATTTCAGGAAAAGGAAGCTAAGCAAAAGGAAGGAGGCCCATTTGGTGGGGTCTCTACAAGCACAAGGAAGGGCCTAGGAGCGTGATGAGGTGGGTTTTGGACGTGTTACTTTTGGTTTTCTTACAATGAGATTACATCACAGCAGGAGTCTCAGGGGCCCTGCACTCTTGGGACTAGAGCTCAGAAATACATTGACAACATGAAGTAATTTTTTTAAAAAGGAGCCAAGGACTTTCCTGGTGGTCCAGCGGCTAAGACCCTGAGTTCCCAATGCAAGGGGCCCGGGTTTGATCCCTGGTCAGGGAACTAGATCCCACATGCCGCAACTAAGAGTTTACGTGCTGTAACTAAAACTCTTGGATGCCACAGCGAAGACCAAGGATCCCACATGTCACTACTAAGCTCTAGCACAGCCGAATAAAATAAACAATCTTTTTTTAAAAGGAGCCAGACAAAAGGTGGGGCCACATTTACCCTCATCAAATCTCAGTCTAATGACCCCTCTCTCCATCTCTGCTGAGAAAAAAAATCCAGTCCTCCCGGGAGACCACTGAACCTCCAGAGTTCCAGTCACTGGCTTTAACCCAGACTGGATTCCTCTCTTCATTTCCATTTCTGTGGGAAGTTGAAGCTATTCAACATTTTCATTGGGAGCTTAGAGCCCGCATCAAATAGAGTACTATGATCTAATAAAGGAATCATTATTTTTTTGCTCATAGTCATCTGTGAAGAAAATTATACAGGTTATTTTATCAGATGGTGTTTTAAATGAGCTTGAGTATACATAGATAATGCAAAGTGACAGGAGCTATTACTGAGAGGAATTCACGAGAAATTGAGAGGTTATTTCTCCTTCGCATGTAGGAGACTGGAGCGAGAGGCAGAAAAGAAAATCATTTGTCCTTTTGTGGCAAGGAGGCAGAAGAAACAGTGTTCCAGTTCTCAGCCCAGGCTGCAAGGCACTGCATTTATTTCTGCTTGTCCTCTATTTTATTATTGATTTCATTGAGATATAGTTGATTTACAACATTGTGTTAATTTCTGCTGTACAGCCAAGTGGTTCAGTCTTACATATACACATTCTTTTTCATATTCTTCTCCACTATGCTTTATCACAGGATACTGAATATAGCTCCCTGTGCTACACAGAAGGATCTAGTTTTTGATCCATCCTCTATATACCAATTTGCATCTGCTAATTCCAACCTCCCAGTCTATCCCTCCCCGTCGCTCCTCCCCCTTTGCAACCACAAGTGTGTTTTTGAAGACTGTGAGTCCATTTCTGTTTTGTAGGTAAGTTCATTTGCGTCATATTTTAGGTTGCACATAGAAGCGAAATCTTATGGTGTTAGTCTTTTGTCTGGTTTGCTTCATTTAGCACAATAATCTCTAAGCCCACGCATGTTGCGGCAAACGGCACTATTCCTTTATGGCTAATCTGCTTGCCTTCCTGTGTGTCCACTGTGGCCATGAACAGAACAGAGCTAGGCTGGTCCCAGGAGAAGGATGGGACACGGGCCCAGAGGTACCCCCTGAAACCACCCCAGCTGAACTGTACCCCCCAGCCCAATCACCACAGCTGTCCAGCCACTATAGGAGTGACTGTGGTGTTAAGCCACTAAGTTCTAGGGAACTTTATTACACAACAGCAGCAAACCAGTCCAACTATAAAATTTAAAAATTAATGGAAAGGGTAAAAAGTAAAATATAATCATCTCTTGTTAAAGACTACACAGATGCACAGAAAAGAAACCAGAATCAGATGTGTCACAACACGCCTTAGGCAATGGGGAAAAAAAGATGATTTTATTTTCTTCTTTGTAAGTGTCTCTGTTTCATGAATTCTCCTCGATGAGAAAAAATATTGTGAAAAGTGAAATTATTTGCCTGACTCAATTCCCTCATCACTTATATGAAAGACACAGAAAAGAGGTTTCATTCTGCGCTAGAAAAGCAGTTTAATGGAAAGGAAATGCACTCTTGGATAAAAAACCCGGGGCTTGGTTTCTGACCCCAACCCAACCCTTCATCTGCCTACAAGATACGTCTCTGAGCCACAAAGCAGTAAAATGAGATCAAGGCATTTAACAGGATGGTTTTCAGGATTAAGGGTGGAAAACTACACAGAAAGGCCAAATAATGACAAATCAGAGTAACTCAGCCTCTAGGTGTGAGGCCTAAGAATCCACATTTTAAAGTAGCTCCCTGGGCTTCCCTGGTGGTCCAGTGGTTAATCCACATGCCAGTGCAGGGCACAGGTTTGATCGCTGGTCCAGAAAGATTTCATGTACCACACGGCAACTAAGCTTGTGAGTTACAACGCTGAGCCCGTGTCCCCTACAGCCTGTGCTCTGCAATAAGAGAAGCCCTCATGCAGCAACAAAGACCCAGTGCGGCTGAAAAAAAAAAAAAAAACTTTTATAAAAAATTTGGGGGGTTTTCCAGGGGGTGCTAGTGGTAAAGAATCTGCCTGTCAATACAAGTGACATAAGAGACGTGGGTTCAATCCCTGGGTCGGGAAGATTCCCTGGAGAAGGGCATGGCTACCCACTCCAGTATTCTTGCCTGGAGAATCCCATGGACAGAGGAGCCGGGTGGGCTACAGTTCATAAGGATTGCAAAGAGCTGAACATGACTGAAACAACTGAGAACACACATATAAATAAATAACAAAAAACTAGCTCCCCATGTGATTTCAAAACTAAAAGAGTAAGAATCTTCAGTCTAAATCATCAAGTATATGAAAAAGAACTTGTGTGATTAGTTTTTGGTGTATGTTATACTCTAGTAAAGCTTAAAGATAATCATGCTTTCATTCACTGGAAAGGTAGCCTAAAAGGATCCTGGGGGAACATATTTAAACATGATCAATCAAATAAGAATTGGTTATGGGAAATAAAAATCAGCGTCTCTTGGTATTAATGTTGTTGTCGCTGTTTGGTCATATCCAGCTCTTTGAGACCCCATGGACTATAGCCTGCCAGGCTCCTCTGTCCAAGGGAATTCCCAGGCAAGAATAGTGGAGTGGGTTGTCGTATCCTCTTCCAGGGGATCTTTCCAACCTGGGGACTGAACCCAGGTTTCCTGCAGTGGCAGGCAGATTCTTCCCCACTGAGCCACCTGAGAAACCCTGATGTTAACACTTAACTACATATGGTAATACATCAGTCACAGTCCAGTCAGGAGACAGAAACCACATCAGTCATTTGATCAGGAAAAATTTAAGATGGAAATGTCTCCTTTTTTTAACTTTTTATTTTCTACTG
>SJXQ01003343.1:0-25336 GCA_006408695.1 Aepyceros melampus | reverse complement strand
GCTGAGACTAGAGTTTTTCCCTCTCGTCCACTCTAATTCTACGACCCTTGCTGTTCCTGACTGTGCTCGCCCGCTTCGCCCTTACCATAAGACCCGCGACCCCCGGGAAGCCCTCCCGGCGGGGGGGATGGGAGGGGGAAAGGCTGTGAGCAACTGGTGTCCGGGGTAGGACTCGGGGAGCCGGTGCCGACGGTGTCTCGGCCTTCTCGGTGATGAGGGAAGTCTTATTTACCTTTCCTCCCGGCTGGAAGAACCTTTCTGGTTTCGAAGGGAGCCCCCCGGCCTCCTTTACACCTAGCCGGGTGCCCAAGGCGCGTGGAGAGTCCCTTTCGATTCTGAGAGTGGACTTGCCTTCGCTGGGTCTCTCTTGGGGTCGCTGGCGACGGAAGATGATCTTGTGGAGAGTGGGATTCTTCCTATTACCTTTCTGGCCTAAGTATTCCTTGCGTCTCAGACCAAGGCAGAGCCCCGCTTTTTGGTAGTGAATTAGAGGTGATTGTGTGCTCTCCCATTCCACCCAGAGCCCTTCTTCGTCTGCCCCCTACGTGGGGCCCTAGCCTGTTGGTTTGTGACCTAGACAGTTAGGGTTAACCCCAGGGTGTCGGTTTCTCAGGTGCTGCTCCACCGAGGCTGCTGTTTGTGGAGGGATCTCCCCTGCCCTCCACCGTGTGTGTTGGGAAAGATTCATCTAATTCTCATATTTTCTCTGAGTGGTTGTCCGTTATAGGGGTCATTTTCCCTTGTGGCCAGAGCAGGTTCAGCAATGGCAAGATGTTGTAGCATCCAGGTATGAAGTGAGCCCCTGCATTTCCTGGGAGACCAGGAAGTGGCCATTGAAACCACTTTAATGTGCTGGGGATGGAAGAAATAAACCGTCTTCGGCTTGGCCAGGTAACTTAGGTTTCTGTCACTGTGGGGAGACTTTTGCTTTTCCTTTACATTGAGTTTTGCTGATTACGTTTAGCAGTAGGTTTTAGCCAGCACTCTGGGAATAATTCATGGTTGGATTGTACAAATTTGGTAGAAAGAGAGGAGTTGTAATCTTTATAAAACTGATTTGTGTATCATAAGTAATTCTGTCATTCCTGGTCTTCAGGCCCCATGAAGATAGACTTGGTGGTACTTTAACAAATGTTGTATACATTTTTGTTATGATTTTGGGGGTGGAGTAGGCACAAGCTATATAAAACCTTGCAGAATTTTTTCAGTAACTGGTGCTGCAGCAGTTACCAAGACTGAAAAATTAGAGGGTAAAACAAGTGAAATGAAAAATGTAGCCCTGATGACTTTGACCTCAGAGTGTAATTTCTTGAATTCCATGTGCTTGTTTGCCTTGCAGAGATTCTGAATGGTTGCTGAGATATTAGCACTGATCCTAATACCACCTAGGAGAGCTTTGGGATCAGGAGGCGCTTTAACAGGCAGTCACCATGTTGTAGATTAGGTGGGGCGGGACTTCAGGGGTTCCAGTGTTTTGTAAGACTCTAAAGGGTTCCTAGGAGAACAGGAGGAAAAGGGTCCAAGCCCACAGTTGTGTTACGTATCATGGAGTGCACATTTCACCTGGCTTATCTGGGACGACTTAGAGTCTTACTGATGTAAATGTAGTGGATGAAATCGGGGTATTGTCTCTTGAGTATGAGTGATGAGAAAGTGCCTCCTTTAAATGCTGCTGTTGTCAGTGATGTTCCTTAGTATTGTTACAAGCCATTTGTCAGGAGTGTGGCTTGGAGCATACCTCACAGAGAAACTCAGAGCCATGGAGGAATAGGTTGCTGGTAGAGATGGTGTGACCATATTTCTGCAGTTTCTCTTGATTGAACCGGGCCCAGGTGAGAGCTAGGTGGCTTCATCAAGGCATTGCCAGCACACAGCTGCTCTTCTCTGCCTTACCCAAGTAGAAACTCCACTTCTGCATAGTTAGTTGACACATATTTAAGATGCTCCTGGAAAATAAAAATGGGGACAGCGTTGAAGAGCCAACACTAAAATTAAACCTCTTCTGAGAGAAGCGACAGAGAATTGTGTCATTAATGCTTACCTTTATGGGCATGCATTTACGACAACAAACAACTTTTGCTTGAAAAGTCGGTGTCAGGGAGCTGACCTAATATCCACAAGTATCTAAAAAGTTAGGGAAGTAACAAAGTAACATTTTCTGATCGTCTGCCTGACAAAGAGGTTTCTTAAGAGGAAAGTTCTTTGCTCTAAATTCTAGCCTCTGGAGTACTTGAATATCTATAGCATCAGGCTTTGATTTAATAGTTTTTGCCAGCTCAGTAATAAATTCTGTACACTCCTTTTCCAAAAGCAACTGAAAGTTTTTTAGAACAGTGGAAGCCTTACTCTTACCATTGTATGGCAGCCCAGGGTGTTGAAAATCTTGTCCGAAGTGCACTGTGTGCCTTTGTTAATCTTGTTTTGTCATGGATCAAGTTGAGGAGGACTGTCTTCTTCCTGCCCAGGAATCAGTCCCTCAAGCATAGTCTCATCAGCAAGTGATTAGATTCCCGTTTGTATTGGACACTCCTTATTTTGCCAAAGTTCGGGCTTTGTCTTCCAGACCAGAGGACAGCCTTCAGGAGGAGTTTGTTTCTCTGTCTGCTCTGTCTAGAGCAGAAGTGTTAGGTGTACTTTCGAAGTGCTGGTTAAACTACTGAACCCTAGACTCCTTGGGTTCTCCAGCAGGAAATCTCAGGACTACATTTCTTCCTCAGTATTCTGCAGACTTCAGGTGCCAAGGGGAGGTGACCAAGGGGCCTCTGCCGAGAGACGCATGGAAAAGATCATTTTCCACCTAGGAACTGGAAGGTGAGGACACCAGTAAGCTTCCTTGGGCTGTGGGTTCCTCATCCACAACCTAGGACTGGGGACTGGTGTGTTTGCCCCATAAAGCTCCTTCCAGATCCAGGTTCAGATTCTGGACCCAGGCATCAGACGCTAACATGAATTGTTGTTTTAGAAGTTTTGTTTTTTAATGCAGTATCTATTGTGTGAATTTTCTGAATAATAAATGCTAACACACTTTTGCACAGAGAAGTATGCTCTGCCTGACTTTGTGCAACACTTCAAAGTCTCCTGCTTCCTTCCAACAGCCTGTAAAGGGAGGCGGGGTGCGTGGCCAGTCCCCCCTTTCTGTAGGTGCAGAAGCCGACATCATGACCGTAGGTGCTGCTTAGTGTCTTCCATGGCCTGGAGAGGACAAAATGCCTTTGTTTCCTACTGACTTAATGTGAGGTGACTGCCCTAAAGTTAGGGACTTACCCAGAGTTATTAAGCGATAATGCTTCCAACTTTAAATGCACTGTAGTGATCTCCAATGTGGAGAGATGGCTTCAGAAGAGGCTGTGAGGGCAGTGGTCTTGAACTGGTAAGAAAAGATGTGGGCGCTTCTCTCCCACACAGGTTTATGAGAGATTGCAACTTGGGTTCGATTTACCTGTGATGGATCCAACAGGATGATGACATTAGACAACCTGTCCTGGAAACATCTGAAGTTTCTGTCAGGGGAACAGAACCCTGGGCCAGACCACACTGTGAAGTGGTAACTGCCAACTGATGTGGAACCTGTCATGAGTCTGGTGTTCCAGCTTTCTTTTCTGCTTCAAGATTGCAGCACTTCTGGTGTTTTTATAACATACCATTGATCCTGCAGAAAAGAGGAATCTTGTAAGTTCTAACATGGAAGGCTATTAGTTCCAATTCTCATTAATACATTAGAACATATGAAATCGAAACATGCGGACTCTTCTGATCACACCGGTGGCCCAGATTCAGGAGCCTTCCTGTCTTTGCTCTTTCTGTTGTGGCCAGGATGTGGGAGGACAGAAGGATGGCCTTTGTGACTTTGGGAAGTGGAGAGGTGACACTGTTGGTTGTCAGCAGGTGTAAGTCCTTGTTGTGACTCGCCCTCTTCCTCAGAAGAAGGTAGACTTTGCTTTCTGTCTTCACGGAGGTCCTCAGGTGGCTCTCCTCAGGGGATGTTGTCCTGGCTGCGGGCCACAGAGGCCTGGAAGACGGTTCAGATCAGCTTAGGGGAGAGGCATTTGTCCTGATACAGATACAAACAGGCACTGTGGTCACTTGGGCTCCCAACACCGCTCCGAGTGGTGGGCCATGCCCTCCAAGGGGCCACGCTTGGCGTTGTGTGAAGGAGGAGCGCTCTGCTCTCTCTGCCTCAGTTCATCCATGTGTCGGTCTTCGCAGCTGGCATTCTGGTTTATCCAGAACTGATCTTAACCCGTCATGACCGCTTTGTGACTGCCTTCAGTGGTCTCCTGCCACCCCACCACTGCCACCTGCTTTCTGGAAGCTGGGGGCTCTGTCTCAGCAGAAGTTGTGCTTTTTCTCTTTATTCCTGGTGGTGGCTGTCCTGAGTCTGCCTGGTGCCTGCGGGGCCCACTTAGCTGGTTGTCAGGTTGGGTGTCTGAGTTTGTGGCTCAGTGGCTGGCTGCGTAGGCAGTGCATTTGTAGTCCAGCCTTGTGAGTGCCCACACTTAGAGCCCCTTTCTCCCACTGCCCTTTTCATTCTCTGGACTGAGCAGGTATTGACACAGGGATTCCATGAATTGGAAAGCATTTCCTACATAAGGAGGGCCTACCAGTATTCCTCGTGCTGGATTTAAAAGTACACTCCAATGAATTTCAGCTCTTGGGAGGCAGTACACGTACATTTCAATCACTAACTCAACTCACGCTGTTTATGGAGATATATGATAAAACTGAAAAAGGTGGCTCAGCTGTAAACATTTCTAGTGAATGTTTATGGTGCTGGCTGTGGCGGGTGCAGACCTGGGGATACCCAGCCACTACCCTGCAGGGACCTGGAACAGGCGTAGTGTGCGCATGGATGGTCTGGGTTTGGGGCATCCTCACAGGGCTACAGCTCTTAGATCCAAATGGAACAGTTCTTCCTGTGTCTTATTCAGAGATGGTTCAGAATTCTTAAGAACGTAAAATGACCGTGTAGAATCATTTTTTTCCTTCATCATTTGTGTTTTCAGAAGGAAAAGGAAGTCAATTCTTGGTTTGTTTCTGACCTGAGGGGAATGGAGAGTTTGGAGGAATTGCTGGCAAGTCATCGAACAGTTTACCCTCTCAGCAATGGGATAGGAAGAGGACTGGTGAAGGGCCTGGAGGCTGGTTTACAGTATGGGTTTAGGTTGGCTCTGTGTGCTTCTGGAGGCAAATTTAGGACTCAAAAGGCAGGAGTTCATGGGAGGTAGGTGCTGTTGGACTTGGGGGAGCTCTTCTTGATGATCAGAGCTGGCTCAAGAGTCCAGGGCCAGCGTGCCAGGAGGGTGTCGGACAGGACTGGGCCCTTGGTCAGGACTCAGACTCTTGACCTGTGAGTTCCTGGAGGTTCTGTGATTATGTATGCAGCCTGTTAAAATGAAGGGTCATGTCAGATGTGCCCCAGCCAGGTGGGTGGTGTTAAAAGCCTTCAACTGCTCCTGGGACTGCAACTAAGTTTCCTGGATTTATCCATTGGCGACTATAAAACGAAGAGCTGCCATTTATTAGCACTTACTGTGTGCCAGGGATGTGTAGTGTGCTTTGCATCCTGGGTGATTCTCTGAACCACTCTTCCACGTGGATGCTCCATCTTCATTTTAGGGAAGAGCAGAGGTTGAGGGATCTTCCTAGTGTCACAGAGGTGGATATGGGAAAGCTCTGTGCCCAAACCCAGTGCTGGTTGGCTCCAAAGCCAGTAGGCCTAACAACCTGTTACATAAGCAGTGCCCAGAATGAAAGTTGAAGTCCAGTGCATCATCTGAGGTTTACCTAAAATGTGAAGTGTTTTTAAACGTTAAGCTTTGCCTTTCTATTTTCTTCCCAGTTCGTACAACCTTTCCCGCCTGAAAATCTTCTGGCCTACTGGCTCCTAACCTTTTGGGGTATCAAGTTCCATTTTTATGATCAGAAACATTCAGGAACATCCACCTGATGCCATCAGTACACCTGATGGCAGGTGTACTGTTTTGTTTTTTAAAAATTCAAGGACAGAAGCTGCTCCTAATCTAGGAATGTTGTGAAGTAAAGTTAGCTTGTCATCGAAACAGCATCTACGGGAACCAGCAAGCTGACTTTACCTGTTTGTGTGTGGCACCTTGGGTTGGGTCCTTTGCTCTGCCTCTGGCTGGGGCCTTCTGTCATCCCTGCCTCTCTCCCTTTTCCAGAAACCTTTCCCACTTTAATTCAAGACAGTCTCCCTCAGGCACCTAACAGAAGTTAAAAATTCTACATTCCTGCTGAGACTAGATCTCTTCCCATGGGATGGCAAGTTCCTTGGTAACAGAGCAAGAGTTATTCCCCAACTATCCAGAAAGAACTTCTTCAGCGAATGGGTGCTCAGATGCTTGATGATGTTCTTATGAAAGGGCTGGTCTTCAGAGCCAGCTGTCAGCATTTACTGAGTAGGTACAGGTTGCCAGCACTTTGCACATTTAACTTATACAGCAATACAGCAACCTGGTGAGGCAGGTACCAGTGTGGAAACGGGCTCAGTGGACACATTGGTAGAAGGGATGGCTCTGAGGTTGGACCCTCCCCACTCAGTCCTCCCCATCTGCTGCTGCCTCCCGTGTCATTCGGGAGAGGGCAGTGGATACAGGGCAGGCATTCCACTCTCCTGCCTAGATTTGGATCCTTAAGCTAGATTCTTCTGTGCAGCATTTTTATGCGTGTTCAGCAGGAAAGTTGTACCTGAATACTCTGCTTTCTTTTGAATCAGCTGAGAAAAAGGTGTTTTTCACTTTTTGTTTCTTGGCTGGCATTTTTCACCCCTGACAGAGAAGGTGGCTCTTGTTCTTAGATCCCTGTCTATCTGTGATCCCTGGAGACACTGATCAAATGCCACCTAGAGACTCTTTGGTCTTTTTTGATCATTGACAAACCAAACCCTTTCTGGACACCCCCACCCGCTACCCCCGCAGATTTCACTCTTCAGGGCCAGAAAGTGGGTGATGCTTTTTCCAGGCCACACTTCATGGTAGGCCAGCCTGGTGATTTTGTAGGTGGCTGGTCCTAGTTCTGTGCCGGGGGGTCCTGTGGTGGAGTCAGGAGAGGTACTGATGGAGAATTCGGCTGCACATGACCGTGGCTCACACCAAGAGGCCGTTGGTGGCCTGGCTGTCCTCTTCCAGGTGCCGGTGGCCCCGCTCTCCTGCTGGTACCTTCAGCTGTGTCCCCTACCCACTCCGCGGTCACACTTGGCTCTGCAGAGCACCTGGCCTGCTAAGCTGGCCTTGGCTCTCCTGGCACACACTTGCGGGCTGGGCTCCCCTTGTCCCTACGATGCCTTACTTGGATATCCCCCCTCCCATATTCCAGCTTAGCTCCCTGGACCCTTCTGCCATCAGGTCCAGCTTGGGGTGAGTTGTGGGCTGGTGGCCACAAGGTGATCTCCAACATAGCTACCTGTGTCCTTAAGGCCAATCCTTCTTGAAAGCCATTTCCAGTGAACACGTCCCAGCTTTTTTTTTTTTTTCCCCCCTTGGTGTGCCTTGGCATCTGTGCCAGGCAGATAGTTGGCAAGCCAGCTTTTTAGTGCTGTGGGGGTGAGTGACACTGATGTGGAGGTATGAAAAGAGGAACAATGGTTTTATACCCTTTCTGCTAATTATTTCACATTGTTTCCTTCAAGCATCCAGTTAGATAGTTGCAGGCAAAGCACCTTTACTACTTCTGCACTGGCTTGTGTTGCACAGAGGCCCAGAAGGGGATCTCTTGTCAGGTGACACCCTGGCTTTACTCCATCTCTCTGTTTTGCTTTTTGTCATGTTGTCTTTGCACAGTGGGTATCGTCTCCTCAGCCCCTGTAGCTTTGGGAATCACTCTTAGCGACCATCATCCAGGGCAGAAGAGAAAGGTACCTCTTCCCCAGAAGGCTATGTAGACTTCCCTGATACTTTGATTGAATTTGTCTGGACTTTGATTGAAATAGCAGACTGTGTTGATCGGTTCACCCCAAAATCAGGGCATGGTGTTATTCCACGCAGACTGACCCAGAGTAGGGGAGGTGTCCCCAAGAAACATTAGGGCACTGTTCATGGGAGAATAGGGTGGAAGTTGCCTGGTAGTGACCCTGGGTGATGCCTTTGAGGTGCTGCTTTAGTTGCCTCTTTAAAAATTAAAATTTTGATATAATCGCACCTTCAAGTAGTTGGGTGTTGTGCTGGGCCCAGGATTGGGTCCAGGTGACAGAATGGACATAACTGAAATATGAGTTCTCGAATAAGCAATGGGTGGTTTGCATGGTGTCAGGTTGCAGCATGGGGTTCTAAGTACCTGTCATTCTGACTAAACTGCAGACTCTGATTTGCCTGCAGTCACACTTGGGTGCCTTGTGTTAGCACAGGTGCCTGGTTGCAGTTTCTGGCCCCATCCTGGGCTAAGGAGCCCTCTGGGAGTCCAGGGGAGCCTCAGCACGGCCCTGCTTGTGCTCTGTCCCGCGCGCGCCTGGGCAAGGCTGGGTGGGAGGAGGCGGTGCCCATGACCAAGCAGCAGCCGAGCTCTCCAGCCTTGTGTCCTCTCAGGCTCAGCATGGATGGCTCCTGGGAGGCCTGGTCACAGCTGATTATTGTGCCAATTTCCTCTTAACTGTCCCTTCCCCTGCTTAACAGAAGCTGGCACCTACTTGCATTTCAGTTTGGTTTCTTTCGCTTAGGTTAGCTGAGATAGAGCGGGTCAGGTGATCTTCCATGGCCCTTGATTTTCCCCTTCCTATGTGTCTGGGGAGCTCTGACAAGCACCCAGGGTTGGTGATGTCTGCTCCGCCTTGGCTGGATGCTGGCAGCTGGGCAGTGGCAAACGTGGGCCACGTGTTACGATTGAGGCGTGTCTTAGGGCAGAGAGGTTTGTGAATGGACATTTCACTTTCGCTTCTATTTTAAAGAAGCTTCTTATTCTTAAGCATTTAAAGTTCTGCCTTTGAAGGCTGGTCAGCAAGCCAAAGCTGCTGTTGCTGCATGCAGGAGCTTCACTTCTCACCATCACCCTCCTTAATGAGGTGAGCTCATCCTGCGTTTGTTTGTAAGGTTTTTCCTTGCACCACCGAGTCAAAATATTGTTTGGGATTGAAATTGGAGTGGGAGAACTGAGAGGGAAGCTGCTCTGTTTTTTGTCCTTGACACCATGTGCATCTGTGTGTCGTGTGGATAGGCTTGTTCCACGTGGTGGGAAACGTAGCAGCTCTGGGATTTGAACTCTTGAAGGCTCAGACAAGGATGGATCCACTTGCTGTTTGAAAGCTCCTGGAGAGTCACTCTGACTTGGCTTGGGGGTGGGGTGAAAATGGTCGTGTCTGCAGGAAGTCGGGGAGGAGCTTGCAGAAGCAGCTCTGCTGTGCAGACAGAAGCCGCAGGTGCCCCTGGTGGCTGCAGCCCTCCTGTGTGGCAGGGCAGCGACAGGGGGACACTGGTCTGGACAGGAGATGAGGACTGTCTTTGGATTACTGGTGGACCTACTTGGCGGCCTGCCTCAGAGTTAGGGGATTAAGTGTCTGCCTTTCGCCCTGGGGATGATGCTCCTTTGTCAGGAGTATAGTCGGCATGGTTTTCTGTCCTGTCAGTGGTGGGCTCCCCCAAGTCAGGAAATAGGAAGTGGCATCATCTGCTTTGTGAGATGAGTGGCCTTGGGCATGAAGATGCATTACTGACACTTGTCACTTGAGGCCGACTCCCTGGGTCATTATGCTGTCCTTAGTGACCCACCGCAGGCTCAGTGCTGAATGCAGCTGCTTAGGAACGAAGGAGGCCTGAGGCCTAACGCTGAGTGGTTGCTGTGGTTGGCCCCCTGAACTGCACTGGCCTTTCTGCTCTCTCCAGACCTCCTGCTCATTGTAACTCCTTGCCTTTGAACATTTGACTTTGCATTGAGGACCCCTGTCTGACCTTTAAGACTTTCCCCAGATGTCTCGCCATGGTTTCCAGTGGGCCCTGGGCGCTTGGAGGCCAGCCAGCTACTGGCCTCGGCATACTGTGCTGGTGGTTGGTGGCGCCATAGTCCACTGCCCTGCTGGCTGCCTCCCTTGGTCGCCCCATTCCTGTGAACGGGATCTCTAAGGAGATGTAGCCTCTTTCCAGCCAGTCTTCTGCATCCAGATCTTGTCTGTGTGCCAGCCCCAGAGTGAGTGTTCAAAAACAGACTGGGATGTTTCACTCTCTCTGTTGGGGCCATGTGGCTGACTGGGTAGCGTGGGAACTCTGTAGATGACAATAGTGAAGAAGGCAGTCTTTCTCCAGGTGGAAAACTTGGGCTTTAGAGATGGGCAGAACTGAGTTGGGAGCGTGACTCTGCTGTTCGCCATGTAGTTTTGGTGAAGTTAGATTTGCAGCCTTAGTTTCCCTTAGAGGATGTGCTAGTGGGACATCCTCTGCTGAGAATGGGATGTGGTCCCTGGCCTGAAGCATCCTGGGTCTTGATGTGTAGCCGACAGTTCACGGACTTGTCAGTGGGCAACTCACCCAGGTTCCATCCCTTGGTGGGTGTCCTTAGGCTGCTTAGTGATTGAGGTCTAGCCAGTCATGGGGCTACATCTTTCCTGGCCAGTGATTGGTTCAGGGATGGACCTGTGACCATTTGAAAGTTGTAATGCTTTGCTGGGGTACTTGGGGGAGACTTAAATGGGAAGGATGTGAACAGATTGCTGTAGGGTCTGCCACGTGAGGACAGCCTGCTCAGGAGTAAGACTGGCCTAGAGGGATGGGGAGGAATAAGTTGCCGGGGCTCAGCTGGCCCTAGGTGGCGTCTTTTCTTGGTGAAGTCCATCTATTTGTTCTGACCTTTCTGTCACTTGCAACCAAGAGAGTCAGCTGAGCACAATGTGCCTAGCCTCTGACATCCTCTCTCCTGCCCTGCTCCAGCCTCTCTCAGCTGCTCACCAGCTCCTGACCTGCTATTGCAGCCCCACCTGGATAGTCTGCCCTCTGTTCTCTTTCCTTCCTACCTGCTTCTCTGGGCTCAAGGTGCAGCTTTCTTCCCACAGTAAGGCCCTTGCCAGCTGTCCAAGGAGCACTGTCTTCTGTTCCTGGCACCCTGGTCTGATCTTGCCCACCTTTAACGTGTCTGGCCTGCCTGTGTCCCCTTCTCCTTTGGTCCCTTTCTCCCTGTTGCATATAGTTAATTCTGTTAGGGCCAAAGACCAGCTTACTGTGGGTCCATCTCTGATTTCAAGCTGTGGGTGAACACAAGCATTGCCTAATCTGGCAACACCAAGCTGGGTTCAGGGTAGAAAGAGCTCAGGTTTGGTGGGGACTGGGCAGGGCAGCTGCTTGGCTCACAAGCACTGGGCTTGGGGTGGCTGGTTCCCCAGAGGATAGCCCTCTGCTGTGATGACTGTTTGGCCTCTCCAGACCGCAGCCCTTTGGGGTCCTCCTGTGGTGCGTCGGCTCCCTTCTAGCCATAGTGGCATGGTCAGCACTCAGGCGTTGAGCGTGTCTTGTGTGTGTCGCTCAGTTTTAGTGAGGCTGGAAACAGGACAGGCGGGAAGGTGGGCAGCTTTGGTTTGGCAGCACTTGCCTAGCCTCCTCTGTGGTGTGATGATCCCTCAGTCCAAGCCCCACCCCCAGGAGTGCGCATACCTCCCCTTTCCTTTGGGCCACGCCTGGACTCCCCCTGGAAGAGGGTTCTGAACCCTGAAGCCCCGCTGTGCTGGGAGAGCAGTGGCTCCAGTCCTCCTTGGTTGCTTCTGCCTCAGTGGCCTCAGGGTGAATCACCTAAAGCCTCTGGGCTTCAGTCTCTACCTGTGACATGTGGCTGTTGTGCCATTACCTGGCGGTGTTGTCCTGAGGGGTTGAGCGTGTTAGGTGCCTGGTGCAATGTCTGACTGGGGCTTAGTCACCTAGAGGAGGGCGGGAGCTGCTGCTGTTTTCTCTGATAAAGATGAGGAAAAGAGTGAGGGAGCCTGTCCTTACCTGAGTCCTTGCAGCTGGAAGGAGCAGAGAGCGGATTTTTCATTCTATTAGTGGGTAATAGACCTGCAGGTGGAGTTCAGCCTGGAGGGACTGAATCTCATTCAGTCTAGTAGGCAATCCTACTTAACAAATCCAAGTGTCCAGTGTCTTTTGATGTCATCTTTTAAGGGTTGTATGTTTGTAAGGACTTTATCTTTGGACCATAACAGAAGCAGGACAGTAGCAACTCATTGTACGCTCACTCTGTGATAGATAGTATCCCATTTAACAGATGAGACTCAGGCTTAGCCAGGGTAAGTAGCTGGCCACCGCACAACTGACCTCAGAGGCTTTGTTTTTCCCCGGAGGCCACTGTGCCCACTGCAAGGAGGGGAGGCAACAGCAAGAATCCCTGCGGAGCTCTTCGCTTCCTGGCAGAGCACTAGTGCTGATGGAGATGGTCTCTGCTCGCCCGTCCGTGTGGCAACCCCAGCCATGTGGGTGGCACCACCAAGGAACGCGCTTTAAAATTTCTATTTAACTTTAATGCCTACTTCAAGTGCGCTTCTGGGCCTCATCCCTTGTGCTTTGGGTAAGAACTGAGGCCTTTGCTGTGTTTTCCCACATAGGGCGTGGGGTAGCTTGGGGGTACAGAGCACAGCCTCCGTCCCCTCCTAGCAACACCCCCCATCACACCCCCTGGTTTTTCTGGTATCTCTGGGCCCTCTGAGCCGTGTCAGCACCATTCATGAGGTCTTGTCTTTTGCAGAAGAAAGCCTTCTTCCCTTTTCTTAACTACAGTTGATGGGTGCAAAATTGTCTGAGCCTCCCCCCAAATGAAAAAGCCAAATGGATAGGCAAATAGAAAGAAAAGTGTTTCCTATGCAGGGGTTTTGGAGGTGGACCTGGGTTCAGATCTATGTAGCTCTGTTTCTGCGGTGCTTGTCTCTGGACAAATAGCAGCAGACACTGCAGACAATCTGTCAGACTTGCTCTCCTCTTATAAAGTGAGGACAGGCCTGCCCACCAGAGGGTGAGGAATGCCCAAGGGGAAGTGGCTGGGCACAGCCGAGGCACTGAACACAGGCAAGTGCACGCCCCGCCCCTGCTTTTCTTGAGGGGTGGGGCTGGGGCCAGTTTTCCTCCTGGATGAGTTTGTAGATATTTAACTTTGGTTTTCACAGATGGTATTTTTTCCCAAGATAGTCTTCATTTTAGTGTGAGCAGTTACCAGACAACATTGCATAATTTTGCACATTTCTGAAAGCTCCCTGGGGGGAAGTGGGAAGAAATTGGTTGTAGAACAAAATCTCAGGCTTGTAGATGGAAAGACACACTTCTTTAGAAGAAGTGGTAGGGTTGGAACTCCCAACCAGACTTACCTGCCTGAACTTCTCCGAATCCCTCTATATTGCAGTGCAGACCAGGGGAGGGAATGGATCAAAATATAGATTTCTGTGTGTGAAATCGCCTAATTTACAAAGCAGTGTTCTTTGAATGTGGATAACTTACTCAGAGCTAACAATCACAACCTCCCAGAGACATCACCATATAGGGAAATACTGATGTGATGAATAATTGAAAAATACATACCTTATACTCAAATATGTAGGTGAAATGGCATTGGCAGGTAATCAAGACTGGGTGTTAAACTGTCCTGTTGCTATTTTATATCTCCTACTTTTCCCCCCTCATCCCACCCAGCCCCGCTGGCAGGACCCAGGAGAACTTCTCCTTTTGAAATACGTGGCAGGAGGTGTAGCTTTGGTCATGTCCTTTGATCTAGACATTTTTTAACTCTTGGAAATTTATTTACAGATACAGATCATTTTTAATAACAATGTTATTGAATATATTTATCTAATAGTAATTGTTAGTATCATTAATTAAATGGGAGAGGCTTAGGAAACACGGTGCATCCACTGAGTCAGATAGCAAAGAGCTGTGAAGATTGATCCTGAAGACTGCAGGAAGGGGGACACACTTTGCCATGATGAAGAAAAGGAGTGGTTTTCTTTTCTTTTCTTTTTTTTTTTTTCGGTCAGCGTCTCACAACTAGGAAAGGCACACAAACTAGAACTTAGGGTGAAATGGGAGGCTTTTGTATTGGGACAATAGGAATGGTTTTTGTTTTTGCTTTTCCTGTGCTCTGTTGTTTTTTTTGTTTTTTGTTTTCCATTAAACAGTTTAAAAAAAAAGAAAAGAAAAGAAAAAGTAGATTGGTTTAGCTTGAAGAGCACTTGAACTGTTGAGAGCAATCAAGATGTGGAGTGGATCATGGGGCCTCTGTGTACTGTTACCAGTGGAGAGAAGAGGGTTATTTTATCTCTTGTGCCTTTTTGGGAGGTTCAGAGCAGGAGTGTGCAGCTCCTTAGGCCAGTCAAGCCCACCCATCATGCTTTTCATGCTCTCAGAGCACAGGAGTCCAGCCCACTGGGACAGAGAAGATGTGTATGAAGTTTCCCTCATTGCAGTCAGTGCCGCTGTAGCTGTGGCTCTGTTCAAGCCCTGGGGTCATCTGTGCTGCCTGCTTTTCTCTACCTTAATGCGCCCAATCCATCTGCAAGTCTTACAGATGGCTTTGGTAGGTAACTCTACTACCAAACTGTATATTCTCCTTTCATCATCTTTTCCCGTCTTGCCCCTTCCAAACTGATATCAGATCACACATTGGTTTAAGATCCTCTGTGATTAGAACATGCATCCCCTCTCCTTACTGTCATGAAGAATTGATGCTTTCGAATTGTGCTGGAGAAGACTCTTGAGAGTCCCTTGGATAGCAGGGAGATCAAACCAGTCAACGTTGAATTTCAGTGGAAGGACTGATGCTGAAGCGCCAACACTTGGCTACTAGATGCGAAGAGCCGACTCATTGAAAAAGACCCTGATGCTGGGAAGGATTGCGGGCTGGAGGAGAAGGGGGCGACAGAGGGTGAGATGGTTAGATAGCGTCACTGACTCAATGGACATGAATCTTAAGCAAACTCCGGGAGATAGTGAAGGACAGGGTAGCCTGGTGTGCTGCAGTCCAGGGAGTTGCAAAGGGTTGGACACGACTTAGCGACTGAACAATAACAGTGACAGGTGCTGCATGACTTGGCCCCCTTCTTTCCTTTCTTGTCTCATTTATACTTCCCTCTCCCTCATTCATGGCTGTGTAGGACACCTTCCTAGATCTGACCTCAGATTCCTTCAGGCTTCTCTTGGCCAACCTTTGTAAAGAGCTCCCTCCCCTCCTTGCTGTCACACTGCCTGTCTCCAGACTCTTGTCAGTTCACGGCACACATAGGACAAAGGGTGTCCAGGCAGGGCGCTGGGAAACTGGAGCTGGGAATGGGGGGCAAGCAGTTCGTTTCTTCAGTATAGTTTTGTTAAAAATAAAGTGTAAAGTGTTAGAGGATGTGCTGAATATTGAACTTTATTGAATCTCCCAGTAACATTATTGATGTTCCTAAAAGGGAGCACTGTGTCCTTGAACATAACTTTTACACGTTAGCTGGGTTTTTGTGTTTTTCCTTGACATTGATAATCACCATGGAGAAGTTCAGTTTGCTTGCAGAGACGATAAAACTTAGAACCATTTTTTAAGTACACCATAATTTATAAGAGCATCTAAAGAGTGCAGGTTCTTTCCTCTTTTCATTTATATGTAATGCTGAAATACAGTAATGCAAATGGATTTTCGCTTCATTCAGGCTTTATTTTAAGCACTTTGAAGTAATAGAGAACTCTAATTTACTCTATGTGGTGTGCTTATGAATGTTTGACAGCTGGCTTTCCAGGAAAAATGCCATATATACATACATGATTACACCAATAGAAAGGATAGGTAGCAGACAGTTTGCAAGTAATCATGAAACACAGCACGTATTTTCAGTTCGATGTAGCCAGTTGTTTTCACTCAGACTGCTTTCCTTGTTTTTTGATGAAGTTTTGTATCCATAGTCAACTTATGAGTTTAGTTTTGACATGAACATTGACTGATGATTGTTATGTTAGTGAGTGAAGTAATATCTTTGCAAAATCAGATAATAGTTTTCAAATACTGGAAGAATATTTCCCCAGTTGTTTGTGCTATTCCTACCGGCATGGCACACTTTGAAGTTTAATCTGCATAATCAGTATTTTCTTAAGTCTAAATCCCAGGGGCTGGTGAGCTGTTTCTGGACCAGATAGTAAATATTTTCAATTCAGCTTTGTAGCTCATACCGTCTCTGTCACAGCTCCGCCTTTATGCATACCACAGAAGCAGCCATAGATAATTTGTAAACACACGAATATGGCTGTATTCCAGTAAAACTTTATTTACATGGCTGATTTTATGTTATGTGAATTTCACGTCAATAAAAAATAGATAAAATGAAACTTTTAAAACTCTTTACAAAAACAGGCATTGGTCTGGATACAGCTCAGGACTCTACAGAGGCCACCAACCTGAGAAGAAATCAAGCCCTGATTTTTGTAGTGTTTGCCAGTTTCCATGGTATAAATACTTTGACTGTGTCTGATTTCAAGCTGCTAGCATGATGTCACCAAACGTGAATTTGGGAAGACATGCTGCAGTAGTAGACATGGCCAAGATATGGTAGTCATGAACAAACTTGAAAACCCAAATAATAATGCTGTGCTCAGTTGTGTCCAACTCTTCACTGCCCTGTGGACTGTGGCCCGCCGGGCTCCTCTGTCCGTAGAATTTCCCAGGCAAAAATAGTGGAGTGGGGTGCCATTTCCTTCTCCAGGGGATCTTCCCAGCTCAAGGGTCTAACCCGCATCTCCTGCATTGGCAAGTGGATTCCTTACCACTAGCGCCACCTCAGTTCAGTTCAGTCGCTCAGTCGTGTCCGACTCTTTGCGACCCCATGAATCGCAGCACGCCAGGCCTCCCTGTCCATCACCAGCTTCCAGAGTTCACTCACACTCAGGTGCATCGAGTCGGTGATGCCATCCNTGCATTGGCAAGTGGATTCCTTACC
Organism: Aepyceros melampus; assembly: GCA_006408695.1. NCBI lineage: Eukaryota > Metazoa > Chordata > Mammalia > Artiodactyla > Bovidae > Aepyceros > Aepyceros melampus. The sequence continues at coordinate 8,469 of SJXQ01003343.1, read as the reverse complement.
ACTAGCGCCACCTCAGTTCAGTTCAGTCGCTCAGTCGTGTCCGACTCTTTGCGACCCCATGAATCGCAGCACGCCAGGCCTCCCTGTCCATCACCAGCTTCCAGAGTTCACTCACACTCAGGTGCATCGAGTCGGTGATGCCATCCAGCCATCTCATCCTCTGTCGTCCCCTTCTCCTCCTGCCCCCAATCCCTCCCAGCATCAGAGTCTTTTCCAGTGAGTCAACTCTTCACATGAGGAGGCCAAAGTACTGGAGTTTCAGCTTTAGCATCACCTAGGAAGCCCCAAATAATAGTAACTGTGGGGGAAAAATGAGTATTTCATCACCTTTGTTTTCAAATTTTAAAAATTGTTACACTTTAAAAAAATCGGGGGTATAGTTAATTTATAGTGTTAATTTCAAGTGTACAGCAAAGTGATTTAGTTATATTCAATTTTACACACACACACACACATATATCCCTTGTCAGATTCTTTTCCATTCTAGATTATTACAAGATATGAGTATAGTGCCCTACGCTATACAGTAGGTTCTTGCTGCTTACCTGTTTTATGTCATAGTGTATATAAATCTCAGACTCCTAATTTATCCCTCCCCTTTTCCCCTTTGGTAACTGTAAGTTTGTTTTCAACGTCCGTGAGTTGTTTTTATTCTGTAAGCAAATTCATTTGCATCACTTTTTAGCTTCCACCTATAAGTGATATCATGTGATATTTGTCTCTTTTAGCCGTGTTAACACTGAATCTCTTTGCTGAATACCTGAAACTAACACAACATTATAAATCAACTAGACATCAATTAAAAACAAAAAAGCTATTCAAATGAAGATATCCTGTGAGAAGTAAAAGGGAATGCTAAATAAAGTAAATTACAAGTTTTTTTTAACCATAAATGGTTTATTAAGAAGCAATAAAGATTCCACTTAAAAGCTAGTCTTAATAAAATTCTAAAACTTTGTTTAAAAAATGTTAAATCCAGGACATGTGCTATAAAACAGATAGGAACTCAAGTAATCTAGGATAGCAGTCACCCCAGACCCCAGGAATACGGCAGCAGAAGTAACGCAGAGGTGGCATCCATCCTGCTGCTCAGAGGAACATCTCAAGTGATAGCTGTTTTCACCAGAGTGTTTGTCAGAGGAGCTCTGAACTCATTCCTACCTACTCCCTTAGACACTGTCTCTGTTATGCATGTTGGTGCCTTTTTTTTCAGGAACTAGAAACATAAAGCTTACAAGCACCAACTTGAGCCACACTGCCTGGACTTGATCTGGCTCCGTGACTGTGTGGCCTTGGGCGAGTTACCTAACATCTTGGAGTTTCACTGTGCTTATGCAGAAGATGAGAAGTAGTAGTAATACCTATCTCCCGGGGTTGTTTTGAGGATTCACTGAGTTAATATGTGCCGTGTCCACCCGACACACAGGCCTGCTTGTGCAGTTTTATCGCTGTTAGTGTCTGCGGTCTACCTGACACTGAGCATAAGTAGAGGTGATTTGTGAGCTGGATAGAGCTCAAGGACTTGTGACAGTATTACAGTGTTTTTAAAACTGTACTTAGCCACAAAAATACAAATGGAGGTTTCCTACAAAAATCCAGATATGTGACTTTTCTAGAAAATTTAGAATGCTGCCAGGCAGGAGATAACTGCCTGCCCACAGCAGCCTTCAGCTGGCAGTCCCAACCACTCCCTTATCATAGCATTTCTTTAAAAATGACTTATTTTCTCTTTGGTTGTGTTGGGTCTTCATTGTAGCGCATAGGCTTCTCACTGCAGTGGCTTCTCTTGTTGCAGAGCACGGGCTCTAGACACGCAGGCTTCAGTAGTTGTGGCACATGGGCTTAGTTGTTCTAAGGCATGTGGAATCTTCCTGGACCAGGGATTGAACCTGTGTCCCCTACGTTGCCAGATGGAGTCTTATCCACTGTACCACACGTGATTGATCATTGCATGTTTTAACAGTGGCTGTGTATAACAGCTGGCTCCCAAGGTTCCTGAGTGCTGGCTGGCATGAGCTGAATGCAGCACACTCGAGACCCCACCCATGTCCTGCTTGGATCTGGGCTGCAGGCCGCAGGCTCCTTGTCCAAGATGGCGTCAATGCCTTTGCAGCTGACTTCTGGGATGGTTCTCTTGGTTGGAGTGTCCTGGAGGCCAGCTATTCTGAAGATGGTTTGGGGCCAGCATTCTGCTCCAGACCCTTTGTTGCCCCGGGTTCTCTTGGGGCTCCAGACTGAGGTGACCACCTCTCCTGGCCCTGGGCTTGGGAGGAAGCCTTCCTCTAATGTGTCATGTTGGTGCTTTTCTCCATAGCTTTGCATACAGTCACTTTGTCCTGTTTCCTTGTCAGTCTCCTTTCTTCCCTGCCATGAATGTAAGTCCCTCCAGCTCCTCCTGCTCCCTGAGTTCCTCCTCAGCACAAACACATTTTGATTTTCCTGGTAAATACTTAGCCACTGAATGAATTCTGTTGTCTTCTGTCTGTGAGCTGTAGCTGTCTCAGTGTGCACTCTGAACAGCCTTGGCTCCCACGTCCAGGCTTTTCCTGCTGTTGGAGACAGCCATCCCCTCTGTGTGCAGGGCACCTTTCTCCTTGGAGGTGGCAGCTCTGTCTTCTGGCTGTGTTCTCCTGGCAAATCTCAGTCACTCTTGCTAATCTCACCACTGAGCTGTGTAAAAATTGCTCTAGGTGTCAGCAAGATTCATGCCATGTTTGCTTCTGTCCCAGCTGACCTCCCCAGGTAGAGTGACAGTCCCATTGATCTTCACCTGTCTTCTCAGCTGCCTCGAATTTGGGCAGGGCGGGGCAGAGCACCCTGAGTGCCGGTCCTGGAGGGTTGTATGCACTGGGTCCTCTCTCCCTTCCTGCTGGTGGAGTCATGGAATAGGTGATGAAGGCAGGAGAAGATAACAGCCCTGACATCTGAGTCCAGTCTGCCAGACAGCTGGGCCCGCCTCTTCAGGACCCCGCGCAGGATATAGCAGATTTGGATCTGCTTTCTTCCTCCTCTTTGTAGTGGAGGCATTGCATTGCCCAAGGTGAGAATGAAAACCAGTTGAGGCAGTACCAGTCGCCATAAAAGTATTTGGACCCCTAGGGCAGAGTTGAACACACGAATTTATTTCTGAGGGAAAAATGAGATAAGGAAGTTGTAAAGATGATCATTACAACATTGGTTGCAGTAGGAGAACCCAGAAGGAGATGGAATGCCCAGCAGTGGAGAAAGTCAAGGAAATTATGATGCATTATGGGACGTTTAGCTGTTAAGATCATTATGAAGAGTATGTAGCAACAGGAAGAAGTGTTCAATGAAAAAAAAAAAAAAACAAACCAGTGCCTGTGATGCCGTTTCAGCTACATGATTGTTGCAGACTCTGGATATGAGCAGGAAAGCCACCAGAGGAGCACTGCCATGGCTCAGGCTGGTGGGGCTTGAGGGGCTAAGGCAGAGCTTGGCCTCTGAGGTCAGGCCTGAGCCATGCTGTTGTTATCTGCCTCCTGGGGCTGTTGGGCTTCAAGAGTGATGAAGGTAGTGGCCTAGAAGATGTTCTCAGAGGAAAGGAAGACCAGAGTGGGTGGAGGAAAACTCCAGAACCGAGGGTGAGGAGCTTGGGCACCATCAAGCCTCAGGTCCTCATCACTGAGCCTGCTCAGTCTGTGTAAAAAGTTATGGGGCTGGATATAGGCGTGCTCAGACAAAGCAACCGTCACCAGTTGGCTAGGAGGTGAGCTCAGGTCCACCCTTATCAGGGTTGAAATCAGGATCCAAAGAAGACAGGCCTTAGATTATACAGTGGAGAAAAGACAGCCTCTTCAGTAAGTGGTGCTAGGAAAACTGGACAGCTGCATGTAAAAGAATGAAACTAGAGCACCTCCTCACACCATACACAAAAACAAACTCAGAATGGATTGAAGAGTTAAAGGAAAGGCCAGAAACGATGAAGCTCTGAGAGGCAGTGAGTGCACTGCCTGACATAAACCACAGCAAGACCCTCTGTGAGCCACCTCCTAGAAGAGTGGGAAGAAACTCAAAAATGAACAAGTGGGACCTAATTAAACTTAGAAGCTTTTGCACAGCAAAGGAAACTATAAACAAGGTGAAAAGACAACCTTGAGAATGGATGGGAAATAATAGCAAATGAAACAACTGACAAAAGATTAATTCCAAAATGCAAAAGTAGCTCATACAACTCAATACCAGAAAAACAAACAACCCAGTCAAAAAGTGAGCAGAAAACCTAAACGAACATTTCTCCAAGGAAGACGTACGATGGCTAATAAACACATGAAAAGATGCTCAGTATCACTCATTATTAGAGAAATGCAAATCAAAACTATAGTGAGGTATTAACTCGTACTAGTCAGAATGCCCATCATCAAACAAATGGCGGGCAGGGTGTAGAGAAAAGGATACCTTCTTGCATTGTTGAGATTCCTTTAAAAACTAGGAATAAAACTACCATATGACCTCAAAATCCCACTACTGGGCATATATCCTGTGGAAACCATATTTGAAAATGACACGTGTACTCCAGTATTTATCCCAGTGCTATTTACAATAACTAGGACATGGAAGCAGCCCAAGATGTCTATCGACAGATAATGGATAAAGAAGCTGTGGCACATACATTACTCAGCCATAAAAAGGAACGTATTTGGGTCGATTCTAATGAGGTGGATGAACCTGGAGCCTATTATACAGAGTGGAGTAAGTAAAGAGAAGAGTAATACTGTCTATTAGTGCATAGATATGGAATCTAGAAAGATGGTACTGATGAACCTATTTGCAGGGCAGCAGTGGAGACTCAGACACAGAGAACAGACTGTGGATACATGGCGGGAAGGGGAGGGTGGGCCAAATCGGGAGAGTAGCATTGAAGCATACATTACCGTGTGTAAAATAGATAGGCAGTGGAAATTTGCTGTGTGATGCAGGGAGCGCAACCCAGTCCTCTGACAGCCTAGAGGCGTGGGATGGGGAGGGAGGTCAAGAGGGAGAGGACAGATGGGTACCTATGGCTGATTCGTGTTGATGAATGGCAGAAACCAACACAGTATTGTATAGCAGTTATCCTTCAATTAAAAACAAATACATTTAAAAAAAAGAAAGATATGTCTAATGGGGCTAGTGTGAGTGGGGTTATTTGGAGGTGAGAGAAAGGGAGGCTTGCCTGCACCAAGGGTCCTAGCCCACTTCTGAGGGTGGGGAGCAATGGACTCAGCCAGTGGTACTTAGAAAGCCTCAGTACCTGTCGGATGTAGAAGTGCCTCTAAGTGCATCCACAGGTGATCCTGGGCCCCAGATGCAGCTGTGGAGCTGCCTGGGGCTGGGACTACTCAGGCAGTGGAGAAGTGCGGTGAGAGAAGGAAAGGGTCTGAGACTGTGCCTTGAAGAACTCTGAGAGGAGGATGTAGAGGTCTTGAAAGTAGAAGGATGTCAGGATCTGCCCAGGGCCCGAGAGATGAGGCAAGGCAGAGCTGAAAGGTCCTCAACTCTGCTGAAAACTTACCTGGGCAACGCAGTTTGGGTGCATTGACAGCCTGCACACTCAGTCATGTCCAACTCTTTGTGACCCCATGGACTGTAGCCCGCCAGGCTCCTCTGACCATGGGATTCTCCAGGCAAGAAGACTGGAGTGGGCTGCCATGTTCTCCTCCAGGGGATCTTCCCTAACCTCGGATTGAACCTGCGTCTCTTCCGTCTCCTGCGTTGGCAGGCAGGTTCTTTACCACTAGCGCCGCCTGGGAGGCCCAGGAAGAGCTCTCTCTTAATTTCCGTTTCAGTGTTAATGTAAGTTTTAGTGAAAACTTGTGCTGTTTCTTAACCTAGTTGCCTTGTCACTTCTGTTTAGTATCCACCTGTAATGGTGACTACAGAAAAGGGAAGGAATAAACTTTTTTAAGAAGTTTTTAAAAAAATTGGTTTAAAATAGTGAGAAAATAATAATAGAAAAATGATATATTGAGGGAAATACAGTAAAAAGTGAAGTCTTCTGTGTTCCCAGTTCTCCTCAGTGTTCTTTGCCTGGTACATTTAAAGCAAGGAAAAGCTGTTGTGCTTCTGGAGCTGGGCCCTACTTTGCCTTGGATGTTTGGTGGCCGGGATGTCATGTCTCTGCAGGGCTGTCCTCTGACATTCAGCTGGGGCAGGCGCTCATCCTCGGGATCAGTTTTGCCACCCTCCCCCTGCGGGATGCAGGTGCTTTGGGATGAGGCAGATGGTGCTAATGGGGTCCACCCAGCCCAGTGGGGACGACTGTTGAGTGGTCAGGCTTTCCCAAGGGTCCCCATCAGGGAAGGCTGGGAGGAAGCATTGATTTGGCTCTTGGTAGTAGAGGCCTTCGGGAGCCGTCGAGGTCCTCCCCTGTGCCCTAATCTTCTACCAGCAGCCTTCCGTTCAGCTGCATGTCAGGCAGTGCTACCGCCTCGCAGATAGCCACTGAATTAGCACACTGGATTGTAGTGTCTGACTTCCCCATTGCTTTACTGTTGCCTTTGCAAAAATCTCACCTGGCTTTCCTTCCCTCTGCTTATGTAATCCTTTGAAATCATTTCATGGTGGCCAAGGTAATTTGGAAAAAATCTTTGTCGTTGTGGTAACTTCTAGGACCACTGTGTTGAAAATAGAAGACTCTCCCCAAAGCCATTGGGTCCTACTGACCAAACATGGCCACCCTGGTCATAGCCTTCTGCTGCTCTTGTCCCAGCCTTCCCTCTGCTGGCCACCCAGACATGTGGTTTTTCCCTTGTCTTCCATGGGGCTGTGTGTGAGCAGCACTGAGAGTCACTTCCCTATTCCCTATGACCCTTGTGGGGTGGCTGGTGCAGGTGACAGCTGGCAACAGGAAAGGCCTGTTTGCTTTCCAGATGTTAACTTGGTGACTGCAGATCCCAGCTTGCTACAGAGGGAGACCCCTGAGATGTTTATAACATTGGCTTAACACAGTGCCCAGCAATTGAGGACAGTCAGATGGGACTTTATTTATCTATCTGTCCTTCATTCACTCACGCTTGAGAGTAGTAAGGGGCTAGCTCAGCTGTCTAGGGGGAGGGCGGGACTTCAGACATTTTCAGGCCCAGGAGCTTAATACATTGGAGAAAACTGAAGAGTGAGGGGGAGAAAGAAGCTGTCAGATGCTCAGAGGCTGTTTTCTTGTCAAGAGGATGGAAATAGGTTATCGCTCACACCAAGTGTTTGAGAGGAGAACAGACTGCTGTTTACCTAAGACGCTCTGTAGATGTTTGTGGCCACTGGCCTTTCCCATGTGAGGACGGGAGTTTGGCTCCCTCTCCAGGGTCTCCAGTTGAAGGATGACAAAACCCCACAGGCAGGCTAGGAGAGCACGTGTCCTGAAGCTCAGTCCCGGGGAGCTAGTGAGCCTGTCATTTCACAGCCTGTCAGACACTGCCACCCAGCTCCAGCCACAGTGCGTTTCCTACCCCTTTTCCAGGCCCAAGTTAGGCTGTGCGGTCTGTGAGTGCGCAGGTGTTGCAGGGCAGGCAGAGTGAGTGGGGTGGGAGAGGGGCGCAGCTCCTGTGGATTGGGATGATGCCTCCACAGGCTGGAGCCCATCTGTTATGAGCAGTGCATTACACACACATGCCTTTGTCACAGTCCTTATGATACCCTTGGGAGGCCTGGGCCTGACAGCCTTCTTCATTTTCCTGAAGGGAGAAGGGACTTCGTGCCACTCCCTCCACCCCAGGGGGAGCTAACCTCCAACAAAGGAGCCTTCCTTCTCTTGCCTCCGCCCCCTCCTCCTTTTTCTAGAACCTGTTGCATCTGTCATCTGCCTCCATAGTCACTTTACAAATTTATTGAGGTATAATTGACATATAATAAACTGTGTACACTTAAAGTACCCAATTGGATATATTTTGATCTGTGAATACACTTGAAAAATCATCACCACAATCATGGTATTAAACATATTTCCAAACGTTCTTTCTTTTCCCATTGTAATCTTTCCTTCATCCCACCCCCGATCCCTAGGCAACTGCTAATCTATTGTCAGTGTAGATTAATCTGCCTTTTCTAGAATTTTGTAAAATCATGGACTCTCTTTGATCTAGGCTGTTTGTTCTTTCCTTCTTATTTTGAGATTCATGCATGTTGTGTATATCAGTAGTTCTTCTTTGTTGCTAAGTAATGTTTCATTTTATGAGTATCCTACAATTTATCATACATGTGTTGATGGACTTTTGGGTTGCTTAATAATCTGTCCAAATGTCTTCCGAGGTGACTGTACCATTTTATGCTGCCACCCTGCCAGCAGTGTATGAGAGTATCAGTTGTCCCGCGCTTTGGTGATCACTTAGTATGGTCAGTCTTTTTAACTTTAACTTTTTAACTTTTTACTTAAAACTTTATTTTAATAGATATATAGTGATATCTCGTGATGGTTTTAATTTGAATTTGTCAGGAAGATCTGCTGGAGAAGGGATAGGCTATTCTTGAGCTTCTCTT
>SJXQ01003341.1:50757-116819 GCA_006408695.1 Aepyceros melampus | reverse complement strand
CCCTCCCGCCCCACACCCTCTCTCTGGATTATCCCCGTGCATCAGTCCCTAGCATCCTGCATCCTGCATCAAACCTGGACTGGCAATTCGTTTCGCTTATGATATCACACATGTTACATTGCCACTCTGCCAACCCATCCCACCCTCTCCCTCTCCCACAGAGTCCAAAAGGCCATTCTATACAACTGTGTCTCTTTTGCTGTCTTGCGTACAGGTTTATCATTACCATCATTCATGGCTAATTCATGTCAATGTGTAACAAAACGAATACAGTATTGTAAAGCAAAACAAACTAAAAAAATAAAAATTAATTAAAAAAAAAAAAAAACCAGATGGTACCTATAAATAAATATGTAAATTTCTCCTAAATTTAACATTACTTTTGCTAAAATGCAAAACATCCTTTTTTCCTACACAGAGCTGGGCTCTTTCATTTCTACAAAGGATAAATTCAGAAACAACAACAACAACAACAAAACAACCCTTGAAGGTTTTGTAAAATAAGTATTTAAATGATGGGTTAGAAGCACTGTTTCCACTTCTTGAAACATGTCACATTGTTTGCTGTTCAGGCTGGCTGCCTCAAGCTAATGTCCAAAAACAATTCACAGCAAATTTATATATTTCAGTTCCTATTTTCTCCAATCCTATAGTTATAATTCTAAAATTTAAGAACTGACAATGGAGAGAAATAATTCTTGATCTTTGCTTAGTTTTAAGGTTTTTGCCCCTCTGAAAATATTCTAAGGAAATACTTTAATACAGTTAACTATTTTCAGTATCTAATGGGTGTAGGTTTCTACTTAGTAGACATAAAACTCTTATTTCAAATTTCTACTAATGGAAAAGATGAGATAATATTAACCTTATATATCTGAAAGACACACCTAAAACCTTAATTAGTTGTGTTTAAGGGTTTCATATTTGTTAGTTTATTTTTAACTGCAGGTGTGCAATTTCAGTATTTGTTTTTATGGCAATTTCACAGGCATACCGTGATGTAGGGAGAAGAAGCCTCAAACAAGGCCTTCTTCTGATACTTAATCTTGTTCTCCATTTAAAAGCACATATGTACTAAAAAGAAAATACTCCTGCTAAGTCGCTTCAGTCGTGTCCGACTCTGTGCGACCCCAGAGACGGCAGCCCACCAGGCTCCCCCGTCCCTGGGATTCTCCAGGCAAGAACACTGGAGTGGATTGCCATTTCCTTCTCCAATGCATGAAAGTGAAAACTGAAAGTGAAGTCGCTCAGTGCTGTCTGACTCTTAGTGACCCCATGGACTGCAGCCTACCAGGCTCCTCCACCCATGGCATCTTCCAGGCAAGAATACTGGAGTGGGGTGTCATTGCCTTCTCCGTCTGTAAAGCAATTATCCTTTAATTAAAAACAATTAGAATGAGATCTAAAAAACAAAACAAAACAATATGCAACTTGTAACAGATTTATTGGTAACGATGATAGACAGAATCCCGGAATGGTGCTCCATCTTTCTGGCTATTTCCTTAGTCTACTTTTTTAAAAGAATGGGGTAGAGTTTAGAAGCATGGACTCTTATGATAATTGGCAAGATCAGAATCCTGATCTGCTACCAACTTAGCTAGTTGACATTAAGTTTCCTGTGAGCTTTACTTCTCTCACATTAAAATGGGAAAAATAGAGACTTCCCTGGTGGTCCATTGGCTAAGACTCCTCACTGTCAACGTGAAGGGCCTAGGTTCAAACCCTAGTCAAGGAACTAGATCCCACATGCTGCATCTAAGAGTTTGCATGCCACAATGAAGAGATCCTGCATCCCGAGAAGATCAAAGATCCTGAGTGCTGCAACTAAGACCCATGGAGCTAAATAAGTTAAAAAAAATTTTTTAATGGGAAAAATAACAGCATCTACATCACAAAGCTAGTGTGAGAATTAAAGGTCAGTTCTCATTTGTACTTGTAATTTGATCGAGGTTTAGTTCACATACAACAAAATTTACCTAATTTATCATTCAATGATTTTTAGTAAATTTACGGAGTTTCCATTTATTACAATCTAGTCAGTCTCATCATCTCAAAAAGATCAATGGTGCCCACCTGCAGTCCCCTTTTCTACCTCAAGTCCCACAATAAAAAATGAGCTAATGTTTCTAAATCACTTAGGATAGTGTCTGTCATCTACCAAGAGATGTATGTTACATCAATAGAAATGTCTGAACAGGACCAAGAAACACAATGCAAACCATGAAACCAAATGTCTTATTTACTGGCATAATAAAAAATGAATTTGGGTTGCATTTTCATCAGAACAAACTTAATTATTGATATAAAGATACTGCAGCTTATTTCTGATTAGTATCTAGTTTTCCCTTATAAGCCTCTTTGAAAAGCACAGGCCTGGTTTCCATAGTAAATCTGGAGGCCTGAGCAATTAACTGAATTACTTTGAGAAGGGGAAAGAAAAGAAAAAAATCTGTGTAACTCAGATGAAAAGTCAGCAAGAGTTTTCACTGTTGACTTCTCCTACTACTGTTACCTCACATTATGGTTATATGGGCTCCCCTGGTAGCTCAGCTGGTAAAGAATCCTCCTGCAACGCGGGAAACCTGGGTTCAGTCTCTCAGTTGGGAAGATCCCCTGGAGGAGGAAATGGCAACCCACTCCAGCATTCTTGCCTGGAGAATCCCAGGGACAGAGGAGCTACAGTCAATGTGGTCCCAAAGAGTCAGACACGACTGAGCAACTCAGCAAAGCACACAGTTATATAGTGTTTCTTCAAAGCTCTCTAACATCCATTATCTCATTTTACACCTTCAACAACCCTGCAAGATAACTGCTTTCAATTTCTTCTTCTTCTATTTTTTCATCCTACCAATGATGCTTTGCACTGAGAGGCAAGCTTCTGAGTAAAAGCAACAAGCACCTGACAAGGGAAGCCAGCCAGCCAGCCTGCCTGGACATCTTCTGGCTTCACAAGACACCTCATTTCAACGGGTATTTGGATAAACGGACTCAATCATAATTTGGGCTAAAAATGACTGGATATTTTCATAAAAGTATGAAAAACCCTGTTTTTAAACACAAAAATAACAGAGAAGGAGAATAAGGAACAAATTATTAACAGTCCAACTCTCTCATTATAAGGCTGAGTCTCCGTGATTTCTTGAGGTCACACTAGGTCTGCCACCCAAGTTTCCTGACTGCTCGCTGGGGGCTTTTCTACTGTATGAAGCTTCACTGCCTAGTTAACTTTTGTGTATTTTCTTTGCAATGATACTGACTAAATTCTAACTTTTCATTTTTACCTTGAAACACTGAGTGAAAAATGATATGGTATCTAACACTGTTAGGGAAACTTCAGTAGCAGTATTTCCTTCAAGAAGTGCCTGATGGAAAATGTTTGCTTCAGTTGTTGTAGAACCTGAGATTATAAAAAAAAAAAAAAGAAAGAAAGAAATTAAAACTGAATGACACAGGGATTCACATAACAGTTTTGAATGACTTTCTCTCCCAAAGACTCCAACAGAGAGACAAGCAAAAAGACACCAGGCTCTCAGTACCTGCAGACTTAGTGAGTTTAGCTGCATTTACTCCTTAATCAAATACGATCTGGGTTAATCAATTCTGCTATTTTTTACTTCAGCTCTGTATCAACAGCTCTGTAGCAAATAAATAGGTGCCTACTTCTTTGTAGCCAAGGTGTGAGTGATGATCTAGGTACGTACCTAAGAAGTAACGTGGGAGGCATTTTAGGCTGTGCTGCTCATTATATGTACAAAAATGAGAAATCAGAGAAAAGCAGCTATGTTGTGTACAGGGGTTTCCTATGGCCTGATGTTTTCAATGATGCCAATGGTGTGAGACTTGTTTCTAAATCAGAAGAAAAACAAAGCATCTGGGCCAACTGAAAGAGACAGGCTCAATACATTGCTACAAAAGACAAAGAGCAAAGCTGAAGGCTGCACCACTCCCATTTTTTTTTTTTGGAAAGGTCCTGAGTCTAGTAACTGAGCATCCACCTGCTCAAGACATTTGTGTTTATTATTAGTCCTTATCACAAAGCCAGTTCTGCTTGCTTCCTCTTAGCAACCTCTAAAGGACTGTCTGGTAATGAACATTCTCTCACTCTTTGACTTTGTATTAAGATTTGCTTTCAGAGAATAGCTTTCATTTATATAACCTCTAGCTTCCTATCAAACTTGTTAATATTTCAACCTGTGTGAAATACGTCTTTGTCAAAAGAGCATTTGCCTCTGCAGAGAGCTCAGCATGGGTAATCCCTTAAAAACATCACTAAATGAAAAATAGTCATTCTAAACAAACATTATATATACTATTTTATTCAGATTCATTATTTTCATTAAAGTACAGATAAAGGATATTGACTATAAAATCACATAAGAATAATAGTTCAATGAGAAAAGTAATCTCCTTCATATTAAACCAAGAACTCACTATTAACTAAAATCGCCAGAAACAATCCATGCATATTTGATCTTATATTCACATATGATGAAATGACTGTACAGAAACAGAAATATGCAAATGTATTGATGTATGTAAAATGATCTCCAGCTGTACTGGCAATTTAGGTTTAATAGTGAAGAGGTACTCCACACCCAAGGTAAGAGAAACCCAAGTAAGATGGTAGGTGTTGCAAGACAGCATCAGAGGGCAGACACACTGAAACCATACTCACAGAAAACTAGTCAATCTTATCACACTAGGACCACAGCCTTGTCTAACTCAATGAAACCAAGCCATGCCCACGGGGCAACCCAAGACAGGCAGGTCATGGTGAAGAGGTCTGACAGAATGTGGTCCACTGGAGAAGGGAATGGCAAGCCACTTCAGTATTCTTGCCTTGAGAACCCCATGAACACTATGAAGAGGCAAAATGATAGGATACCAAAAGAGGAACTCCCCAGGACATTAGGTGCCCAATACGCTACTGGAGATCAGCAGAGAAATAACTCCAGAAAGAATGAAGGCATGGAGCCAAAGCAAAAACAATACCCAGTTGTGGACGTGACTGGTGATAGAAGCAAGATCCGATGCTGTAAAGAGCAATGTTGCATAGGAACCTGGAATGTCAGGTCCATGAATCAAGGCAAACTGGAAGTGGTCAAACAAGAGATGGCAAGGGTGAACGTTGACATTCTAGGAATCAGCAAACTGAAATGGACCGGAATGGGTGAATTTAATTCAGATGACCATTATATCTACTACTGCAGGCAGGAATCCCTCAGAAGAAATGGAGTAGCCATCATGGTCAACAAAAGAGTCCGAAATGCAGTCTTGGATGCAATCTCAAAAAATGACAGAATGATCTCTATTCGTCTCCAAGGCAAACCATTCAATATCACAGTTATCCAAGTCTATGCCCCAACCAGTAATGCTGAAGAAGCTGAAGTTGAACGGTTTTATGAAGACCTACAAGATCTTTTAGAACTAACACCCAAAAATGATGTCCTTTTCATTATATGCGACTGGAATGCAAAAGTAGGAAGTCAAGAAACACCTGGAGTAACAGGCAAATTTGGCCTTGGAATGCGGAATGAAGCAGTGTAAAGACTAATAGAGTTTTGCCAAGAAAATGCAGTGGTCATAGCAAACACCCTCTCCAACAACACAAGGAAAGACTATACACATGGACATCACCAGATGGTCAACACCGAAATCAGATTGATTATATTCTTTGCAGCCAACGATGGAGAAGCTCTATACAGTCAAAAAAGACAAGACCGGGACCTGACTGTGGCTCAGATCATGAACTCCTTATTGCCAAATTCAGACTTAAATTGAAGAAAGTAGGGAAAACCGCCAGACCATTCAAGTATGACCTAAATCAAATCCCTTATGATTATACAGTGGAAGTGAGAAATAGATTTAAGGGTCTAGAACTGATAGATAAGAGTGCCTGATAAACTATGGAATGAGGTTCGTGACATTGTACAGGAGACAGGGACCAAGACCATCCCCATGGAAAAGAAATGCAAAAAAGCAAAATGGCTGTCTGGGGAGGCCTTACAAATAGCTGTGAAATGAAGAGAGGCGAAAAACAATGGAGAAAAGGAAAGATATAAGCATCTGAATGCAGAGTTCCAAAGACTAGCAAGAAGAGATAAGAAAGTCTTCCTCAGTGATCAATGCAAAGAAATAGAGGAAAAGAACAGAATGGGAAAGACTAGAGATCTCTTCAAGAAAATGAGAGATACCAAGGGAACATTTCATGCAAAGATGGGCTCAATAAAGGACAGAAATGGTCTGGACCTAACAGAAGCAGAAGATATTAAGAAGAAGTGGCAAGAATACATGGAAGAACTGTACAAAAAAGATCTTCACGGCCCAGATAATCAGGATGATGTGATCACTAATCTAGAGCCAGACATCGTGGAATGTGAAGTCAAGTGAGCCTTAGAAAGCATCACTATGAACAAAGCTAGTGGAGGTGATGGAATTCCAGTGGAGCTATTTCAAATCCTAAAAGAGGATGCTGTGAAAGTGCTGCNCCAGGTTAGGTGGTCTGGTATTCCCATCTCTTTGAGAATTTTCCACTGTTTATTTGATCCACACAGTCAAACGCTTTGGCATAGTCAATAAAGCAGAAATAGATGTTTTTAAACCCTGCTCGTTATTTAAAATAAAAATAAACATAATAACAAAAATAGGCTATGAAGCACCATATAGGCATTAAAGGAGACCTCAGAGCGTGTTATGGGCTTCCCGAGTGGCTCAGAGGTAAATAATCTGCCTGCCAATGCAGGAGATGCAAGAGATGTGAGTTCAATCCCAGGGTTGGGAAGATTCCCTGAAGAAGTAAATGACAATCCATTCCAGTTTTTGCCTAGGAAATCCCATGGACAGAGGAGCCAGGTGGGCTACTCTGCATGGGGTGCAAACACAAAATGGCAAAATTAATTTCAGCCAATCTGGAAATCAAAGCAAAAATTATTAAACTTGAATGAGGAAGATGCTAATAAAAAGAATAATTAAGGATGAAATATAAAATTAGGAATGCAAGGCATGAACTCTTATTCAACCAGTAACAAAGCTTCTAAATATGTATAGCAACACAAGGGAAACCAGGAAGCAAGTTTCATCTAGATCTACTTGGCACTCCAAATAATACTGCATTCTATTAGTAAGGAAAATTATGAGTTATGACTATTATGTTGGTGGCTTACAATCTTGCCCACACCTAGCAACTGTTTTTGCTGGTGAACAGTTAGCAGGTAGAAAAGCTTTGCTGTTTTAAGGATGTGGAGTTGCTAATGAGTCAGCTTTCATGAATGCAACTTACTGTAGGTATGTGAAAAGCTAGAAAAAAAATTTCTACCTTTATAAAGAAAAAATTGGTTAAGATGATGAATCATTTTTGGTTAACTTTACTCAACATATTTAGTCAAATATTTCCTGTGACCCAAAGTATCATTCACTCAGGAAAGAAAAATTAAGTATGTAGTAGACACCCAATAAATTGTATTGAAATGAATTGTAGTGATCTATCTACCTGACCTGTCTCTTGAGAAATCTGTATGCAGGTCAGGAAGCAACAGTTAGAACTGGACATGGAACAACAGACTGGTTCCAAATAGGAAAAGGAATACGTCAAGGCTGTATATTGTCACCCTGCTTATTTAACTTCTATGCAGAGTACATCATGAGAAATGCTGGACTGGAAGAAGCCCAAGCTGGAATCAAGATTGCCAGGAGAAATATCAATAACCTCAGATAAGCAGATGACACCACCCTTATGGCAGAAAGTGAAGAGGAGCTAAAAAGCCTCTTGTTGAAAGTAAAAGAGGAGAGTGAAAAAGTTGGCTTAAAGCTCAACATTCAGAAAACGAAGATCATGGCATCTGGCCCCATCANAGCTAAAAAGCCTCTTGATCGTGAAAGAGGAGAGTGAAAAAGTTGGCTTAAAGCTCAACATTCAGAAAATGAAGATCATGGCATCTGGTCCCATCACTTCATGGGAAATAGATGGGGAGACACTGGAAACAGTGTCAGACTTTATTTTTTTGGGCTTCAAACACAACTGCAGATGGTGATTGCAGCCAGGAAATTAAAAGACGCTTACCCCTTGGAAGAAAAGTTATGACCAACCTAGATAGCATATTCAAAAGCAGAGACATTACTATGCCGACTAAGGTCCGTCTTGTCAAGGCTATGGTTTTTCCAGTGGTCGTGTATGGATGTGAGAGTTGGACTGTGAAGAAGGCTGAGCACCGAGGAATTGATGCTTTTGAACTATGGTGTTGGAGAAGACTCTTGAGAGTCCCTTGGACTGCAAGGAGATTCAACCAGTCCAAGGATTTCTTTGGAAGCAATGATGCTAAACCTGAAGCTCCAGTACATTGGCCACCTCATGTGAAGAGTTGACTCATTGGAAAAGACTCTGATGCTGGGAGGGATTGGGGGCAGGAGGAGAAGGGGACGACCGAGGATGAGATGGCTGGATGGTATCATGGACTCGATGGACGTGAGTCTGAGTGAAATCTGGGAGATGGTGCTAGACAGGGAGGCCTGGCGTGCTGCGATTCATGGGGTCACAAAGAGTTGGACACGACTGATCGACTGAACTGAATCTCTGTTTCAAATGACTACCCTACCTACGTTTTGCACTGACTGTGAGTAAGTGTAAATAAACGTTCCAGGCTATTAAGATGCTGAAGCCTGGCCTGCTTTATTTCTGATCTGTTTCAAAGTGCTGGCAAGGTTTGTGATTTTCAGGCTACTTCAAAGTGTTTTGACAGCCAGGCATTATGCACCCTAACGTAAAGGTTAAAGTTAGGAAATGAAGTACTTTAATACTGTATCTCAATGTTAGATTGTTTTAACTAATGAATGACTTGATTTCCACATAAACACTGTGCTATGCTCCATATCCTACCAACTATTATTCGGCTTAAATGAGACATCACTGGAAACTGTATGATGATTACTATGTATTTAAAATTGCTTATACTACAAGAACTTGGATCAGAGCTGTTTTACTCTATAAACATGTCTATTTCCACATTTTATTTTGTTCTCCTTGAATTTTAGGGTATCATTAAAAACTTAACAACTGGGTAATACAGGGACTGAGGAAAAAGCCTTTGTCCATCTTCTACGAAACACAGAGGGCAGGTCAGCAGACGCTTAGTGATTAAGATTGATGGACCTGGGATTTCTTTGGAAGGAATGATGCTAAAACTGAAGCTCCAGTACTTTGGCCACCTCATGCGAAGAGTTGACTCATTGGAAAAGACCCTGATGCTGGGAGGGATTGGGGGCAGGAGGAGAAGGGGACAACCGAGGATGAGATGGCTGGATGGCATCACTGACTCGATGGACGTGAGTCTGAGTGAACTCCGGGAGTTGGTGATGGACAGGGAGGCCTGGCGTGCTGCGATTCATGGGATCGCAAAGAGTCGGACACAACTGAGCGACTGAACTGAACTGATCTTCCTTAGTAAAATTTGGTTATATGGTTTTGTTTTCTTATTAACTCAAGATAATATCACATTAGTATGAATGACTGATGCCATTTGATGAACAATGTCATCATGCAACCTGAAATTATTTCCTTATAGTTCAGTTTCCTCATTTAAAACATGATAGCAACATTTGCTAAGTACCTATTTTAATAAAGCAATTCATATTGGACTAGTGTAATATATGTAAGTAAAATATATAAAACAAACACTATTAGATAAAAAAGAAAATAAATTTATAAGAACACAATAATGCAATAATGGTGAGAAACTTTAACACAATATTATGTGTGTTCAATAGACTAAAATCAAGTAAGAACATAGAAATTTTTAATAGCATGATTGAAATGGCCGAATAAATTAATATTGGATATTATGTTATAAAAACATTTCATGAAATATGAAATAATTGTCTTAAAACTGACTTTCTGTTAAACCAAAAATTAGCCTCAGTGCATTTTGAAAAGTTATAAATGTATCAGCTGTATTATTTGGTGTGAAAATAATAAAACTATAAAGTATAAAAATGAAAAAAAAAGTGAAAAAGGTCTAAAGAAACATTTCATTCAATAAAAAATGCAAAATTTAATTACTCTTTTTAGAAGACCATGAAAATATTAAAAGAATACCACATTTATGTCTGAGTCTGTTTGTATTTTGTAAATAAGTTCCTTTGTATAATTTTTTAAGTTAATGGTCATGAGAGGGGAAGAGGGGAATAAATTAAGAGTATGGGATTAACAGATGCACACTACCATACATAAAATGAACAAACAACAAGGGTTTACTGTATAGCGCCGGGGGCTATATTCAATCTTTTGTAATAAACTGCAATGGAAAAGAATCAGAAAAAATATAAATATATATTTTATATGTATCTATATTTTACACTTGAAACTAATACAATATTGTAAATAACTGTACTTCAATAAAAAAAAGAATACATTTAAAATGTATGTGATACAGATTTCCACTCTGGCTGTGACAGAGTTGCTAGTATTACAGTGAACAGCTGTGAAACTGGATAAAGTATGTGCCATTGTATAGCAGCCCAGAGAGGATGTAATTGCTCGAGCAGGGAGTACCAAGGTTAGCACTACCACACCCATCTCGGGTTCCTCTCTGGGAAATTTCCAAATGGAAGTAGAGACTTTGTGCAGAATTAAGTCTGGCTGGTGAAGGGAACACTGTGGCTGGATCACTAAAATATCTGAAATTGTGAGTCACGACACCTGAGAGAAGGAAGCTTCTAAGATGTAGCCCCATCAGACGTAGGGTCTCATCCTGGGTAGAATCCTAACTGTGCAGTGCCAAGACTCTGGAGGCATAGCAGAGAGCAGCTGCTGGTGGACAAGGGCTAATGGGGATTAGTGAGGCTACAGGGAGTGGGGAGATGTTCGAGTTCTGAGTCAACTGAATAGGAGAGACCTTGGTCAATACCCTAGACTTTCAGGTGACATTGAGAAAGGTCAGTGAACCAAAGATAAGTCAAATGATCCAGACTTGTGTGTGCATGCTAAGTCGCTTCAGTCATGTCTGACTTTGTGACCCTATGGACCATAGCCCACCAGGCTCCTCTGTCCATGGGATTCTCCAGGCAAGAATACTGGAGTGGGTTGCCAAGATCTCCTCCAGGGGATCCTTCTGACT
Source organism: Aepyceros melampus (assembly GCA_006408695.1). NCBI lineage: Eukaryota > Metazoa > Chordata > Mammalia > Artiodactyla > Bovidae > Aepyceros > Aepyceros melampus. The sequence continues at coordinate 105,711 of SJXQ01003341.1, read as the reverse complement.
CAGGGATCAAACCCATGTCTCTTATATCCCCTGCATTGGCAGGTGGGTTCTTTATCCCCTAGCACCACCTGGGAAGCCTGATCCAAACTTACATAAAATGGGAAAAAAAAAAAAAGAAAAGAAAAGAACATCTGAGATCTATGGGACAATTGTAGTGATCCCATATATGTATAATTTGAGACAATGCATTTTTGAAGAGCTACTGGCTAATTATAGTCTAAAATGTATGAGATGTACCTAAGCTATATGTGCAAAAAACTCATTAGCTTTATACTAGTTAATGAAAAAAAAATAAAAGATTGCAGCAGAAACACAGTTCTGAATAAGTTTTCCAAGTGCTCCCTTACATTCCACATCCTACCTTGCAATCATATTGAGGCTTTGCAACTATTTCTAACCATAAAATGAGTGGATGTAGTGTCTCTCCAGGACCTAGGCAGTTAAAAGACTGTATGTCTTCTCTCTCTCTTCTCTCTACTCCAGCACCAAAGTGGCTAGTGTTTCAGAATGTAACTAGAGGAGAGAAGAGGGCCCGTCAGGCCTCACCAGACTTTTCTCAATCTTTGTCAAGTTCAACCACTGGAGTCTGCGTGTCATAACAGTGTTAATTACTCAGTTATAAAATGTTATAAGAATATAGTGAGACCAAAGCTAGAATGGTAAGAAAAAAATGCTAAAAATACAAGCATAAACCAATGAATTTAAAAGAAGTAAAAATGATCATTTTTCTTCTAAATTTTTGATAGAATAAGCAAGTCTAATCAAGAATTGATATACAAATCAACATTAGTATTAGTTTTCTAGGGCTGTCAAAACAAATTGTACCAGCTGAGTAGTTTAAAACAGAAACTTATTCTCTCACAATCACAGACAATAGAAATTCAAAATGAAGGTATTAGCAGGACTATACTCTCTTTGAAAGCTCTATGAGAGTATCCTTCTTTGTCTTTTTCCTGGTTTCTGATGGTTGCTAGCAATCCTTGGCTTTACTTGGCTTGTGGCTGCATAACCTTAATCTTTGCCTCTATCATCATCTGGCCTTCTTCCTATGTGTCTATCTGTGTCTTTGTGTCTTCTTTACTTATAATGAGTCCAGTCATATTTTATTTACATCCCTCCCTAATTCAGTATGACCTTAACTAATTATATCTGCAAAGACCATATTTCCAAACAAGATTACATGCACAGATACTTAGTATTAGGACAAACATATCTTTTGTGTGTGTTAATCACTCAGTTGTGTCTGACTCTTTGCGACCCCATGGACTGTAGCCCACCAGGCTCCTTTGTCCATGGATTTCTCCAGGCAAGAATACTGGAGTGGGTAGCTATTCCCTTCTCCAGGAGTTCTTCCCGACCCAAGGATCGAACCTGAGTCTCTGCATTACAGGTGAATTCTTTAACACCTGAGCCACCAGGGAAGCTCATATCTTTTGGAGAGACACAATTCAACACAATTCAATTTGCAACATAAGGGATATAACAATTGTGGGGGGTGTGGTTTGGAAAACAAGAGGCAATGTCAATGCCCTAAAACATAGTATGACATATATACTTTCCTGGAAAGCCATTCAGTTCAGTTCAGTTCAGTCGCTCAGTGGTGTCCGACTCTGCGATCTTATAACCTGATTTAAACTCAAGTGTCTCTTTAAAGGCCCTATCTCCAAATAAGATCACATTCTATGATAATAAGAGTTACAGCTTAAACACATGAATTTGGGGAGATACACTTCATCCATTGACCTTCCTAGGTTGGACTTTTGCCAAAGGAAGGAATGTGTATGAGATTTCGAAGGAGTAAATGAAACAGCCCAAAATGTACACCATTTCCTCTTAAGACATTTGTCAGTTCTTAAGTGGTGCGTGGGGTGGTAGGAGTAGGTGGTGCTGCTGCTGCTGCTAGAAGCCAGGAAATCAAGCAAAAAGCATCTGCTGAGAAGCTAAAAAGCTAAATAGAAATTCGGGCAATCTCTTGGTACTGGAGTTAGGGCCGCCAGGGAGGTGAAGCTATCACAAATATGATTTAAGTTGAAATACCCCCTAGAAACAGCTACTCCCTAAGAGTAAAAACAAGCAAAAAAAATGTGTGCCTCAAAAATCCTAAAATTATAGCAATTGCTGCTTACATTAACATGATCTGCCTTTATTCTATCTGCCTGCCAGAAGAATATTAAGTTCATTCTGGAGGAAGATAAAATCTTCTGGAGCCCCATTTTTTTTCAGACCATTTTTCATGGATAATGACTGGTATTCAAATTAATTGGTGTGCCAGGAAACTGGACCCAAATGATTAAAAGGCAAGAGATAAAGGAAAAGAGAAAACATAGTGGAAATAAATCATAGGTAATCACAATATTCAAGCTATCAGACACGGATTTTAAAATACTTACAATTAATGTGTTCAAGAAAAAGATGAAAAGTTGGGTCATTCCTCCAGTGAACTGAAATACATAGAAAACAATCAAATGGAAACTCTAGAACCAAAAATAATGCAGTATTAAATTAAGAATTAAATCAGTGTAACAGCAGATTGGGCTTTCCTGGTGGCTCATGGTAAAGAATACACCTGCCAATGCAGGAGACACGAGTTCGATCCCTGGGTTTGGAAGATCTCCTGGGGACGGAAATGGCAACCCATTCCAACATTCTTGCCTGGGAAATCCCATGGACAGAGGAGCCTGGCGGGCTACAGTCCATGGAATCACAAAGAGTAGGACATGACTTGGTGACTGAACAACAGCAGCAACAGCAGATTAGGCAAACCAGAGAGAAACAAGCAGCTGGAAGGTAATCAGAAAATATCTTGATTGAAGTACATACAAAAAAATAAGGGCAGGGGAATTAAAAAAGTGTCAGTCTCAAATGGCATATAGTGAAAATGTATAGACTGTGTGATTCGGATCTAAGAAGAAGTGAACAGAAAAATGGAGCAGAAGAAATACTCAAAGAAAATCTGGCCAAAAACTATTTGAAACTAATAAAAAAATAAAAGTCACAGATTCAGGAATCTCTTAAACCCAAACAAGAAATACAAAGAAAAGCACAGCTTGGCACTTCATAATAAGAAAAAGAAAACCTTAATAGCTGCCAGAGAAAAGAGACACACGACCTTCTAAAAGCAGCGATAAGACTGCCACCTGAATTTTTAATAGAAACAATGGAAGCCAGCAGACAAGAGAATGACATGTTTACAGTGTAGACAGAAAATTTAAAAAAGAGAGAGAGCAAACAGTTCCCATATGTAACGACATGATTTAATGTCATCATGCTGACAGAAGAATCCAGGCATAAAAAATTATATACTGTTTAATCCCATTGAAATAAAGTTCAGAAGCAGGCAAAAGAACTCTCTGGTGAGGCAAGTCTGATGTCAATTTCCTTTGTGGTCCAGCAGATACTGGTAACGGGCACAAGGGAGACTTGTAGGAGTGTATTTGTAGTGCTCTATGTTTTGTTCCAAGTGATGTAGCAGTGAGGTCACTTTAAATACTCATGGGATATATGCTTAGGTTTTCTGTACTTTATAGGAATGTACTATGCTTCTGTTTTTTTTTTCCTTTAAATTTTAATAAGAAATAAAAAAGTTATCTCCTTAAGGAATTCTAATGTGCCTCAGGTTAGAGAACAACAAGCTCTGGGACCCTTGACAGTGGGCTGGTGTTTATGCTTCTTCAGCCAATTGTATGTGAGGCTCCGACTCCCAGTTGGACTAACTGCAGCCTTGTTGGACTCATGGCACTTTGGTTAATCTAAGTACCACTGAGAAAAGCCATACTGCTGGAGACCCCTCACCTGAACAAAGACCTGCCCTGTACCCCAACCCATGGAATTTTTCAGCTTCTGCTCTACTCCTAAAATCCTTCCTCTAGATAATAACAGAGCATACCAAATATAAGTCCCATTATATCAATTCCCCTTAAATAAGCTTCAGCTGTTCTCTTCCTCAAAAGTTGAAAATTTAGAATTCTAAGACCCCTATGTGCAAAACTTCTAAGAAGTTTACCTTGCCCAAAGCTTAACAACTAAAAATATCACTTCCTTTTCTCCTCTCCACTTTGACTCCTTTTCTTGCTCCCAATCACAGATCCCAATTCTTAATCACTCACAAGACTTTGGGAATGGACAGACACCCTGATTTTAACACAAAGTGATGGTAAGAATCTCTTCTTCTGACCACAGATATTATAGGATTCATCTGGGGAGCAAAGGATTCTGGTTATTATATATAGAAATCCAGGGAAATGCCTCCTTGAGAACAGTTTAACAGTCATTATGCTTATTTTGCAAAGTGGGAAGCTTTGCAAAACCTGAAATGGCTTGGATCGGTGCAGCAATTAGATAGATCTGCCCAATCTTGAAAGACGTGCATTCTCTTTCAATCTTAAGCAAGAAATTCCAGCAGAGCTGGGCCAGTTTCATACAGTAATGATTAATGCACTTATTGATGTATATGTTTGTTGAAGGTGCCACAGGATTTTCTCTGTCTGGTCTGAGAAAAGGGTAATTTCCTAGAGAAAAATGTGCTTTGTGTTTCCGCTCAGTTTTATTTATTTATTTGTTTTACATTATGATAAATTGCACTGTGTTTTGGGAAATGAAATGGTACATGCTAAAATAAAAGAACAGAGTGGAAGAACACAATATGGAAAGCAGCTGGAGCATCTTAAGATAAAAGAGGGAAGCAGAAATGACAAAGAGTTTTCAAAATAATTAATTTCCTCTTCATCATCTAAACAAACAAAAATTTTATCTTCTGGGATCACTGGGAGAGATGAATGTTTGATAACACTCACATTCAAAGCAGTTTGCTGTGATGGATAGGTATCCAGCCTCTACCACAAAGAAGCATTGTGGTCCTGAGTAAATTAGTTTGTCTTTCTGTGCCTCAGCTTCCAAATTTGCAAAAACAGAGTGATAAGCATAGAAATAATTCACAAAGAGGGCTTCTATGTGCCAGTGTTCTAAGCACTTTACATATATTAGTTCATTAAATCATCATGAAGCAGTGAATGCAATTATTATCATCTCTACTTTACAGTTGAGGAAACTGAGGCTCAGGGGTACTAACAGGCATGACCACACAGCTAGTGAGTGACAGAGACTGAATCAAACCTAGGCAGTTGGCTGCGTGTCCATGCTCTCAAAAGTATTAAATTCTACTGCTTCTGTAGGTTTGAACATGTCACTTTTCTTAAAGTGCTCCTCCCCGAATCACCACCAGCATGAAGTCCAAACTCCACAAAGTGGAGTAGATTGCCTTTCATGATGGAGCCTAATCCTGCCTCTACAGTCTTCCCTCCTCCGAACTCTGGCCACTACAGCACCTCCCCGACCAGCCACACAAGGGACTCTCATCTCGTGATCCCTGAATATCACCGGCGCCCGTTCATGCCCTGGCTCTGCTCTTATTCTTCCCTCTGCCTGCAGCGCTTTTCTTCCACTGACCACTTTTGATCTTCTTTATGGACTCCTGTCCTTCTTTCAGGTAAGTCCCTTTATGTGCCCTCTAGGAATGACCTTGATTCCTCTGGGCACAGATGAGTCATTCATTTTCTATGCTTCAATACAGCTTAATGTGTGCTTTGGTTGTAGTGTTTGTCACTCAGTATCACATTATTTATGTATGAATCTCTCTCTGCTGCCAGAGCATGGTTCAGATAATGGGTTTCTTCTGTACCAGTCTAAGAAATTAGTGGTACTAGATCACTGGGTTGAGAAGGATTTTTGAAGGCATATTTGAATTCAGTAGGAGAATGTTCGGAGAGGGTGATGGCACCCCACTCCAGTACTCTTGCCTGGAAAATCCCATGGGCGGAGGAGCGTGGTAGGCTGCAGTCCATGGGGTCGCTAAGAGTCGGACATGACTGAGCGACTTCACTTTTACTTTTCACTTTCATGCATTTTAGAAGGAAATGGCAACCCACTCCAGTGTTCTTGCCTGGAGAATCCCAGGGATGGGGGAGCCTGGTGGGCTGCCATCTATGGGGTCGCACAGAGTCAGACACGACTGAAGCAACTTAGCAGCAGCAGCAGCAGCAGCAGGAGGAGAATGTTAAATGCAGATTTCATAAAGGCAGAGACATCACCTGACTTTTACATCTTAGTGTCTGTGGTGCCAGGGCTTCCCAAATGGCACTAGTGGTAAAGAATCTGCCTGCCAATACAGGAGATGTAAGAGACACAGGTTTGATCTCTGGATTGGGATGATCCCCTGGAGGAGGGCGAGGCAGCCCACTCCACTATTCTTGCCTGGAGAAACCCATGGACAGAGGAGCCTGTTGGACTGTAGTCCACAGGGTGGCAAAGAGTCAGACAAGAATGAAGCAACTTAGCACACACGCTTATAGTGCCTATTTCAGGTTGAGTACACAGTAGACACTCATTTGTATCATGATGTCTCCTATAGCAAGAGAGGTGAAGGTGGTTACGTTCATGCTGGATATTTTACATTCCTCTAATAGAAATCTGTATGCAGGCCAGGAAGCAACAGTTAGAACTGGATGTGGAACAACAGACTGGTTCCAAATAGGAAAAGGAGTACGTTAAGGCTGTATATTGTCACCCTGCTTATTTAACTTATATGCAGAGTACATCATGAGAAACACTGGACTGGAAGAAACACAAGCTGGAATCAAGATTCCAGGAGAAATATCAATAACCTCAGATATGCAGATGACACCACCCTTATGGCAGAAAGTGAAGAGGAACTAAAAAGCTTCTTGATGAAAGGGAAAGAGGAGAGTGAAAAAGTTGGCTTAAAGCTCAACATTCAGAAAATGAAGATCATGGCATCTGGTCCCATCACTTCATGAGAAATAGATGGGGAAACAGTGGAAACAATGTCAGACTTTATTTTGGGGGGGGGGGGCCAAAATCACTGCAGATGGTGAGTGCAGCCATGAAATTAAAAGACGCTTACTCCTTGGAAGAAAAGTTATGAGCAACCTAGATAGCATATTCAAAAGCAGAGACATTACTTTGCCAACTAAGTCCATCTAGTCAAGGCTATGGTTTTTCCAGTAGTCATGTATGGATGTGAGAGTTGGACTGTGAAGAAGGCTGAGCGCCAAAGAATTGATGCTTTTGAAGTGTGGTGTTGGAGAAGACTCTTGAGAGTCCCTTGGACTGCAAGGAGATCCAACCAGTCCATTCTGAAGGAGATCAGCCCTGGGATTTCTTTGGAGGGAACGATGCTAAAGCTGAAACTCCAGTACTTTGGCCACCTCATGCGAAGAGTTGACTCATTGGAAAACACTCTGATGCTGGGAGGGATTGAGGGCAGAAGAAGAAGGGGACGACAGAGGATGAAATGGCTGGATGGCATCCCTGACTCGATGGATGTGAGTCTGAGTGAACTCCAGGAGTTAGTGATGGACGGGGAGGCCTGGCGTGCTGCGATTCATGGGGTGGCAAAGAGTTGGACACGACTGAGCAACTGAACTGAACTGAACTGAATAGTCACTGAACTCTTCAAGGGGAAAGACAACTTCATATTTATCTTAGTGTCTTTGTCACCTCATTTAGTCAATTGAACTAGATAATATTGCTATATAGATACATTGTTGAAACAAGTGTTGTAAAGCTCAAAGAGTCTGTGCTGATGTGAGGCATGAAGGAGGAGACCAAGTCATGTTATGCATTCTGTCTTTTATTCTGTAATGATCAAATGGACCCCTGCAGAAAGAATGCTTTCTGTGACCGAAGATGTGTTCGCTGATCTGTGACTCTCTTGCCCCACCACCCTCACTCCCACCATGTTGGAAAATAACAGCAGGTCCACCTGAGGGTTAGAATGAAGAGGGACACGGCAGCTGCCAGAGGGGCTGGGAGATTGTGAGACAGGCTTCGCATTTATTGTTTTCTCCTCCAGTTCTCAGGAATACCTTCATCTCCCTCACTTTTTACTCTTGCACCTCCTCTCCTAGCTCTGTGTTAGCCAGCCTGGTGTGTCCAGTGCTTGTCCCAGAAAAAAGTAAATCAAAGTACCTCTCCATTGTCCAAGTTGTCAAATGACAAGGAGAGGGATTTTGGTCCTAAAAATGATTCAGTCAGTTCAGTCAGTTCAGTTGCTCAGTCGTGTCCAACTCTTTGCCACCCCATGAATCGCAGCATGCCAGGCCTCCCTGTCCATATCCATCTCCCAGAGTTCACTCAGACTCACATCCATCGAGTCAGGGATGCCATCCAGCCATCTCATCCTCAGTCACCCCCTTCTCCTCCTGCCCCCAATCCCTCCCAGCATCAGAGTGTTTTCCAATGAGTCAACTCTTCGCATGAGGTGGCCAGAGTACTGGAGCTTCAGCTTCAGTATCATTCCTTCCAAAGAAATCCCAGGGCCGATCTCCCTCAGAATGGACTGGTTGGATCTCCTTGCAGTCCAAGGGACTCTCAAGAGTCTTCTCCAACACCACACTTCAAAATCATCAATTCTTTGGCACTTAGCCTTCTTCAAGGTCCAACTCGCACATCCATACATGACTACTGGAAAAACCATAGCCTTGACTAGATGGACTTAGTTGGCAAAGTAATGTCTCTGCTTTTGAATACGCTATCTAGATTGGTCATAACTTTTCTTCCAAGGAGTAAGCGTCTTTTAATTTCATGGCTACACTCACCATCTGCAGTGATTTTCGAGCCCCCCAAAATAAAGTCTGACACTGTTTCCACTGTTTGCCATGAAGTGTGGGACCATTTGCCATGATCTTCTTTTTCTGAATGTTGAGCTTTAAGCCAGCTTTCACTTTCATCAAGAGGCTTTTTAGTTCCTTCACTCCGCCAAAAGGGTGATGTCATCTGCATATCTGAGGTTACTGATATTTCTCCTGGCAATCTTGATTCCAGCTTGTGCTTCTTCCAGTCCAGCATTTCTCATGATGTACTCTGCATAGAAGTTAAATAAGCAAGGTGACAGTATACAGCCTTGACATACTCCTTTTCCTATTTGGAACCAGTCTGTTGTTCCATGTCCAGTTCTAGCTGTTGCTTCCTGACCTGCATATAGGCATCTCAAGAGGCAGGTCAGGTGGTCTGGTATTCCCTTTTCTTTCAGAATTTTTCACAGTTTATTGTGATCCACACAGTCAAAGGCTTTGGCATAGTCAATAAAGCAGAAATAGATGTTTTTTCTGGAACTCTCTTGCTTTTTCAATGGTCAGCAGATGTTAGCAATTTGATTTCTGGTTCCTCTGCCTTTTCTAAAACCAGCTTGAACATCTGGAAGTTCACTGCTCACGTATTGCTGAAGACTGGCTTGGAGAATTTTGAGCGTTACTTTACTACGGTGTGAGATGAGTGCAATTGTGCGGTAGTTTGAGCATTCTTTGGCATTGCCTTTGTTTGGGATTGGAATGAAAACTATTTTAAAATGAGCCAAGGCCAGATGGGACATTTCCACTCAAGATGCCAACCAGACAAGCCTGTGACTCCTTCATAAGGATATTCTATATACTTATCAGTTAAGTATAGGATCCTGCTCTTTGGAAGGCACCAGAAACTCTCAATGAAAAAAGCAGAAGACCCAAAGAGAGGGATGACAAAGAGGTCTGATCAATGAAACACTTTAGCAGCACCAAGGGGCCCAGTGCCCTTTGCTGCCTCCAGAAGGTGCTGATAATGTAATTGGTGAAACAAACAAGTATTCTCTGAACAGATTCTGTTTTCAGACCTGCTCAAATAGCTCTTCTGAGAAGATATGAACAATATAAGTTTTCTCTTCTCAGAAGAAAGTAGAGCACGACACCTTGTTTTGTTTTAATTCACCTGAACTGGAATAAATTAATTTAAAAATAATTTGGTTACATTCTTTAAGATATTCTGGGAATATTCAAAGTGTCATAAAATCAGATAGCTTTGAAAAGGGGAGCATTTCCTCTTCTCTGATCTCCCTCTGGAGCTTAGGATGAACTCACTAGGAGAGTTAAGCAGAGCTGTCCAATAGAATTTTCTATGATGATGCAATGTTCTACATTTGTACTGTCCAATATGGTAGCCGCTGGCAATGTGTGCCTACTGAGTGTTTGATATGTAGCTGGTGTGGCCTTATTTTACTCTTTTCTTCAAAATGAATTCTAAAACCTAGCCAGATGAATTTTATTCATTCCCCTTAACGTAACACATTTATCTAAACCTGGAAACCATCATTCAAGCTGAGTCTGATATACAAATTCCAAAACCCTTGGGATTTGGTGTCAGGAACTATACCTGACCAAAAGAAGCCACATAGCCCAGCCTTCTTTTAAGTGTTTACTTTGAATATTCCCTGGCCCCCTGCTACCTATTTCCTCAAGATGAAATGTTAGCCTAAGATCTTTTCTAACCCTCACCAGCTTCCCTGCTCAGACTTGTTGAAACACTTATTTACTGTGATCAATGTCCCTCCTCCACCACGTCCCACCTCCACTGATCACTGTCCCACCTCCACTGATCCTTCCTTACTTTGGGTCCCTGGAAGTAGCCCTGAAAATGACCTTACCCAAGTTCCACATTTTATGGAAGGGAATACTAAGACACAGAGAGTTACTGATTTGTATCAACTCTCATAGAGACTTAATCCTCCCCACTAAAATCTTACCCCTTTACTCAAGGTTCATCTCCAGTGCCCTTGTTCCCTACGAAGCCTTCTGTTTTTGTACCTACTAATATAGCAGATAGTGAAGAAGAACTAAAAAGCCTCTTGATGAAAGTGAAAGAGGAGAGTGAAAAAGTTGGCTTAAAGTTCAACATTCAGAAGAGTGAAACGAATCGCTGGTCTAGGTTCTATGCAGGATGCAGGATGCTTGGGACTGATGCACGGGGATAATCCAGAGAGATGGTGTGGGGCGGGAGCGGGGAGGTGCGGGTCAGGATTGGGAGTTCATGTACACTCGGGCTGATTCATGTTGATGTATAACAAAACAAATATAGTATTGTAAAGCAAAACAAACTAAAAGATAAAAATTAATTAAAAATAAAATAAAATAAAAAGCCTCTTGATGAAAGTGAAAGAGGAGAGTGAGAAAGTTGGCTTAAAGCTCAACATTCAGAAAATGAAGATCATGGCATCCGGTCCCATCACTTCACAGGAAATAGATGCGGAAACAGTGTAAACAGTGTCAGACTTTTTTTCTGGCTCCAAAATCACTGCAGATGGTGATTGCAGCCATGAAATTAAAAGATGCTTACTCCTTGGAAGAAAAGTTATAACCAACCTAGATAGCATATTGAAAAGCAGAGACATTACTTTGCCAACAAAGGTCCATCTAGTCAAGGCTATGGTTTTTCCAGTGGTCATGTATGGATGTGAGAGTTGGACTGTGAAGAAAGCTGAGTGCCAAAGAATTGATGTTTTTGAACTATGGTGTTGGAGAAGACTCTTGAGAGTCCCTTGGACTACAAGGAGATCCAACCAGTCCATTCTCTACAGGAGATCAGCCCTGGGTGTTCATTGGAAGGACTGATGCTAAAGCTGAAACTTCAATACTTTGGCCACCTCATGCAAAGCGTTGACTCATTGGAAAAGACTCTGATGCTGGGAGGGATTGGGGGCAGGAGGAGAAAAGGACGACAGAAGATGAGATGGCTGGATGGCATCATCGACTCGATGGACATGAATCTGAGTGAACTCCGGGTGTTGGTGATGGACAGGGAGGCCTGGCGTGCTGCAGTTCATGGGGTTACAAAGAGTCAGACATTACTGAGTGACTGAACTGAACTGAACTGAACTGAAGCTAAACTTTATACCAAATGGACATATACAGAGCATTCCAACCAACAGCAGGCGAATACACTCTTTCAAACCCACCTGAAACATATCCCAGGATAAATCATACTGTAGGTCACAAAACAAGATTTACTAAGTTTTAATATATTGAAATCATATCAAGTATCTTGTCTGAACACAGTGGTATAAAATAGAAATCAATGGCAGCAGGAAACTTGGAAAATTCACAAATATGTGGAAATTAAATGAATATTAATGGGTCAAAAAAGAAATCAAAAGAGAAATTCAAAAATATCTTGAGGAAAAACAAAAATGGAAACACAACATAATAAACTTTGGGGATGCAGCAAAAGTAGTCCCAGGTGGGAAGTTTGCAGCAACAAATATTTAATTAAGAAAAAGTAAGATCTTAAACAGGAAAACTAAACCTACATCCCAAGAAACTAAAAAGGGAAGAAAAAGCTAAACCCAAAGTTAGCAGAGTAAAGATTAGAGCAGAAATTAATAAATTAGAGACTAGAATGACAATGGAAAAAACCAACAAAAACTAAGAGCTGTGTTTTTTGAAAAAAACAAACAAACAAAAACAAAAAACAAAAAAACACCAACAAACCTTTAGCCAGACTAAGAAAAAAGGGATGATTCAAGTTAATAACGTTATAAATGAAAGAAGAAACATTACAACTGACACCACAGAAATACAAAGAATTGTAAGAAACTAGTAAGAACAATTATATGCCAACAAATTAAAAAACTTAGAAAAAATGAATACATTCCTAGAAAAACACAGTTTACCAAGACAGAAGCTTGAAGTAATAGAAAACTGAACAGAACTATAATGCGCATTGAGATTGAACTTGTAATGAAAAATCTCCCAACAAATAAAAGCTCAGGATGAGAAGACTTCACAGGTGAGTTCTCCCAAATATTTAAAGAATAATTAATACAAATCCTCCTCAAACTCTTCCAAAATATTGAAGAGAAAGGAATACTTGCAAATTCATTTTGTGACGTCAGCAATACCCTGATACTAAAGCCGGAAGAATAATACAAGAAAATAAAATTACAGACCAATATCTCTGACGAACTGAGATGCAAAGTTCTCAACAAAATGTTAGCAAACCAAATTCAAGAGCATAGTAAAAGGATCATACACTGTGATCAAGTGGGAGTCATCCCTGATATGCAAGAACGGTTTAACTTAATGCAAGCCATAAGTATGATACATCACATTAATGAATGAAAAATTAAAATAGTGTAATCATTTCAATAGATGCAGGAAACGCACTTGACAAAATTCAACATCTTTTCATGATAAAAACTCTCAACAAATTAGGTATATAAGGGATGTTCCTCAACATAATAAAAGCCACATCAAGGCCACAGCTAACATCATACTCAACAATGAAAAATTAAAAGTCGCTTCTCTAAGATTAAGTACCATTCAAGAATATCCACTCTGATTTCTAATCAACAGTGCTAGAAGTTCTAGCCAGGGCACTTAGGCAAGAATAAAGAATAACAGGCATCCAAATTGGAAAGGAATAAGTAAAATCACCTCTATTTTCAGGTGACATGTCCTTACATACTGAAAATCCTAAAGACACCACCAAAAACTGTTAGATCTAATATATTCAATAAATAAAATTGGCAAATTTGCAGGATACAAAATCAACATATAGGAATCAGCTGGGTTTCTATACACCAACAACAAACTATTTGAAAGAGAAATTAATAAAGAATCTCACATACAATAGTATCAAAAAACAATAAAACACTTAGGAATAAAGTTAATCAAGAAGTACACTGAAAACTATACACCATTGATCAAAGAGCCTGAAAACAGCACAAAACAGTGGAGCGGCATCCTGTGTTCTTGGGTTGGAATAATTAATACTGTGAAAATGTCCACACCACCAAAACCAAGACACAGATTCAATGCGATCTCTGTCAAAATTTCAATAACATTTTTTCACAGAAATAGTTAAGAACTATCCTAAAATTGGTATGGAACTACAAAAGGCCCCATATATCTGAGGCAATTCTAAGAAAGAATAACAAAGCTGGAAGTATCATACTTCCTGATTTCAAATTATATTGCAAAGCTAGTTATCAAAACGGGATGCTACTGGCATAAAAGTTGGCACACAGACCCATGGAACAGAACAGAGAGCCCACTTATGTACACTCAGTTTTTGGCAAGAGCATTAAGCGCACATACAGGAAAATGAAGTGCTTCAATAAATGGTGCTGAGAAAGTTGGATATCCAAATGCAAAAAACTATAAATGGATACCTATCTTACACCACTCAAAAAAATTAACTTGAATAAAAGACTCCAATGTAAGGCCTGAAACCATAAAACCTGAGAAGAAAACATAGGGGCAAACATCCTTGACATTAGATTTAGTAATGATTTTTTCATAAAACACTATAAACACAAGCAACATAAACTAGAACAAACAAGTGGAACTATGTCAAACTACAGAGCTTCTGCACAGCAAAGGAAACAATCTATAAATTAAAAACACAAACTAGATTGAGAGAAAATATTCCCAAACCACATATCTGTAAGTGGTTAATATCTAAAATATATAAAGAACTCACACAACACAAAAAGGAGAGTGAAGAAACGAGAGAGAGAAAAGGCTGGCTTAAAACTCAACATCAATAAAAGCTAGGATTATGGCAATGGTTCCATCGCTTCAAGGCAAATAGAAAGGGGAAAAGTGGAAGCAGTGGCAGATTTCGTTGTTTTGGGCTCCAGAATCACTGCAGATAGTGACTGCAGCCATGAAATTAAAAGGCACTTGCTCCCTGGAAGGAAAGCTACGACAAAACTAGACAGCATAGTAAAAAGCAGAGACATAATTTTGCTGACAAAGGTATACATAGTCAAAACTATGGCTTTTCCAGCAGTCATGTATCAATGTGAGAGTTGGACCATAAACAAGGCTGAGCACTGAAGAATTGATGCTTTCGAACTGTGGTGTGGGAGAGGACTCTTGAGAGTCCCTTGGACTGCAAGGAAATCAAACCAGTCAATCCTAAAGAAAGTCAATATTGAATATTCAATGGAAGGACTGATGCTAAAGTTGAAGCTCCAATAGTTTGGCCACTTGATGCAGAATCAACTCATTGGAAAAGACCTTGATGCTGAGAAAGATTGAAGGCAAAAGGAGAAGGGGGCAGCAGAGGATGAGATGGTTCGAAAGCATCACTGATTCAATGGACGTGAATTTGAACAAACTCTGGGTGCAGTGAAGGACAGTGGAGCTTGCTGTGCTGCAGTCCATGGGGTCACAAAGTGTTGGACATAACTTTACGACTGAACAACAACATACAACACAATAGCAAAAAAGCAAATGATCCAATTTAAAAATGGGAAAATAAGCTAAACAGACATTTTCCCTCCAAAGAAGATATATGAATGGCTAATAGATATGTGAAAGTCTGCTCAACATAATGAGTTATGCACATGTGTGTGCTAATTCACTTCAGTCACTTCTGACTCTTTGTGACCCCATGAATGATAGCCCACCAGGCTCCCCTGTCCATGGGATTCTCCAGGCAAGAATACTTCAGTGGGTTGCCATGCCCTCCTCAACTAATCATGAGAGAAATGCAAAAATAAAAATCACAATGAGATATCGACTATTTTCTAAAAGAAATAATAAATGTTGGCAAGAACTGGAGAAAAGAGAACACTTACACACTGTTGGTGGGAATGTAAATTGGTACAATGATTATGGAAAACAGTATAGCAGTTCCTCAAAGAAAACTGACCACTATATGGCCCAGCAATCCTACTCTTAGGTATATATCCAAAGGAATTGAAATTAGCATCTCAAAGAGATATCTACATCCATGTTCACTGCAGCATTATACACTATAGTCATGATACGGAAGCAATATATAATTCAGCCATAAAAAAGAAGGGTAATCCTGTCACTTGTAACAACATGGATTAATGTGGAGGGCATTATGTCAAGTGAAATAATCAGACCAAAAAAAAAAAAAAACCCAAAACAAATATTGTATGGCATCACTTATATATGGTATTTTTGAAGTCAATTTTATAGAAACAGAATAGAAAGGTTGTTGCCAGAATGAGGTAGGGGGAAATAAAGTGGGTAAATTGAAGGACACACATTTTTAATGATAAGAAGACTAAGTTCTAGATATCTTATATATATCATGGTGACTATAGTTAATAATGCAGTACTGTATACTTGAAAGTTGCTGAGAGTAGATCTTAATTATTTTCATTACATAAACAAAGTACTTAACTATGTGAAATAATATAGTGTTAATTAACTTGATACTAGTAATATTTCACAATGCATGTGTGTATCAAATCATCACATCATACACTTTAAATTCATAAAATTATTCTTGTCAATTTTTCCTCAGTTTAAAAAAGCCAAGTAGGCAGGAAGTCAGAAAATATACAGAAAAGCTAAATAAGACTACTGAGCGACATGACCTAACTGACGTTATAGTGAAACATACATCAATGCAGAATAAGCATTCTTTTTAAGAGTTTATGGAACGTTAACCAAGATAGGCCACATTCTTGGCCATAAGACACACCTTAACATATAAAAAGAATAAAAATTATACAATGTCTGCTTTTGGATGACAGTGACATTAAACTAGCAATTAATAAAAGAGAGATAATTAGAGAACCCCCAAATACTTGGAGATTAAATGTCATACTTCCAAATAACACATGGGTCAAAGAAGAAATTTCAAGTGAAATTTTAAAATATTTTAAACTAAATGAAAATGAAAATGCTAGTTATCAAATTTTGTGGAATACAGTGAAAGCAGTACTTAGAAGGGTACTTATAGCATTCAATATATATTAGGAAAGAAGAAAGATCTAAAATAGATCATATAAGTTTCCACCTTAGCAAAATAGAAGAAAGAAGAACAAACTAAATCAAAAGCAAGCAGAAAAAGTCTTCAGGTTCAAGATGGTGGAGTAGAAGGATGTGTGCTCATCTCCTCTTGCAAGAGCACCAAAATCACAACTAGCTGTTGAACAACCACTGACAGGAGTCTGCTGGAAAAAATCAAATCCCATACCCATCAGGTGGACGACCCACAAACTGGGGAACAGTATTATCAAAGAAATTCTCCCACTGTTGTGAAGGTTTTGAGCCCCATGTCAGGCTTCCTAGCCTGGGGATCCAAAAATGGACTGGGAACCCCAGGGAGTCTGGCCTTGAAGGCCAGTGGGATTTGATTACAGGACTTGAGGAAACAGAGTCTTAGAGGGTACAAAGAAAATTTTCTGTCACCAATACCCAGAGGAAAGGAGCAGTGACCCCATGGAAGACTGAACCAAAACCACCTGCTAGTGTTGGAGGGTCTCCTATGGAGGCAGGTGTGGCAGGGGCTCATCTCAGGGACAGAGGCACGGGTAGCAGCGCTCCTGGAAGATCCCCCGTGGCGTAAACCCTCTTGGAGGTCACCATTAACCCTACCATAGCACCTGTAGACTCCAGGGCTGGGTCATCTTGGGTGGAACAACTAACAGAGAGGGACAATCTCACCCATCAGCAGATAAGTGGATTAAAAGCTTTACTGGGCAAGGCCCTGCTTATCAGAGCAAGATTTAGTTTTTCCCATCCTGTCCCTCCCATCAAGAAGCTTATAGAAGCTTCTTAGCCTCATCCACCAGAGGGTACACAGAAGACAGAGAAACCACAATACCACAGTGGCTAGAACAAAAACCACATTACAGAAAGTTAACCAAGATGAAAAAGCAGAGTTATGTTCCAGATGAAGGAACAAGACAAAACCCCATGAGAACAACTAAATGAAGTGGAGATAGGCCATCTGTCAGAAAAGAATTCAGAATAATGATAGTGACGATGATCCAGGGTCTCAGAAACAGAATGGAGAAGATGCAAGAAATGTTTAGCAAAGACCTAGAAGAACTAGAGAACCAGCAGGTGGAGATGAACAATACATTAGGAGGGATAAATAGCAGAATGACTGAGACAGAAGGAATCAGCGACTTGGAGGACAGAATGGTGGAAATCACTTGACAAAGTAGAATATAGAAAAAAGAATGAAAAAAAAATCAAGATAGCCTAAGAGGCCTCTGAGACAACATTAAACGCACCAACATTCACATTATACAGGTCCCAGAAGGAGAAGAGAGAGAGAAAGGACCTGGGAAAATATCTGAAGAGATAATAGCTGAATACATCCATAACATGGGAAAGGATATAGTCAACCAAGCCCAGAAAGTGCAGAGAGATCCATGCAGAATAAACCAAGGAGGAACAGCCCAAGACTCACAGTAATCAACTAACAAAAATTAAAGACAAAGATAAAATATTAAAAGCAACAAGTGAGAAATGACAAATAATATACAAGGGAATCCCATCAGGTTATCAGCTGATTTCTCAACAGAAACTCTACAAGCCAGAAGGGAATGGCATGATATATTTAAAGTGATGAAAGAGAAGAACCTACAACCAAGAATACTCTAGCCAGCAAGACTCATTCAGATTTGACGGAGAAATCAAAAGCTTTCCAGATAAGCAAAGGTTAAGGGAATTCAGCACCACCAAACCAGCTTTACAACAAATGCTAAAGGAACTTCTCTAGGCAGGAAACATAAGAGAAGGAAAAGACCTACAGAAAATAAGCCCAAAACAATTAAAATGGTAATAGGGTCATACATGTCGATAATTACCTTGAATGTAAATAGATTAAATGTACCAACCGAAAGACATAGACTGGCTGGGCAGATGAAAGCATGTGCATGTATGCACTTCCACTAACCACATCAGTCTGCTTGACCCTCCAAATTTTATGTAATTATTTTATATTGTTAGGTTAATTATGTTCCCATTATGACTTGCAATTGTGATTCTCTTTTATTTTTTGTCAGGCTATTGATTATTAAAATTGATAAGCGTCTACTCTTGTGATTATGTAACTATTACTCAGTTAACACCATCATATGATTGATCAACAGAAAAATAATAGAATCCCATATCACCAAAACCCAGACAAAAACATTACAAAAAAGAAAGAAAACTACATGCCAGTATATCTCAAGAGCGTAGTGCAAAAATTCTCAACAATGTCTTAGCAAATAAAATTCAACCATGTATAAAGAGAATTGCACACCTTGATCAAATGGAATTTATCTAGATATGCAAGGCTAGTTCAGCATTCAAAAATTAATTATGTATCACATAATTATGATATGTATTGATACATACAATATATATCAATACATATTGATACATATAATTATGTATCAATTATCCATCACATCAATAGATTTAAAAAGAAAAATCACATGATCATGTTAATAGTGCAGAATAAGCATTTGACAAAATTCAGCACCCATTTATCATAAAAACTCTCAGTAAACTAGGAATATAGGGGAAACCCCTCAATTTGACAAATAATATCTACCCAAAAACCCTACAGTTAACATTACACTTAATGGTAAGAAACTGGAAGCTTTCCCATTAGGATCAAGAATAAGGCAAGACTGTCCCACTCCCCTCTCCTTTTCAATGTCATACTGAAAGTACTAGCTAAAGATGAGAAAAGGGTGAGGAAGAGCATACAGATTGAGAAGGAAAAATTAAAACTGTTCACAGATGACATGATAGTCTATGCAGATATCTGAAGGAATCAACAACAAAAAATCCTGGAATTTGTAAATGATTATAGCAAGGCTGTAAGATAGAAGATTCGGAGAAGGCAATGGCACCCCACTCCAGTACTCTTGTCTGGAAAATCCCATGGACGGAGGAGCCTGGTAGGCTGCAGTCCATGGGGTCGCGAAGAGTCAGACACGACTGAGCAACTTCACTTTCACTTTTCACTTTGATGCATTGGAGAAGGAAATGGCAACCCACTCCAGTGTTCTTGCCTGGAGAATCCCAGGGATGGGGGTGCCTGGTGGGCTGCTGTTGATGGGGTTGCACAGAGCTGGACACGACTGAAGTGACTTAGCAGCAGCAGCAAGATAGAAGATTAATATATCAATACAAAAATCCATTGCTTTCCTATATACCAGCAATAAACAAGCAAAACTTGAAATTAAAAACATAATCCATTTACATTAGGACCTCCAAAACTTAAAAGCTTGGATATTATCTAGCAAATATGTATAAAATTTGTATGAGGAAAACTGCAAAACTCTCAAGAAGAAAATTTTAAAACTAAATAGAAAGATATTCAACGTTCATGGACAGGAAAACTCAATATTGTCAAGACGTTAGTTCTTTCCAACTTGATCTATATATTCAATGCCATCTCAATAAAAATCACGGCAAGTTATTTTGTGGATATGAACAGGCTAATTCTAAAGTTTATAGAGAGAATGGAAGACCCAGAACACCCAACGCAGTATTGAAGAACAAACCTGGAAGACTGATGCTACTGCAAGAAGACTTATTATAAGGCTACAATAACCAAGACATGTGGTATTGGCAGAAGAACAGACGAATGAAAGAGAATAGAGTCCAGGAATAGACCCCTGCTGACATTGTGAGTTGCTCTTTGACACAGAAGAAAAGGCAATGCAATGAGTTAAAGATAGTCTTTTCAACAAATGGTGCTGGTACATGCAACTGGACATTCACGTGAAAAAAATAATCTAGACACAGACCTTAAATCCTTCACAAAAATTAACTCAAAATGATCCATAAACATAAGCATAAAACAAAACTATAAAATAACAAGAGAGAAAACCTAGGTGACATTGGGTATGGCACTTACTCTTTACATGTAACATCAAAGGCAGAACTCACAAAATAAATAACTGACAACCTGGGCTTCATTAAAATTAAAAATGTCTGCTTTGTGAAAATCATTGTCAAGAGAATAAAAAGATGAGCCACAGACTGAGAGAAATCACTTGTAAAAGATGCATCTGATAAAGAACTATTATCTAAAATACATGAAGAATTCGTAAAACAATAAGAAAAGAAACCACCTGATTTTAAAATGTGCCAAATACCTTAACATCTCACCAAAGATACACAGATAGAAAATAAGCACATGACAAAATGCTCCATATCACATGTCATTACATAATTGCAAATTTAAACACTAAGATATCACCATATACCTATTTTAAAAGTCAAAAGTCGGAACACCAATATCAAATGCTGGCAAGGATGTGGAACAATAGGAACTTTTATTTATTTATGATGGGAATGCAAAATGGTACATCCGCTTTGGAAGATAGCTTAGCAGTTTCTTACAAAATTAAATATACTCTCATCATCAGCCAGTTCAGTTTAGTTGCTCAGTCGTGTCCAACTCTTTGCGACCCCATGAATCGCAGCATGCCAGGCCTCCCTGTCCATCACCAACTCCCGGAGTTCACTCAGACTCATGCCATCGAGTCAGTGATGCCATCCAGCCATCTCATCCTCTGTCGTCCCCTTCTCCTCCTGCCCCCAATCCCTCCCAGCATCAGAGTCTTTTCCAATGAGTCAACTCTTCGCATGAGGTGGCCAAAGTACTGGAGTTTCAGCTTTGGCATCATTCCCTCCAAAGAAATCCCAGGGTTGATCTCCTTCAGAATGGACTGGTTGGATCTCCTTGCAGTCCAAGGGACTCTCAAGAGTCTTCTCCAACACCACAGTTCAAAAGCATCAATTCTTCGGTGCTCAGCCTTCTTCACAGTCCAGCTCTCACATCCACACATGACCACTGGAAAAACCATAGCCTTGACTAGACGGACCTTAGTCGGCAAAGTAATGTCTCTGCTATAGAGCCCATTAATTGCACTCCATGGCATTTACCCCAATTAGTTGATACCTTGTGTCCACACAGAAGCCTACACATGAATATTTATAGAAGTGTTATTAATAATTGCCAAAACTTGGAGGTAACCAATATGTCTTTCAGTAGGTGAATGGATAAACAAACTGCGGATCATCTAGGCATTGGAATAATATACAGAACTAAATAAATAAGCTATCAAGCCAAGAAAAGACCTGGAGAAACCTTAAATGCATACTACTAAATGCAAGAAGCTAATCTGAAAAGGCAACAGAGTATATGATTCCAACTATATAATATCATAGAAAAAGCAAAACTATGGAGACAGTTAAAAAGAATCAGTGATTGCTATGGATTGCTAGCAATGATTGCTATCAGAGATGAACAGGCAGAGCATAGAGGAATATTAGGGCAGTGAAAATATTCTGATGATAGTACAATGATGAATATGTGTTATACTTTCGTTCAAGCGTGTAGCTATAAAAAGCCAAGAGTGAATCCTACTGTAAACTATGGACTTGAGGTAATTATGTGTCATGTGGGTTCATCAGTTATAACAAACGTAGCATTCTGGCAGGAGATGTTGGCAGGGGAGTGACTTGCATGTGAGAGAGGTGGTCAGTATAGGACATTCTTCCCACTTCTCTTAATTTTGCTGTGAACATGAATCCAAAAAACCTATACTTTATATGATGCTTATTAATAACAATGATGATTCTACCCCCAACATGGGAAACAATGCAATGATATTCACTTTCACCGCTTATATTTAGCACTGAGTTAGAAATCCTAATAAGTGTGTTGCTGTTCAGTCCCCAAGTCATAGCCAACTCTTCACAACCCATAGACTGCAGCATGCTGGGCTTCCCTGTCCTCACCATCTCCCAGAGTTTGCCCAAATTCGTGTCCATTGAATCGGTGATGCCATCCAACCATCTCATCCTCTGTCGCCCTCTTCTCCTAGCAAGTACAATAAGGCAATAAAAAGAAACAAAAGGGATATAGTTTTGGGAAGAATTAGTTAAGCTCTATTTATGGATGCGGAGAAGGCAATGGCACCCCACTCCAGTACTCTTGCCTGGAAAATCCCATGGATGGAGGAGCCTGGTAGGCTTCAGTCCATGGGGTCGCTGGGTCGGACCTGACTGAGCGACTTCACTTTCACCTTTCGCTTTCATGCATTGGAGAAGGAAATGGCAACCCACTCCAGTGTTCTTGCCTGGAGAACCCCAGGGACGGGGGAGCCTGGTGGGCTGCCGTCTATGGGGTCGCACAGAGTCGGACACGACTGAAGTGACTTAGCACTTAGCACTATTTATGGATGACATAGTTAGGTTCATAAAATAAGGAGTCAATCTACAAAAATCCTACTGAAATGAGTAAGCAAATTAGAAATGTTTCAGAAAAAAAGTCAATAGACAAATATACATTGTATTTTCATATATTAGCAGTGGGTTACTAGGAATTAAATTTTTAAAAATATCATTTCTATCACCATTAAAATATGAAATATTTAGACATAAAATTAAAACATATAGAACACTGCTGAGAAAAATTAAAGAAAATTTAAGTAAGTGGATAAAAAAGAGGTCATGTTCATGTATTGGAAGACTCGGGATGTTAAGATGCATTTTCTGCCTAAATCAATTTATAGTTCAACAGGAAATTCGACCAAAATTCTAGTAGGTTTTAAAAATAGAATTGACAAGTTGATTCTAAAAGTTACATAAATAAATAAAGGAACTAGGATAGATAAAATGATTTTGCTAAAAAAAAAAAAAAGAACACAGATGGAGAACTTATAATACTTGATGTCAAATCTTACTTATTATAGTGATGAAAAGAAGCCAGGTGCAAAGAGTATATACTGCTGCTGCTAAGTTGCTTCAGTCATGTCTGAGTCTGTGCAACCCCATAGACGGCAGCCCACCAGGCTCCCCCGTCCCTGGGATTCTCCAGGCAAGAACACTGGAGTGGGTTGCCATTTCCTTCTCCAGTGCAGGAAAGTGAAAAGTGAAAGTGAAGTCGCTCAGTTGTGTCCGACTCTTACCAGGCTCCTCTGTCCATGGGATTTTCCAGGCAAGAGTACTGGAGTGGGGTGCCATTGCCTTCTCCAGAGTATATGCTACATGATTCCATTTATATTAAACTCCAGGAAAACTAGAGAGATAGAAAACAAATTAGTGGTTTCCTGAGGTCAGGGATGGGTAGAAGGTAGTGATTAACTGGGAAAGGCCACAAGGAAACCTTCTAGGGCAAGTAAAAGGAATGCCCTATATCTTGTCTATGGTGGTGGTCATACTGCTTTATACATTTGACAAAACTCATTGGTCCATATACTTAAAATGTGTGTGTTTTATCATAATAAATTATACCCCAATGAAATGTATCTTTAAAAATAACATCTATTAAGATATCCCCATGAAATATAAAGAACTGGCACACATTTACTCCAGATTTCCCCTGAATCCCTCTCCTCAATGTTTGTCAAAAGCACTTGGTAATTTTACCTGAGTTTTATCATTGTCAAGTCATTATTGCTTTTACATTGTTATCTTTTAAAAGTCAACTAAGAAAGGAGTTTGCTTCAAAACAATAATGACAATAGCTTAGACCGTTCTGTGTCCACATTACTTCAACAGTCACCACAGTTTCTTTTATATTGTGACTTCCCCATTGTGAACTCTTGTTTTATCTCCTTGTGAGCTGGTTTATATTTTTAAGTAAGTAATTTTCCAGAAAACATAGATGTGGTATTTTTCCTGAAAACGTGTGTAACTGAGAATTTACCTTTCATGTGGGATTCTTGAATCTCAACTTTCCTTTAAAAATTCTGGATCGGTTACTTCTAGTTTCTTCTGCTCTCTAACATGGCAAAGAAATACGAGCCCAGCCTGATTACTGTCAGTATTGAGAAATTCTTCTTCCTTTGGTCCCAGACCTCCTGATTTTCCGTATTTCTCAGGACGTTCCTTTTCACAGTCCCTTCTAATACTTCTTCCTCTTCTGCTCTTGAATACTGATGCTCCTAGAGCCTCTGTCTCGGCTCTCTTTCCTTCTCATGCTGAGCCAAGGGTTACAAATTCAGTCAAGTCTACAATTTAAGGCAATTATTTCCTTGGGAAAAATAATGTTCCAATTTTTCCAATTTTCTTGTCTTATTTGTCAATAAGACAAATTATTTTCTTGGGAAATGCATATTGCCCCAGGAATTAAAGTGATATAAAGCCTTAAGAGACCAATAATTAAGGAACAAATAGAGAAGATTCATGTAGAACTACGTCCAAAAATGGTGCAATGGCCTGAGTGCCTTACCAGTTCATGGGATGAAGGATTTACATGCCACATAAACTGTGAGAGAAAAAAGAAAAAGACACAAAAGATCACAGTTTATTCTCTCAATGTAGATAATCATTACACAAAAACACAGTAAATAAAGCAACAAACCTAAATTACTTAATAGCACTATAAAATCAAATCCAGTATATTATAGTAAAGGAATAATATGTGCCAATGGGCATTACTCAAATAAGTAAATATGATTTAATAGGAAATAATACATTAATATGGATTTTCCTAGTGGCTCAGACAGTAAGGAATCTGCCTGCAGTGCAGGAGACCTCAGTTCAATCTCTGAGTCGGGAAGATCCCCTAGAGAAGGAAGTGGTTACCCACTCCAGTATTCATGCCTGAAGAACCCATGGACAGAGGAGCCTAGCAAGCTACAGTCCATGGGGTCACACACAAAATCAGATATGGCTGAGCAACTAACACACACACATTAATAAAATTTACTGCATCCTTAGGCAAAAGGAGAAAACCCTATGATAGATATGAAAAGGCAAGAAAAATCTGCTTTCTCTTGGGATGCAGAAAATGACAAGGGAACACTGCTTCCCCTCATAAAAAATGGCTTAAGAAAAGCCAGATAAACTATAAGATGATCAGTCTACCTGAACTCATCAGTGAACTATGTCATAGGTGACAACACGAACTAGATATCAGAGTGAAAAGCCCATTTGAGGAGAACTGGAATATGCAAACTATTTCCTTCTGGCAGTGGGCAGAAGGAAGGGGCAGTTGCACAAGAGCAGTGGACCACTGCTAGGAATTTGCAAGATGTGATATTGTGAAGACAACTATAGCAAGAAATACTCAAACCCAGTTCCAACAGAAGTTAGATTAACTCAACAACTTCCCCTCACACACACACACACACACACTAATGGTCTCACAGAAAAAGTCATGTCCCTCTCAGGCAGAAGAACTATTTGTCTCGGTCTGTGCAGTTTTCTTCACACCATGTCCAACATCCAACAAAAAATTACAAGATGTATTTTTAAAAGCTATAAAAAAATTGTCAAGAGATAAGGCAACCCATAGGACCAGACCAAGAGATGAGCCAGATGTTGGAATGATCACCTTAAAATAACTGATTAATTCATTAAAGGATCTAGTGGGGAAAGCATGTTTAAATAGATGGGGAATTTAAACATGGAGATGAAAACTATTGAAAAAATCAGGTAGAAATACTGGGGCGGGGAGGACACTATTATATCAGAGATACAGAAGAATTTCTTTTTAATTAATTTTTACTTTTTAGTTTGTTTTGCTTTACAATACTGTATTCGTTTTGCTATACATTGACATGAATCAGTCACGAGTGTACATGAACTCCCAATCCCGACCCCAATCTCCCCCCTCCCGCCCCACATCATCTTCTGGATTATCCCCGTGCATCAGTCCCAAGCATCCTGCATCCTGCATCGAACCTAGACCGGCGATTCGTTTCACTCATGATATCATACATGTTACACTGCCACTCTCCCAAATCATCCCACCCTCTCCCTCTCCCACAGAGTCCAAAAGGCTGTTCTATACATCTGTGTCTCTTTGCTGTCTCGTGTACAGGTTTATCATTACCATCTTTCTAAATTCCATATATATGTGTAAGTATACTGTATTGGTGTTTTTCTTTCTTGGTTACTTCACTCTGTATAATCAGCTCCAGCTTCATCCACCTCATTAGAACTGATTTAAATGTATTCTTTTTAATTTGATAGGTTTATCAGTAGACTAGATATAGAAAAGAATCACTGAACTTAAAGGTAGGTCAATAGCTGTTTTCCAAACTGAGATACAGAGAGAACATAAACAATGCTCTAAAGCTTTAGGATAATATCAAATTGAGTTACAAAAGAAGAAAGAACTTACAAGAAGAAATATTTGAAGAGGTAGTGGCAGAGAACTTTTCCAAATTATTGAAGGACAACAAACCACAGAGTCAAGAAACTTGGAGAAAAAATATTAAAAAGAAATCCCAACAGAAATCCCAGTAAGTTTTTGGTAGAAATTGGCAAGATAGCCCTAAAATTTACTGGCATACCATGTCCAGTTGTACTTTGTTTTATTGTGCCTTGCAGATACTGTATTTTTTTTTAATAAATTGAAGGTTTGTGGCAACCCTGCACTGAGCAGGTGTAACAGTGCCATTTTTCCAACATTTGCTTACTTCATGTCTCTGTTACATTTTGGTAATTCTTGCAATATTTCAAATATTTTCATTATGATTGTATTTGTGATGGTGATCTGTAGTCAGTGGTTTTTGATGCCACTGTTAGCAGTGTTTTGGGCACCACAATCCATGCCCATTTAAGAGAGTGCACTTAATTGATAAATGTCGCATGTGTTCTTACTGCTGCACCATCTGGCTGTTCTTCCATCTCTCTCCCTCCTCTTGAACTCCCTTATCCCCCAAGACACAACACTATTGAGATTAGATCAGCTGATACTCCTACAATGGTGTCTAACTGTTCCAGTGAAAGGAAGAATCTTGTGTCTCTCACCTTAAATCAAAAGCTAGAAATGATTAAGCTTAGTGAGGAAGGCATATCAAGGGTTGAGAGAGGCCAAAAGCTAGGCCTCTTGCACAAGTTAATCAAGTTAACTTGTGAATGCAAAGAAGTTCTTGAGGGAAGCTAAAAGTGCCACTACAGCGAACACATGCATAAGAAGAAAGTGAGACAGTTTTATTGCTGATATGGATAAAGTTTTAGTGGCCTGGATAGAAGATCAAACCAGTCGCAACATTCTCCTGAGCTACAGTTTAATCCTGAGTAAGGCTCTAACTCTTCAATACTGTGAAGACAGACAGGTGAGGAGGCTGCAGAAGAAAAGTTTGAAGCTAGCAGGTTGGTTCCTGAAATTTAAGAAAAGAAATCATCTTAATAACATAAAATTGCAGGAGGAAGCTGCAAGTACTAATGCAGAAGCTGCAACAAGTTTTCCAGAAAATCCAGCTAATACAACTAACAAATATGGTCCACTAAATAATAGATTTTCAATGTAGATAATACATCCTTGCAACCATCCCTGCAACCATCCTTGCAGTCCTATGAAAGTAGGACTTTCATAGCTACAGAGATGTGAATGCCTGTCTTTGAAGTTTCAAAGAACAGGCTGACACTCTTGTTGGGAGTTAATGAAGCTGGCAACTTTTAAGTTGAAGCCAATGCTCACTTACCAAATGGAAAATCCCAAGACCCTTAAGAATTTTGCTAATCTACTCTCTTTGCTCTAGAAATAGAACAACAAAGCCTGGGTGACAGCAACTCTGTTTACAATATGGTTTATGGATATTTTAAGCCCACTGTTGAGACCTACTGGTCAGAAAAAAATATCCCTTCCAAAATGGCATTGTTCACTGATAATGTACCTGGCTACCCAAGAGATCTGATTGAATATACAATAGATTAATCTTCTTATCCAGCTACCACAGCATCCATTTTGCAGTTCATGGATCAAGGAGTAATTTTAACTTTCAAGTTTTATTATTGAAGAAATACATTTCATAAGACTCTAGCTGCCATAGACAATGATCCCTTGGCTGGATCTGAGCCAAGTAAGTTGTAAGTCTTCTGGAAATGCTTCACCATTCTAGATTTCATTAAGAACATCTGTGATTCATGGAAAGATGTAAAAATATCAACATTAAACAGGAGTTTGGAAGAAGTTGATGCCAACCTTCACAGGTGACTTTGGGGGAATCAAGATTTCCATGAAGGAAACAACTGTACATGTGATGGAAATAGCAAGTGAAGTAGAATTAGAAGTAGAGACTGAAACTGTGGCTGAATTTCTGTAATTTCATAATAAAACTTTTCATGGATGGGGAGTTTCTTCTTACCAATGCAAAAATTGCACACACATAACTTAGACTATAGTATAGTGTAAATACAACTTTATGTGCACTGAGAAACCAAAAAATTCATGTGACTTGCTTTACTGAGATACTCACTTTATTGCGGTGATCTGGAATCAAGCCTGCAATATCTCTGAGGTGTGCCTATATATGGAAAAGCAAAGGAACGAAAATAGCCAAAATAATTTTGAAAAAGAAAGTTGAAAAATTCACACTATCTGATTTCAAGATTCATATACAGCTATAGTAATCAAGATAGTGATGTTGGTGAAAAGACAGAAAATATGATCAACAGAACAGAATAAAGACACAGCCTCACAAATACAGTTAACTGATTTTTGGTGAAGGATTAAAAATCATTCATTAGATAAAGGATAGCTTTTTCAACAAATGGTGCTGAAATAATTAGGCATCTATATGTAAAATAATTTACTTCAATCCATACTTCACTCCATATAAAAATTAACTCAAAGTGCATTATAAACCTAAATATAAATTATAAAACTATAAAACTTCTAGAAAAAAAATTTAGAGGAAATATTTGTGACTTTGGACTGAGTAAGATTTTATAGCTATAGCCTAAAAGCACAATTCATAAGAGAAAAAAATCAATAAATTAGACTTTATCTAATTAAAATATTCGACTCTTCAAAAGGCACAGTTTAGAAAATGAAAAGCCAGGACACAGATTGTAAATAAATACTTGCAAAATGCATATACAATAAAGAATTTGTGTCTAGAATATATAAGGAATAATTATAACTTAATAATAGGAAAATAACCCAATTGAAAAATGTACAAATGATTTAAGCACTTAACCAAAGAACATGTATGGATAGCAAATAAGCACATAAACAGAGGCTCATGGTTAGGAAAAAGTAAATTAAAAACACAATATGGTACCACTACATTTCTATTAAAATGGCTAAAGTTTTAAAAACTGATAATATCAAGTGCTGCTGAGGAATATGATTAATCAGAAAGAAGTCCGAAACATTTTTTGGTGGAAATGCAAAATAATACAGCTTCTGAGGAAAATGTTTGGCAGTTTCTTATAAAGTTAAAAGATACATTTACTTTTATATGTGACTCAGAAATTCTACTCCTAGGAATTTAGTCAAGAAGAATGAAAACATATGGCTACCCAATGACTGGAATGTAAATTTTTAGGAGCTTCATTTATAATAGGCCTAAATTGGAACCGTCTTACACTGTTTGTGGGTATATAAATTGGTGGTTCCTCAGAAAACTAAAAATGCAGTTGCCATATGATCCAGCAATCCAACTTCTGGGCATATACACAGAAAAAAACTATAATTTGAGAAGATACACACACCCTTATGTTCATAGCAATGCTATGTACAATAGCCAAGACACGTAAGCAACCTACATGCCCATCGGAATGGATAAAGAAGATGTGTGTGCGTGTGTGTGTGTGTGTGTGTGTGTGTGAAAGTAATGGAATATTACTCAGCCATCAAAAAGAACAAAATAAAATGCCATTTGCAGCAACATGGATGGACCTAGAGATTATCACACTAAGCAAAGTTAATCAGAAAAAGACAAGTACCATATGATAATCACTTACATGTGGAATCTAAAACACGCACAAATCAACATATCTACAAAACAAAAACGGGCTCACAGATACAGAGAGCAAATTTATGGTTGCCAAGGAGGGTGGATGGGAGTTTGGATTAGCAGATGTAATCTATCATATATAGGACAGACAAACAACACAGTCACATTATGCAGCACAGAGAACTACATCCAATATCCTGTGATAAAGCATAATAGAAAAGAATATGAAGGAGAATGTACGTGTGCATGACTGAGTCACTTTGTTGTACAGAAGAAATTAACACAATGTCGTATACTATATCTCAATAAAATTTAAAAAATAATAGGCCCAAATTGGAAATAATACAAAGGTTTATCAACTAGTAAATGGATAAACGAATTATGTTACATCCTAATAATGAAATACTACATGGCAATAGAAAGAAATGCAGTATTGATATGATAGGAATAAATCTTAAAAGTATTATGCAAAGTAAGAAGCCAGACACAAAACAATGTGTACAGTATGATTCCATTTATTTGACATTCTAGGAAAGGCAGAACTATAGGGATTAGAAATCTCCAATATATCCTCCGAATTCATAAGCTTAAATATTCTCCAAGTTAAATTTTCTTCAGGCAAATTAACTTATGCAAAAACAAACTTGTGTGACAACAAATTAAACTCAAGTTTTTGCCCTTTTAGAATGCAGAAGGGTGTTCATCATTGTACTATTTATAATAAATGCTTAAAGGAAAAAGTTGGTCAAATAATGTATGAAAAGAATACAGCCATTCAGTCATGTTATAGAGAATACTAATGACATATGGAAATGTTGATGTCATACATACAGGAGGAAAAGACAGCATACACAATAGAAACACTAAAAGCTAACAACTGTTGTGTGGTTACTATACCCACACAGCTGGGACTCCTCTGAGTGTTCTATAAATGCCATCCCATTCAGCTATGGCAACTACCATATTATTATTGTCATTGTTGTTATTAGCTTGAGATCCGGGACCTGAAGTTTAGGAAAAGCGATCGAACATGCAGCAAATAGTGGAGCTGGCTCTGAACTGAGGTTGTCTGGTCCTGGACCCCACTTATAACCAGTATGCGTCCTGCATGACTCTGAATCTGTATTAAAAAAAAAAAAAAAGAAACATACAATAGGGGCCTGGAAGCAGCTGTACCAAAATGTTAACACACTCACATTCTGGTGGGGTTACAGAGAATTTTATTTTACTTTTCTATGCTTTTAAGATTTATACCAAAAGAAAAAAAATGTTTATAAAAAGAAGTAAAATATTACATGAGATTTAAACAGGTGAAGACCCGGTCTTCCCTGGAAAAATTGCCTCCTCCTGAGACACCACATTCTAAGAGGGGGTCTAGTTCCTGTGTGTCCCTGGGGGCTATCCTACGAGGGCCTTGCACACTCCCTGGCTCTGCCCTCCTACCTGGGGTCACCCACCTCAGAAGTCTAGGATGAGCTGAGAAATACAGTCTCCAGAGAAAAGCCTTCCAGCTGCTTCTGCCAGTCATCCTGGACAGCCGCCTGGAGGGAGGCTGGGAGCATCCAGCTCTTTCTGAGTCTGACGCCTGCAGGGCTGGCCCCAGGCCCACCGCTGAGCACGGGCAGCACAGATCCTGGCTTCCCACCCCTGTAGCTGGGGTGGGGGAAATGGTGGAGGACAGGGAGCCCCGAGGCACTGGTGGCAAATGTTAACTGAAAAAGAAAAGACCTGTTTGATTAGACATGAAAGAAGAAAGAAAGAAAGACATGTCTTTCTTCCCCCAAGCTTCCCTTCTTTCCCCCACCCTACCCTCCCGGAGCTGTGTTCAAACCCCATTGCATTTGGAGGGAAATCCAACCCATGTGTTTCTGATTCATTTACACTTAACTCATCAAAACCCTGTTTTGAAAGAGACCATTGGATGGTCTACAAAGCCTGAGCAGAGCTCCCACTGCTGCGGGCTGGTTGTGGGCTCACCAAACACCCCTTCTAATCCACCAGGCCTGTGCTCAGGCTCTGCCCCGTGATGAGGGCTGTCTGAACCACACTCCCTGGCCTGGCCCCCTTGGACCCTTCCCCACTGCCTTCCATTTCTTTGGGAGCTCAGGCTGCCTGCAAGGGTCTGGGAAACTCACATGGTATGGAGAGGGGCCTCAAACGTGCCATCCTCCCTGGGGTAAGGCTGGGTTTGAGATGAGCTTGTAGAGGAAAACTTGAAAGAAGGACATTAACAGTGAGATTCCAGGCAGAGAAAGCACATTTGGGGGCCAGGTGCCCTGTGTGGGGTGTCCATCACAACGGGCCTGCACCCATCTCAGAGGAAGTGATGAGAGGAAGAAGCAGGGTGCCTTGTTGCCCACGTCTGTCTCTCCCATCACTTCTCAGCCTCATACCAGCTTGCACTGGATTTGAACGAAGAGATTGTCTTTCATCAAGAAGCACCTACTCACCACCACCAGGCCGAGAAGGTTTTCTTGAGTCAACGTGGGTGGTGCTCAGTGTCAACTATGCGCACAAAGGCAAGTTCTCCCAAGCAGACACTTGGGAGTCATTCAGCCAAAAATGGTTGTCTCAGATGCAAAGCACGTCAGAGCTAGGAAAGACAGAGAACTCTGTGGTTCAGCCCTCATGTTTATAGATCAATTCCCATGAGATCCTCCTCCAGAAGGATTTTCAGTAAGCCAAGCTCCTTGCTCCACTCACTTGCTGCTTTGGAAGAGTGCAGGGTGTGGTCAGAAGACACCAGGAAGGCTTGGCTCCTTCCAAGCAACGGCTAGAGTGAAACACACGGGAGCGAGAATGGAACCAGGAGAGTGGAAACTGAGTCCTTCTGGGTCACCATCATGATGACATACATTGTGACTGGTACAATAACCCCCTGCGTTGTGTGCATGCTGCTCCCTTTCCCCTTTGGTACTGGCAGGACGCAAGCAGTGCCTTGTGGGGACCTGAGGGGGGACATCAGGGGCTGAATGGGACTAGGGGCAGAAGATAAATGCCACTAGTGACATTTTATGGGGAGGTCCTTTCATCAGGAAGCTCAGAAAGGTTCAGCGTCACCAGCTACTAGGTTTTGACACCAGGGTCAAAATCACATCTTTCTGGCTCTAAAATCCATGCAACCAAAGAAACAGGATGGGTAGATAGAGCGGGGAAACTAGAGATGGCTCTGGGCTCCTGTTGAAAAACAGGAGGGTTGATAAACAAGGAAGCTCCCAGAAGGAGCTGCCGTTATGCAGGCCCTGAAAGAAGAAGAGGAGGGCTTACTATGGCGGGGAACAGGATGGTCCAAACGGATGAATCAAGGACCCTGCCAGTGGGGCGCTCACAGGCTCTGGACACTGACGGTACAGGGTGGTTGCACCAGAAACCTACCAGCAGGTGGCAGTATTTCAGAACAAGAAGGTGACAACTTAGGCCCATGGCAGAAAGAGGAGTCACTCAGCTCTATGCGCCAGGTATTGTCATAAATGTTTCATGCAGAGCGTCTCACTGAACCTTCACAACAATTCAGTGAGGTACTTACTATTATTAGCCCCATTTTACACATAAGAAGGGTTTAGTAATTTGTTCAAAGCCACAGAGCCAGGAAGTACTGGAACTCAGATTCTTACCCAGGCAGCCAACTCTAGATCCAGACCTAAACTCTATACAGATGTAACATCATGCCTCAGTCCACAGCATATGCTAAATTTTCATCATGGATTAAGTGTTGTACTGGGGGTTAGAGACCCCAAAGTGGTCCAGACAGCATCCCACTCAGACTCTGATTCTCTGGGATGATGGAGGTAGGCAGCAGCTAAGGGGCCGGGCACTGACTGGATCCTCAGACCTGGCTCACGTCTGGCTCCTCTGCTCACTGTGAGGTGGCCTTTGTAACTGACAGATGTCTCAGGCCTTCAGTTTTTTAATCTGTCTATTGCTATTGCATTTCAGTCGTGTCCGACTCTGTGCGACCCCATAGACGGTAGCCCACCAGGCTCCCCCGTCCCTGGGATTCTCCAGGCAAGAACACTGGAGTGAGTTGCCATTTCCTTCTCCAATGCACGAAAGCAAAAGGTGAAAGTGAAGTCGCTCAGTCACATCCGATTTAGCGACCCTATGGACTGCAGCCACCAGGCTCCTCCATCCATGGGATTTTCAGGCAAGGGGACTGGAGTGGGGTGCCACTGCCTTCTCCGAATCTGTCTATAATTAGGTGAGCCAGATGTGAGCCAGGTCTGAGGACCCAGTCAGTGCCCCGCCCCTTAGCTGCTACCTACCTCCATCATCCCAGAGAATCAGAGTGGTCAGGTGGCAGAAGCATCAGGCATGGAGTAGGCTGTGTGCTTTACTGAAATGACCACAAATATCAGACACGAAAGGCGGTGTCCACAGTAGGGGCCACGAGATGAGTTTCCCAGGTGTGGTTGACTGACAGGAGGATGAGGATCCCAGGGGGTGCCCTTCTGTCCCACGAAGGCAAGGCTAGGAGATGTGATCTTCAGGGGGTCTCGTAGCAAGCCAGACTCTAACAAGGAAGTGGAGGACTCGGAGCGCCCCGGCCAGCAGACCATGGTTTAACAAGCATTTTGCGGGCCTCCTAAGGGCCAGATGCCAGTCTTGTGTTGGCTCAGCCTGGGTCTTTCTTCTGTATTACAGATGTGCCCTAACAGACATCCACAGCACTGTCTTGCCATCACTTGCATTAGGCCCACTCAGGCCCCATCCAGGCCCACCTCCCACCTCTGCCCCTCACATCTGTGAGTAACCTGGACCTGTCAGAAGTTCTCTACACACTCTGCACAATCCACTGCACCATCACACCTGCAGGAGAGGGGTATCCACCAGGGCAGGAGATGACAAGACAGTTTCCACTCCCTGGGACGGCTGAGGCATTCAGAGGATGCCCGCCCCTGAGCATTGTGGGAGGTGAGGGACAGTGGCAGAGAGGTAGGGTCAAGCCCTATGCACCTGCGAACATGGTGCCACCTGAGGCTGCCAGCCGAGCTGGAAGATGTAGGGGCGCTCAGGCAGCAGGGCCTGCCACTCCTCTCTGCTTCCGTTTCTGACTTGCGAATATTCAGAAGCGGACATCCTCCCATCCGCTCCAACATGACTCCCCCACACATGCCCCATGCTTCTAGCCTTCCTTCGAAGATATGGCAAGAACAAAGGCGAGCGGCTCCTCAGGGTGGGCGGGGGTGACGGGAGTGCACGTCTGGCTCTAGCGTTATCTGCACGGAGGCACATTCCTTCCCTGGCCCGCCCCCACCCAGAAACATCATTATTCATCCCATCACACACACAGCTGGGGCTGGGGGAGGCCATGACAGGTGGGTCAGCCAGGGAGGTGGGGATGGGGCGCCTTGGTCTTCTCCCCAACCCCCAAACAAGACAGATATGTCCCCTCTGAACATGCTGGGGGAGATTATTTTAACAAGCACTTTTGTACCAGGAAATCAGTGTGTTTAACCTAACAAGCAAAGAACAGCCCAGTGGGGCCCATAAATCCCGTTCCCACCTATTAATTTTACGGCCTACATAAAGCAGTGTTGAAGTCCAAAGTATATGTGACCTAAAAAGGCATTGCTCATTCTGACACATATACGACGTGGCCAGGACTCGAACTCTGACCCTGACCCTCACTCCAGGAAGCCAGCTCCCAAGCCTCACAGGGTGCAGGGGCTCACACTGCAGAAACCTACCCAGCCTCCTCTGGAAGGTCAGGACGGCAGGGGGAGGGGTGGAGGATGCTGGGTCAGTGGGGATCCCCAGCTCAGAGACCCCAGGGCTGACATACACGCTAGTCACTGCCTGAAGGTACCCACACAAGCAGAAGTGAGGGCTGAAGTCCACCCACGTTCTGTTTACTGCACCTGTCCCCTTGGGCAGGGTGACATCTGCCCAGAGTGGGGTATTTCTAGAACCCACACAAAGGTGCTGTGTGATTGGCAGCCATGCTCACAGATCCCTTGGGTAAATCCAGATCGCTCCCTTAACTGCTTCAAATACTGACTCCCAAATCCAGTGACTCACTGTACTCCCAAATTTCACAGCCCTTCCACCGGCAAAATTCATGACAATCATCAAGTCCTGACATCAGAAACTTGCTGATCCCCTCAGTCTTAAATGTGCTGTGATTGTCCACTCGCCACATAATGATAAAAACTGGTCATCCATAGCAATTGCGTATCGATTCCCACAAAGTCATCAGGACACAGACCACCCCAAATGTAACTGCTCTCTAAGCCGAGCCACCTCAGTCCCCAGCTGACTCTACAATAGAAGAAATGGAAGAGGAAATCTCACTGTCACACTCGCTGTACCCCAGCCACATGCCGACCTGCAGACTCAAGTGCTCAGCTGTGCTCAAAATTTTCCAGTCCCCCTCCCCTGCTGCCACACTCCTGCCCCATCCTTCTCTGTGCTGACTGTGCTCAGGAAGCTGACCTCTAGGGACTGCATTATACCCCCTCTTTGCCCTCTGACTTACAACCAGATTCCCAAATTAAATTAGAGTTCCTTTTGAGGGCTTCCCTGTTTGCTCAGATGATAAAGGGTCTGCCTGCAACGCAGGAGACCTGGGTTCAGTCCCTGGGTCTGGAAGATCCCCTGGAGAAGGGAATGGCTACCCACTCCTGTGTTCTTGCCTGGAGAATCCCATGGACTGAAGAGTCTGGTGGGCTACAATTCACGGGGTTGCAAAAAGAGTTGGACACCACTGAGTGAATAACACTTTTCACTTTGGTGAGCCGCCAGGAGCATGCACAACTCTCTATCCTAGTTTTTGCTCTACCTTGAAAAGTCATGTGAAATCCATGCTCCATTATGTACCTTTGTTAGCTTTATCATAAAAAAATGTTTCTCTTGGGTTGGATTCCCCAGAAGCAAACCCACAACAGGATTTGAGGGCAAGTTGTTCATGTGGTCCTGGGAAGAATGATAGGAGAGTGGGGACTTGAGATGTGAGCCAGGACAGGGGAGGAAGCCC
Organism: Aepyceros melampus; assembly: GCA_006408695.1. NCBI lineage: Eukaryota > Metazoa > Chordata > Mammalia > Artiodactyla > Bovidae > Aepyceros > Aepyceros melampus. Next base: position 68,479 of record SJXQ01003341.1, on the reverse strand, counting down.
ACACAGGGTGCTTCACGAGCAAGGGGCTCCTTAGGAAAGGGGCTCAGTCCTGCTGAGGACCTGAAGCAGGGGTATCTCCCTCTCAATTCCTGCCCGTCATGAGTGTTGGGCTGTCACTGAGGGCACCTGCCTGGTGGGAAAGGAACCTGCTCCCACAGCTAGACCACACGCCCAGGCAGAGCTGCAGGTGCAAAAGCCATCAGTGTAAAGGAATGGTGAATACCAGAGGGTACGGGCAGGGCAATGGTATAATTTATTACAGTATTTTTACCCAAATATTCAAGTAAACCTGACTTCTATATATCCCCTGGTTTCTGCACGCTCTAAGCTGTTTGAAAAGATCACACCCAGAACTCGCCACCCCAAACAAGGCACTGACTCTCCAAATACACTCTTTCTACCAACTCCTAGGACCCTTTCTTGCCCTCAGAGTCACATGCTGACCAGCTGACCTGTAAACCCCATTGTGTGTGGAACCTACTGTCAAAATCACAAACTGATGCCAGCACAGCCTTGGAATCTCTGCTTACAGTGCTCCCTTCCTCTGGGAGCCTTCCCGGGAGACCATTCATCCATCCCCATCCCAATCTCCTCCACATGCTAACTGCTCCCACGGTAACTCAAAATGACCAACTGATCCCTAACCCACACCAACCACCCAAACCTGCCTGCACCTTGTTCTTCCAACCTAGTGCACAACTTGCAAAGGCCCCCACACTGCAAGAGCCACTCACTGTATGCTGGCTTCTCTGCCACGAATGACCCGAAACCACACTGACTCCCCCAACACCAACCACGCACGAATGCCTCAGTGTCATCCCTGGCTACACTGACCCACAGACGCAACCCCACTGCAATACATAGCCCAGCCACGCGTTTATCTCTGAACACAGTCACACACACGGTACCCCAAACCCTGATACACACTGCAGGGAAAGAGCAAATTAGCCAAGATGGCAGCGGTCAGGCTCTCTCGCCCCACGGCCTCTCGCTTTGGCCTCACGTTTTAGATAATGATTATGTAACAGCTGAGATCATTTGTGGCACTGCGCACGCACATCAAGGTGTCGTCCTGCACAATCACCACCTGCAGAGCCCTGTGTCCGCGTTACGGCTGTGCCGTGTCCGCGTTACGGCTGTGCGGAGTCCGCGTTACGGCTGCGTTGTGTCCGCGTTACGGCTGTGCCGAGTCCGCGTTACGGCTGTGCCGTGTTCGCGTTACGGCTGTGCGTGTCCGCGTTACGGCTGCGTTGTGTCCGCGTTATGCTGCGTCCACTTGCTCAACCATGAGAGAATACAGCAGGTCTGCTGCTACAGCTGCTGTGCCAGTCGGGAGAGAATAAACATGTCTACAGTTCTCAGAGCTCGTCGCATCTTCTTCCAGCTTCCCTGCTTGCGCCTTGCCTACCCTGTGTTCAGCGAACAGTGAGATTCAACAAGACAGCTGGTGTAGTTGGCAGGATCATCAAGACACACCTCAGTTTCCCAGTACCAAACAGCACATGGCTTCCCTGATAGCTCAGTTGGGAAAGAATCCACCTGCAATGCAGGAGACCCTGGTTTGATTCCTGGGTCAGGAAGATCCGCTGGAGAAGAGACAGGTTACCCACTCCAGCATTCTCTGGCTTCCCTGGTGACTCAACTGGTAAAGAATCCACCTGCAATGTGGGAGACCTGGGCTCAATCCCTGGGTTGGGAAGATCCCCTGAAGAAGGGAAAGCCTACCCACTCCAGTATTCTAGCCTGGAGAATTCCATAGACTGTGTAGTCCAATGGGGTGGCAAAGAGTCAGACACAACTAAGACATTTTCTCTTTGACTTTCAAACAGCACATACACTAACCCTCTCAATGCAGCATGACACTGATCCTCTAAAGCCCAAAGAGGGCTGACTGCCAGCTTTCCAACCTCAAGCTGACCCCCACCCCAGTCACTGCCTGTGACTCCTATCTCAGCCCCATATGGATGCCCACCACCCAGCTAGAGCCACTGGCAGAGACACCCCAACCTGAATATTCATTGAGCTCATAACCTTCAACTAATGACTTGAATTCCAGCCAGGAACATCAACCAAACAAAGACCTCAATCCTAGCTACCTCAAACCAGCCATTCTGACCCCCAAACCAGGCCTTGTCTTCACCTGCAAAACTTCATCTCCCTCTCAGCCCCAGCAAAGTGTGATCCACCAAACTTAACCTCAAAGTGACCATGTCCCAAGCATACACTGACCCCCACGCTCCCTCTGTGCTCTAACCCCAGCCCAAGCCAGCAAAGACATGCTGACCCCAGAGCCAAACACCACCCTAACCCCCAATCTGGACTGATGCTGAAGCTGAAACTCCAATACTTTGGCCACCTGATGTGAAGAACTGACTCATTTGAAATGACCCTGATGCTGGGAAAGATTGAAGGCGAGAGGAGAAGGGGATGACAGAGGATGAGATGATTGGATGGCATCACTGACTCAATGGACATGAGTTTGAGTAAATTCCAGGAGTGGGTGATGGACAGGGAGGCCTGGCGTGCTGCAGTCCATGGGGTCACAAAGAGTTGGACATGACTGAGCAACTGAACTAAACAGAACCCCTAACCTCACTGCAAGCTGAACACCCCATTCCAAACCTCACTGCTCCTCCAGAGAGAAAGGGCACTCTGATAGCACTGTAAGTTCACACACTATTCACTGGGTCCCCCAACCACACTGAACTCCCAGCTACATGGGGCCTCCAAATCCCGTCCACATACCAACTCTCCACAAAACACTGCCAGCCCAGGCTCACTCTGTGCCCTTCAACCTCACTCATGCCTGAAGGGACCTGAGATTCCATCTTCACAGAGACCACCCAAGTTCAACTGTACCCTATTTTCCAATATAACCTTGTCCCACAGGTCCTGTGACCCCACACAAGCCAGTACACCCAGGGATGATATGCAGAGAGGGCTTCTCTCCAGACTCCTGTGGGCAGCAATGCCTAGACGTAGGGCCTTGATGTTCTTCTTATGGCCCAGCTCCATGACCCAGGGAAGGCACCAGAAGTTCTTACTCAGCAACACTGAGACCACCAGCTACATTCCTCCTATGATTTCTAATTCTAACTAGACCAAGTCTCAGATTTCTCTCCAGCTTTGAGCATCCTGACCTCTTCTATGGGCTACAATTTCCTGATGCCGAGTCCATGTCTCCAGGGAGCCATCTCAGGCATTACACTGAGTTGGGTCACGGCCACCCCTGGGTGAGGGGTCAGGAACCTGGACAACTGTCCTGCTCACTTGCCACAGGCTATGTGATCTCAGCTGATCACTTCATCTCCCTGGGACTCACTTGATGTCATTTCCTTCTCCAGGGGATCTTCCTGACCCAGGGATTGAATCCAGGTCTCTCACATTGCGAGCAGATTCTTTACTGTCTGAGCCACCAGGAAAGCCCTCCTATACTTCAGAAGTCAGCAGACTGCTACAGTTGGAGCAGACCCAGCCATGCCCTCCCTCTCAGTTACCTGTTGGCTATGGCTGCCTTCCCCCAACAGCTGCAGACTTGAGTTGTGGCAACAGAAACAATATGGGGCTCAAAGTCAAAAAGATTTACTATCAGCCATTGCAGAAAAAGTGTGCCACCTCTGATACACATCCTCTACCTTCCTCCCAGAGGGTCTAACCACACTGGAGAATTCTGTGTGTGAATGAAGAAGACCTCCCCTCCTCTTCTGTGCTTCTCAAAGAGATGCTCCTTAATAATGTGTGGATTGTTCATTATGCTGATAATAAAACCTGTGATTGCCTGCCCCAAACCTGTGGAGGAGAGGCTGAAGAAAGATCACAGGGTCAGAGCAAAAGCCTCAGGGTTTGGGTAGCAATATTGGGATGCCCCAGTCTCTGTTTAGTGTAGAGGCTCTTCCAACATTATTGCTTTTGTTTATTGAAACCCAACCCCCATGGCACTCAGCACCCTTGGCAGTGGGCCCAGGCCTGCCCAGGCCCCAGCCTGCCAGGCCTGGCCAAGAGGACTGGGGGTGGAGGGTGCACTGGCCAGGCCCCATTCCAGGAGCCCTGCCTGCTTACAGCCTGAGGCACTACCCCCACCCCCTTCTTAACGTCTTGCTTACAAGACAGCATTTGGAGACAATTTCTCATCAGACCTTCTTGTAAACATCCTCCTGGATGAAGCAAGCCTGAAGGAGCCCTTATTAGAAACACCTGTGCCAGACGGCGGGCCTGGTGAATGACAGCTTGCAGAGCTGCCACTGCCCCCTGCCCTCATCCTGGGGCTGGTGAAAAGAGTGGTACGGGAGATGGGGTAAGGGCTTGGGTGGGGGTCGTGTCTTCCATCCCTCTCCCCTCCTCCCTAAGCCCCCACAGGGCCAGCGTTGCCAAGGCAGCACCCTTCCTGTTTTCTCGTGGGACTCCAGTGTCAGGAAGGCTCAGTGAACAGAAATCTCTCTTGCGGTGGCCAACCCTGCCCCCCACCAGAAGTCACTCCCTGAGTTCGTCATTGCCCTCTTTGGGTTCTCTAAGTAAGATGGCAGCCGCACTTCTTTATCATCCATATTTCCCAGAAGTGTCAACATAGTGAGCACCTTACCACTCTAAGTCGATGAGAATATTCAAGACTTTTGACACTAAGTTGGAGTGGAGATATCTGGGGTGAGGAAGGTGGGAGGCTCCATACGTGGAATTCTCATGTCAATAACCTTGACAAGACAGCAAAGATACAGAAAAACCAAGTCAGCTGCCAAAGGCCACATTGTCTACTATAAGGCACTTTCAAGTTATATTCCCTGCTCCAACCAAACGTTTTCGTTGATGCTGCTCTGAATCCTCATTTTGCTGAGAGAAAGCAGCATGAGAAGGGGAGGAGGGGAATGAAAGGAGTCTATATAAACTGGACCTGGAACTTGTACGAAATCAACTCTTGTGCGTGAGCATTCTGCCATCAGTCTTTGATGGAACCTTCTAGTACTCTCTGCACTCCTCCCACCCCACTTCACCTGGGACTCCTGGCCAAGCACACCAGAGCTCTTCCTGCAATCCTGTTGGCAGAACCTCTTTGCTACTGCCTGCTGACCCATCCTGGGACCAGCCAAGCTCATCCTTGGCTCTCCATGGGGCCTGGAAAGGGACCTTCTTCTGCTCCTGGGCTGGCCACCCTGTTCCAGCATCCTTCCCAAGGTGGACTGGATAGTTCCAGAGTGAGTAAAGGCATGACTCCGACCTCCCAGCAGGCCATAGAGCTGCTCTGGGGCTGAGGTGGAGGAGACCCATGTAGGGTGGCTGGAAGAAAACCTGTCTTTAACGAGTTGGGCAGAAAGAGGAAGCATGAGCTCCATGAAATAAATTAGTGAAATCTCAATTCCGATAAATCCAGTTTCTTAAAAAAAAAAAAAAAAAACAGCAACTGGTAGGAAAAGAAAATGTAATTTATGCCCATTGAAAGGAGGCCAGGTTTAAATTGATGAAGTCTCCTGTTTATGTAATAAATCCATTTCCATTCATGTCACCAATATATTTATCCACACATCCTGGTCCAAGTCAAATCTTCATTATTTTATTATTCAACAGGGGGCAGAGGGGAGGGCAGGGGAACAGAGTTCTGTGTCGAATTAATAAAGTCTCACTCTCTCCCCCAGACCCCTCCTTGCACAGGGACAATTTATTCCTAAGAAGGAGGCAGAAGAACTGGATGCAATTTATGTGCTTTGAAAGAGACCCAAACGTAATTAGGCAAAGTCTCAAGTTCACCGAGAAATAAATCCCAGAGAAAGTAGCCGGGGGTAAAATTTACGTTCCCTGAAAGTCTGAAAGCCTCTCTCGCACCGGCCTCCTCCTTCCCCTCCCCCAGGTTCCCAAAACCGGCCTGGCCCAGGGATTCTCTCAGCTCTCCCACTTCCCAGTGGCCCCGACGTGTCCACACGGCACCCCCTCAGCCTACAGGTCTCTGGGGTGCTCCCTGCCTTTCCATGCCTCCCCTTGACACACACACACACCCCCTTTGGGCCACAGTCCATTTTCTCTGCAGGGTCAGTCATGGCTGTCGACAAACCTATGGGACTTGGCCTGGAAGGGCATTTGCCCCAGAGAAATGAAGAATTCCTAAGAGTGCTGTGCCTCATCAGAGGGTTTGGAGGGCAGCAAGATAGGTTCCCTGAGATAAACCACCACAGCGAGCTCCTCTGAAGGACCAGGGGTCTCATGATGCTCCCAAGGCCCCAGCATTGTTCATTTGGGAGTGAAGGTGCAGAAGAGGCTTTTTTTCCAAGAAGTTGGACATTTGGTGGTTGGGCCAGGGGTGGTTCAGGATTTTTAAAACAATCAATTTGGAGACTTGGGAGTGGTTGGGCTAGGGACAATGATCTGGGGTGGGACCTGTGTCGCTGAGGGGCTGCTGTGCTGGCGTGGGCAGAGCAGAACTATCCATGCCGTGGAGAGGCATGAGCTCAGTGTAGGCAGTGTGCGTCCATATGAGGTCACAGGTGGGGACCCCACCCCGCTCCTCCACCCAGCAGACAAGTCCCTTGCATGGCCATGGAGTGAAGACACCCCCAGGATTGAGTCTGCCTGGGTGCAAGGCTTCTGCACACATACAGTCAACACAGGAAAGCTCACATCACTCTGGAGAGACTGTGGGATCTTAACCTGGGTCCAGCAGTATTTCTTTGGGTGCCATTAGCAAGGAGCTAGGCTTGTAGCCCACTCCCAGCCCTGCCCTTGTTCTCTCTCAAGGAGCAGGCACCCTGCTCTGGGCACTCAGAGGCAAAAGCTCTCTGAAAGCGGTTGGAAGGGGAAGATGGGGCCTGCGTAGAGCCCAAGCCCTGGCCACAGAGACTAAGGACAAAAGTGACAAGTCACGTGTCGGGAAACCCAATAGGGTTCTGTGCAGGGCCAAGGAGTGAAGGGGCAAAGGATGGGGGCTGTGTCCTGGTTTTTGCTGTGAACACCTGTACAGTCAGTGATGCTGTTGGCTGGGAATGGGGATGCTGGGGGAGAAGGAGCTAGGTGGGTACAAAATATAATGGGCTTAATGAGGAAGAGTGGGTTTGGGGAAAGTGGGGATAAGACGGGTTTTGTTTAGGGCAGGTGAGCTGGCCAAGACTGCCAGATTTCCAGGGGCATGTCCGGTAGGGACACTGTCAGGAGTAAGCACTGGGAGCTGCAGTCACAGAGAAGGTGACTGGCGTCAGGTCACAGCCCAGTCATGCATGTCCAGGGAGAGTGAGAACAGTGAGGCAAGAGAGGCCCAGGCCAAGAGCTGGGGACAAAGGGCCTGCAAAAGACGCGAAGGCACGGCCAGGAGGTGGTGGGACAGAGAAGGTGGTGTCAAGAAGGGGGACATGTCCAACAGCGTCCGAGACTGAGGACAAGGCACCACGACTGAGCTGCCTGCACCCCTAGTAGCAGAGCGCACAAATGGCCTTTGTGGGGAGAGTGGACAGAGCAGAGGCCAGACCTCAGTGGCAGGGGCCGGACTGGCCCTATGTGTCACTCTGGGAGTGAGATTAACATCACAGGCGGAAGAACATTGCTGACACGGAATCACAAAGCCACGCGCTGGGACAAGGTCTCAGAGAAGCCCCCAGAGGGCTGGTTCTTGGAGCAGAAGGCCCCTGCAGCCTTGGAGAACACGCTGGACAATTTTTCCTCTGAAATGGGAAGGAAGGTGCTCCTGAACTTGAGGAGGAGGGCTGTGCCCAGCTGGTGGAAGGGCAGGGAGTGGGTGAGGTTAGAATGTGTGGGGAGTCCCGGGCCCTTCTTTCCAAGCTGATGTTCTTTGTAAGAACCCTGGATTTTCTGCTTTTGCCAACCAGTGGCTGACAAGGTGACCAGCTGGCCAGCCGGCTCCCCTGCCCCTGGAGAACATCGGGCACCTGATTGAGCTGGAAAAGACCAGTTTCAGGGTCTGTGTTCCTTTGTTGCCATTCAAGGAAGGCTCCTTGGGTGCAGGGTCCCAGTTTCCCCATCCAGCTCCCTCCTGATTGCTATACTAATTGAAAGTGGCCTGGGTGCCAGGAATACCGGCTCAAAGGCCAGGTTGAACCCCATCTTTGGGTAAGCTGCCTGCGAAGACCGTCTTCCTATGGGCCACACCTCTGAGAAAGTCATTGTGACTGAAGGGGGCCGTCTGATCCAACTGACACATTATTGCTCAACACAGCCCATCACACACGTTGATGGGAAATGGGCTTGCAGGTCAGCCAAAGGGCTGGTGTCTTTGATGGTGCAATTGCCATATCTCTGACATGGGCATTTCTAGAGGGTTCCAAAAAAGGAGCCCATCTTCTTACAGACTCCCTCTGCACATGGGTGGACTTGGATCAATTCTGGGTGACCTGGACTGGCCCAATCAGGTGGTCATGAAGACCCTGAGGAGATTGGAACCACCCAGCATCTGGGGGTCGATGTGTGGTCACTGCTGGGCCTTGCCGCGGTGCTTTCCCTGTGGCCACACAGCACCAGTGGGGCTGCTTGATTGTCTGTCTGACTTCCCTGATCTGGGCAGCATACTCTGGCTATAAAATTCTTGTTTTACAAGGTTCTCTGGGGAGCCAGAAGTCCCCTGGCAAGCCTACCAGGGCAGCCCCAGAGGAGCACAGTGGAGGAGGCCAGAAGGCAGTGCATCTCAGTCGCTTGATGAGGAGCACATTTCTCAAAAGCCCCGACACCCAGCCGGTTGTCACAGGTCTTAGAGGAGGTCCTTGGCTGCGTCGTGAAAGACTGGCAATTCACGGACACCCTAGGACCCTGGTGCCCTTGACCCAGGCAGAGTGAGAGGAATGAAGTGTGGGGGGACAAGTCAGTGCAAGCCTAGGTCTCCTTCTTCATTCTGCATCAGGCCCCAGAAAGGCCCCTTCATGGACCTGCTGTCTCTCAGGAGCAAAACCTGAGATGGAGAGTCACGCACAAGTGATTCATGAAGGTCAGAGAGAAGTTCAATAACGGTATAATTTCAGGTAAGTCCCAGCCTCTGTCTGATCCTGCAGGGAGCTCTGGGGCATAAATTACATCACAGAGTTTCTCCTCACAGAGATAAGGAAACCAGGCTGCCATATTCCTCAAGCAGTTAGGCAGTAGCTTCAGTCTGCCCCAGGGGAAATAGAAACTCAGCATTTCCAGATCTCTAGGAGTCCTGGTGATGTGGCTCTAGTTGACCCAATGGTAGCCTTCAAAGGTGCCAGCTCTTAGAAGTGAAGCTCACGAGAGCTAGGAGATGGGCACAAAGAACTGGCGAAGGGCATGTGGGTGGAGGCCCAAATCATCCTTTTCACCTGGTGACGTCATTGATTAAAGATTGCTTCCTGGAGCTGAGGAATGCCGCTGAAGGACCTCTATGCATTCAGAGCTTTTGGACTTCTGCCCTAAACTGTGGAACCAAATTCCTGCAAACTGTCTGTTCTGCATCCTGGGTAAGTAACAAGGCTGAACCGAAAGCAAGGTTTCATATCACCAAAGGAAGGGACAGCTCTGCTCTATGTATCAGACCTAACAGATCTTTCAAGCTTTCAAGCTGCTTTCAAGCTTAGCAGGAGGTGGACGGTCCTCTTCTGTAAGCTCCAAATCTGGGATGGCAATACCCTCTCACTGATGCCCATCCCCCTCTTCTACCCAACATGGGCAACAGCTAAAAACAGGGCATCCTCTTCCTAGTCTGGACCCCACTGTCTTTGTCTTTAACTCCTAGGCGGAATCACGTTGGGCCCAATTATGAGGTTTTAGTATGGCTTGGGTATGCCCTGAGAACCTCTCTGACCATCCTACCACACTGGGAGTCCTGGGAGTAACCGTCTGACAGACAGTGTCGGTTTTGGAAATGCGGTAGAGGAAGACTGATTTCGAGGCACCTCTTTGCCCTGAACCAAGTATTTGGTTACAGCTTTTGTCTTGACCATTAAAAAGACTGAGCTAAAAGAACAAGGCAAGCACTCATTCCTCTAGGGGCTCCTAGCCTTGCTCATGAACTATGGGCACTTGGACCATGACCGAGATCTTTCAGAAAAAATGTCAGTGAGCTCCTGTGGAGAAGTGATGTAAGGCAGCACTGCGTGTGGCCATTGTCCATTTTCCCTTAGGCTGTAAGGAAGTTTGTGATCAAAAGTTTGTGATTAGGAACTAGCCATAGCTTGCAGCTATGTGATTTCTTCATATAGCTTTCCCTTATTTACTTATATCCCCTCTACACACCTCTGGCCTTTTATTTCAGCCTTTTATACATAGCAAAATTCAGGCTTAAATTAAAGAAAACTAAGAAGAACAGTAGGCCGGCCAAGTATGACTTAAATCCTGTATGAATTCGCGCTAGTGCTAACAAGTAGATTCAAGGGGTTAGACCTAGTTAACAGTGTGCCTGAAGACGTTTGGACAGAGGTCCGTAATATTGTACAGGAGGTGGCAAACAAAACCATCCCAAAGAAAAACAAGAAAGTGAAGTGTTTATCTGAGAGGCTTTACAAATAGCGGAAGAATGAAGAGAAGCAGAAAGAATGGAGAGAGAGAAAGGTACATTCAATTAAACACAGAGTTTCAAAAAATAGCTAGAAGAGACAAGAAGGCCTTCTTCAATGAACAGTGCTTAATAATAGAAGAAAACAATAAAAACAGGAAAGACTAGAGATCTCTTCAGGAAAATTGGAAATATCAAGGGAGCATTCCGCCCAAAGTTGGGCACAATAAAGGATAAAAATGGTAACGACCCAGTAGATGCTGAAGAGATCAAGAAGAGATGGAAAGAACATATGGAAGAACAGTATGAAAAAGATCTTAATGAAATGGAGTACTACAACGATATGGTTAGTCACCCAGAGCCAGATATTCTGGATTGTGAAGTCAAGTGGGCCTTAAGAAGCACTGCTGTTAATATAACTAGTGGATGTGATGAAATTCCAGCAGGACTATTCAAATCCCCAAAGATGATGCCATCAAAGTGCTACGTTCATTACGTCAGCAAATCTGGAAGACCCAGCAGTGGCCACAGAACTGGAAAAAGCCAGTCCTCATCCCAGTTCCCAAGAAGGGTAGTACCAGAGAATGTGCTAACCATCAGACAATCGCACTCCTCTCCCATGCTAGGAAGGTCATGCTTAAAATCTGGCATGCTAGGCTTCAGCATTATGCAAACCAAGAACTTCCTTGTGTCCAAGCTGGGTTTAGAAAAGGAAGAGGAGCTAGAGATCAAAGTGTCAACATTCACTGGAAAGCAAGGGAATTTCAGAAAAACATCTATCTGTTTCATCAACAACACTAAAGCCTTTGACCCTGTGGATCATGACAAACTGTGGAAAGCTCTTAGAGAGGTGGGTATACCAGACCATCTTGCCTATCTTCTGAGAAACCTGTATGCAGGCCAAGACGCAACAGTTAGAACCCTGTATGGAACAACTGATTGGTTCGGGTCAAGAAAGGAGTACAACAGTGCTGTCTGCTGTTTCCCTGTTGGCTTAACCTATATGCTGAGCATGTCATGGAAATGCCAGGCTGGATCTGTTACAAGCTGGAATCAAGATAGGTGGGAGAAACATCAACAACCTCAGATATGTGGATGATACCACTCTAATGGCAGGAAGCAAAGAAGAACTAAAGAGCCTCTTGATGAAGGTGAAGGGGGAGAGTGAAAGAGCTGGCTTAAAACTGAATATTAAAAAAAAAAAAAAACTAAGATTATTGCATCTGACCCCATTACTGCATGGCAAATAGAAGGGGAAAAGGTGGAAGTAGTGACTGATTTCCTCTTCTTGGGCTCTAAAATTACTGCAGATGGTGACTGCAGCCATGCAATCAGAAGACGATTGCTTCTTGGCAGGAAAGCAATGACAAATCTAGACAGTGTGTTGAAAAGCAGAGACATTATTCTGCTGACAAAGGTTTATATAGTCAAGGCTATGGTCTTCCCAGTGGTCATGTATGGTTGTGAGAGCTGGACTGTAAAGAAGGCAGAACGCCAACAAACCAATGCCTTTGAACTGTGGTGCTGGAGAAGACATTTGAAAGTCCCTTGCACAGCAAGATTAAACCAGTCAATCTTAAGGGAGATCAACCCTGAATATTCACTGGAAGGACTGATGCTATAGCTGAAGCTCCAATATTTTGGCCATCTTATGTGAACAGACAACACATTGGAAAAGTCCCTCATGCTGGGAAAGATTGAGGGTGGGAACAGAAGAGGGCATCAGAGGATGAGTGGCTGGATGGCATCACCAACACAATGAACATGAACTTGGGCAAACTCTGGGAGATAATGAGGGACAGGGAAGCCTGCTGAGCTGCAGTCCATGGGGTTGCAAAGAGTTGGACACGACTGGGTGACTGAACAGCAACGACACACACCTTTGAATCTGGAGCTAGCTATCTAGACACTGTTCCCCCTGAGGACTCCTCTATTTTTATGAAAAGACAGCCATTTTCTTGCTTATGTCATTTACACAGCTCATGGTTAATGCCTTAAATCAATAGTAGAGGAGATCTTCACTCTGTTTGCTTGCCTGATATATAACCTGAACTCTCTGCTATTTAGCTCTATTCAGAAGCTTGCTTTGAAGAAATAGTCATCATGGGGGCAGGAAGTGAGGTTCCTGGTAATACTAAAAGTCTTGTTCCTGAATTAAGCCAGGCTATCTTAAGCCACCGGAGAGCTCATACATGGACCCCATGGCTTTGAACTCTCATAATTGCTGATACTAAATTGCCATTTGAGCCTCTGCTTGAATTTCATTCCTATAATTGATAGTAAGTTTCATATGACTGCATATGTGCTTTGAAACTTAGTGATATCCAGTTTACTATTTACTATGGGAAGGTTGCATAAGATCTTGTAATTAATCATCAGCTCCTCTTTGCGCTGGAGAGGAGGAAGCTCAGGTAGGAAGCTCAGAGCCAGATTAGCATCCCTTCTGTATCAGCTGTACATGTGTGAGAGTTTCTATAGAACACTGGGTGCTCATCTTCAGTTTTTCTAGATATTGTCAAATTGTTGTCCAAGGAGGTTGAAGCTATTAACCCTCCCATCGAGAGACCCAGAGTTCCTGTTTCTCCCTCTTTTCACCAACACTGGGTATCATCACAATGTCTAGTTTTTGCCAAGATGAATAATTTGGCATTTCCTTGAAGGAGTGGTTATCTCATTCTTTATTTAAACTGCATTTCTCTATTTACTCAGGGGCATCTTTTTCATGTATGCCGTGGCCTTAGAGTTAGAGTTAACTCACTTGGAAGCTATCTGCTCAGAGCCTTTGCCTCACTATTCTACTGGAACATTCTTTTTCTGTAAGATTAGCAAGGCTTGTTGACTTTCTTTTGCTCTTGACACCATCTTATCTCCCTAGTCTGTTTTGCCCTCATCTTGATTTGTTTACCTCTTTATATTTCTATCCTTGGCATGCATGCACACATGCTAAAAGTCACTTTAGTCATGTACGACTCTGTGCAACTCTATGGACTGTAACCTGCCAGGCTCCTTTGCTTCATGGAGATTCCCCAGGAAAGAATACTGGAGTGGGTTGCCATGCCCTCCTTAGGGGTTCTTCCTGACCCAGGGATCAAACTAGCCTCTCTTACATCTCCTGCATTGGCAGGCAGGTTCTTTACGACCAGCACCACCTGGGAAACCCAGGTGATTCCATACTGGAAGCACACATGTGTACGCACGCGCGTGTGTGTGTGTGTTTATGCTGTGTAAGTACTCTTAGGGTTGTAGTAATCAGCGTAGGATCACCTTACTGAAAATGGTTTAACAGAAATTAGAGTTTCTTTCTCTCTACTACAGCAGTCCAATCCAGTGCAAGCATTGCTGACTGGGTGACTCTCCTACTGCGATTCAGGGACCTGCAATCTGCCAGCTCCATAGTTCCAGAGTTCTCTGCTGAACTCTCCATACCCAGCCAGAATGGAATATTGTCAGGAAGGTTCTCAGGGCCAAGCCTGAGATGGAGTGCCCTCTATCATGTCTGCTTATATCACATGGGTCAGAATTTAGTCCCTACAAGGAAGTGGGAGATGCCTGGTTCAGGAGGCAGAGGGAGTGAGGCCTGGGGAACATGTCACCATCTCTGCCATTCTGAATATAAACACACTATCTTTCACTCTATGTTGATGGCCCAGCACAATTGGTGTAACTGTATGTAACAGCAGGAAAGCAGAACATGCACGCATGGCAGAAGGGCAGCCACGTGGAAGGTCCACGAAGAGGGACCTTTCTCAGAACTGCCTTGAGTTGGAATCACCTTGAAGTGTTATGAATTTCCATCTCTGTTATGAAGGATGGAGAAAAGGAGTGGCCAGAGCAAGGAAAAATCTAGGAAAATAGTGACACAGACAAAAGGAAAAATTTATTTCTAGAAATAGGGAGTAATCTGCATTATCAGGCACTGAAAGAGTGAGCCAAATAAAGAATAGCTATTAGGGTCACAGGTGGCTTGAGAGGCAGGAAGCAGGCTGTTGGGGAGCTGAGGAGGCCTTAAGGAAACCGAGGGTTGAGACTAGAGGCCTTTGCTTTGAAACAAGGAGGGATCCAGGATGGGCATGGCCAAAGGGCACGGTCTGGGGACTGCTGAGACCTGTCCCGACAGCCGTTCCCTCCTGAGCCAAGGAGGAGAAAGCAAACAAGGTGAGTAGAGGCCCTGTCCCCGAGGGCGTGCTGTCTGGAAGGACAGACATATCCTCAACTGATTACACCCAGACCTAGATAAATCATGCAATAAAGCTGTTATCAAGCTTCTAGCAGGACAGAAATCAGGGAAACAGATTCTGCCAAGAGGGATGAGAGGCATTTACACTGGGCTTTAAAAGATGAGTGGAATGTGCAACAGGTGGACAAGGGGATATGGGGAGAAGCCTGCAGATAAAGCTCCCTGTACAAAGCCAGTCCACTTACAACGTTCAGCATATATTACTCCATTGATTCTCTCATGACCTTGATACACTATTATTAGCCCCTGTTTATTGATGAGAAAGCAGAGGGGTGATGATATGTGAGGACACTTGTGTGGAAGCTCAGACAGAAAGAGGCAGAACTGGCAGAAGAAAGCATTGAGTACGGGCGTGAAGAGCAGAAAGCACAGGGTGTGTTTAGTGCAGGGCATCACTCGACTCGCCTCTGCCACTCAGACCTGGAGACTCCACAGTGGTGTCCACCAGGACTAGACGCAGCCTCTCCTCTGATAGGGTCCACCTTGCCTCCAGAGCTGGGGTGTGGGACAAGACCCTCTGCCCAGTGAGTGCCAGACCCTCCCTAGAAGTCCAATCCCCATGCCAGCTCTGGGCCTTGGGGCTGCTCCAGGCATGGTCAGGGGGAGTGTGATGGAAAGAGCAGGGGCTCTAGAGTCAGACAGGCAGGGGTTCAAAACCTGCCTCAGACCCTTCCCAGCCTATGACCTCCAGCTATGTTGCTAGTTCTTCCAGTCTGGGTGTTTTCACTCGCGAGATGGTGATAATGATGGTATGTTGCTGGGCTGTGTGAGGATTCAATAGGGAAACGAGATGTACATGCTTGTGGGCTTGGGGCTTACTGAGTCTCAGTTGTGTGAAACATTTCTGGGCAGAGGGGTCTCTCCAGGGCCCTCTAGCTGCCACTAACTAGTTAGCAATTCTGACCTTAGCAGGATTTCCAGCTCTGCACATCTACTCTCTGCCCTGCAGTGGGGCTGAACCGCTGCAGCCAGTCAGCCCCTCAGGTCTCACACCCAGAGCCTTGGGCTCCAGCTTGACTCACTGAAGCAGCTGCAGACCATCGTGCCGAACCTCGATCACAGGCCCTCCTTGCTCACAACAGGCAAAGACCCCCTCTTACCAGTTAAGACTGAGCCCCTCTCCCTGAAGCTGGAACTCTCACATCCAGTCCCATTACTGTATCTCCACGCTGCCCACCACCCCCCTCTCCAGCAGGGACTTGAGCTCTCGCCTTCCCACTGCCACGCCAATGCTCATGTGTTTACCCATGCTCTCCACCACTCCTGCTGGCATGGCTTAACCGGGCACTCCTTCCACCTGAGCCCGGTCCACTGGGAGCCTGGCCCAAGCGTCTGGGACCAGGAAGGACAGACAAAACTACCTGAGCCATCTGTCTCTAGCCTGCAGGGCCTCGCCTCCCGGCCAGAGAACAGGACAGAAGAAGGCAGCAGCCGGCAGAGGGACTGTCATCCTCTCGCGCTGGACAGGGCAGTCCAATGTGGCGGGCACCTACCTTCAGGATTGCTTGACCCAATCTCCTCTTTTTATTGGGGCAACTGTAGCCCAGAAGGGCCAGTGGCTGGCTCAAGTCCCCAAAGATAAGAGCTCTCTGCCAGGCCCACAAACCCTCCAGTTGCTGCCGAGGGAACCCATGTCCACTCCTCCAGGGAAGATAAGATATAGTGGATTGCAGGCTCCCTGTCACCAAATCTATTTTAAAATTGTGAATGGATCTGAGATGCTTAGGAGGAGGCAGAGGGAGGCCAGTAATGGTCTAGTCTTAGCAAAATAAAATTTTATGTTCCTTAAATATATGAAGTCACCCTAAACGGCCATTAACAAAACATGGTCAAGGAAAGGTGCTGGCTGCTTCAGAGATGAGGTCAGAGTTCACTTGTGATTGGCATGCTAACGTTCCCTTGCAATCAGGTGTTGCCGAAGGGCACGGCGCTCTCTCTGCCATCTGGAACACAACCTGAGCTCGGAGGCTGGGAGCTCCTGTTATTATTATCTCGTTCCCACTAGGAGTTTGTTCAGCGCACGTTCCAGTCAGCAGGGTCCAATTCCTCTCTGGCCCTGAGAAAGCATCACAAATTCTAAATTAGAAGTGTCTGAGCGAACAAGAGCCTCTATCCTCTTCTTAAGTTTCTTCCATTATGTTTCTCATGCCCACTGCTGTCCACCAGCCAGATCTTAAATTCCATGAAGACAGGGACCATGTCTTCTGTTTCATCTGTTCAATAAGCACTGA
Source organism: Aepyceros melampus (assembly GCA_006408695.1). Classification (NCBI taxonomy): domain Eukaryota; kingdom Metazoa; phylum Chordata; class Mammalia; order Artiodactyla; family Bovidae; genus Aepyceros; species Aepyceros melampus. The sequence goes on along the minus strand of SJXQ01003341.1, from coordinate 51,582 downwards.
TTGACCGCCTGCTAGGGTGGTACCCGGCACCTGGGGAATAGAAAACATGGGAAAACCAGTCTTTGCCTGTAAGGAAGAGGCAGTGACCTTGTTGTGAGTACATTGTTTTGCTTTATGTAGCCATCAGTATTTTCAAGGCCATTCCAGACATGAGCTCATTTGAATGTCATGATAATCCTGAGGGGGAGAGAGAGCTAGTACTGTTCCCATTTGTCTGTCGAGTAAACTGAGACCCAAAGAGGCTGACTCTCCCAGAGCCACTCAGTCTATTGGCAGTGGAGCTTGGGCTATAACCCCTGGTTCCTTCTTCTGCCAACAGGGGCTGTTTGGACATATGCGTGCTCGCACACACAGCCTTCTCTGCTCAGCCCTGCCCAGTATAGCACCAAACCTGCCCCCACCACCACCCAGTGCCTCCGGTAGGGCTCAGCCAAGAGCCCCACCAAATGGGGGCTTCAGGAAGAAGTAACCCTTTGGTGGGTGACTACTGCTTGTGGTTTTAAAGAACACAGGGCCCCTAGTTGGAGTTAACATTGTCATATGAGCTCCTTAGGGGCAATGAAACTGTCCCATCCCAGGAAGCAGCCAGCAGACAACTGCTTTTGTCTGTGATGCACACCAGCCTCTCATCTCTAATCTACATGAGCCCAGCACCATGCCAATGGCTTGGTATTGCCCCTCTCCCGGTGAGGAGCAGGGTTCTGGGGAAGAAGGGGGAGCTGGATAAACTGAACTGGAACGGGGCCATGGGGTACCCCACTTCCTCTTTCACAAGCCATCTCATTTATTCTACTGCCTGGAATGTTCTCCATGGACAATGCTGGC